>JAGSMP010000165.1:2225000-2730000 GCA_029286625.1 Parnassius orleans | reverse complement strand
TACCACATTCCTTTTTCCCCGCTTCTTTCATCGAAACACTCTCTAAATTTATCATAACAAAGGTTTTTGAATTTTGTCAAGATTTCCATGTAGACTGGTAAAATATTTAATTATATTCTTGCGTTATAGCGGATTTTGCTAATAGGTCAGCCTCTTCGTTTCCCTTTAAATCTATATGCGATGGAACCCATTGCAATTTCATATTTACATCATATAAATACAAAGTGTTGTCCACATAAATTACCAATGTGTTTATGAGCTTCAGATATTGCAACGAGTTCCATCGTCATTATCGATAGTCTTTGTCAACATACAACTCCTAAATCTACACGGTTTTTGTATCCAACAATAAAGATTTGGTGCCAATTAGCATATTTTTATCTAATTCCTTTATTACATAAATTCTCAAAATTCACTTGAATAGTTTTATTCATATATACAGGCTGTTTGGTGGAGGGTTAGACAAACTTGGTGGACGTGTAGGTGGACCTATTTTTAAAATACAAATTGAAGTAGAAGACTTCTTCGATTATTTTCTTTTTGTAATTTTCTAATATTTTCCGTTACATCTTTATCCCTACAATTTTTTTCGGTACATGTTTTCGATTGAACTTTTTATTTGATTTTGGTTTCAGATGTATTCTTGATCTATTGAAGGCATTGTTAATCCAAAATAAGGAGTAAATAATTAGTTATGGGCTCTCAAAGTTAAGAAAATGAAAAATTTAAGTCCAAAAGGCCAACAGCATCGTTTAAAAAAACTAATCGTGATCGAGGAGTTCAAATGCTAATTCAAATGCATATATATATATATATATATTTACATATACATATATAGGATTTAGCCTGCGAAAGAATGAGATAGAATACACTATATCCACAGTATATTCTAAGTCTATGAGTATATCTATAAAGGAAACTCTAAATATTAATCTTAAACATTGTAACGGATTTGTTTCCAACTATTTCAAATTTACCGCGCGCTCCTCTGTTCTACACAGGTCATGACCTCGTAGCCTTATTATGTAACGACACGCGGCAAAACTGCGCGATACTGCTATCATAAAAAAAGGAGATGAGTTGAGCGATTAGTCGTCTCTCTCGCACGCGTGGGCTTTTTTCCGGGCTTTCGAGAAGACGATCGCTCCCTTTCTAACCTGTGGCAAAATGTTCTATAATGCAATATAACTACGATTGTTTATATAGCAATTAGTATGGAGCGATAAGCTGGGCTTTCGGTGTGAAGTTAGTCGAGCGCGGGAGCGCGCGGGCGATACGTTTGCAAGTTCTCTTCACATTTCTATATTTACTCTGTGTGTTTAACAAAAACAGAAAAAACAGCTCATATTAAAACAGCTTGGAATACTACTGGATATGATGATTTAAGTAACTTATCTGGAGCCATTAAAAGGCATATGAATTTTCAAAAACACATGAATGCGGTAATTTGGTTTAGTAATTTTGGAAAAAATCGGATCGAAACATCTCTGTTGCGTCAGTTATCCTAAGAAATTACAAAACACAACATGTGTGTTGATCACAACCGTAGTGCTTTTCAAAGATAAGTCGATATTGTTTGCCATTTAGCACAACAAGAACTTCCTTTCAGAGTTCACGATGAGTCGAAAACTTCATTAAATAGAGGCAATTTTTTAGAACTTGTATCGCTTCTTTCGAAGTACGATCTCGTGTTAGAAAAGCAAATGCAGCATCAACAAAGCGACAAACGGCCGAGTTGTTTATCTAGCACAATCCAAAATGACATTATTCATTCTGTCGCTAACGTAATGAAAACTCGCATCGAATACGAAGTAAAATTGTCAAAATTCGTTTCAATTATTATTGACGAAACTCCCGATATTAGTCACAGAGAGCAATTGTGTCTGATTCTCCGATATTATTATGGAAACGATATTCATGACCGTTTTTTGGGGTATGTAGATGTGTCTGAAAGTCGCACAGCAGACACACTTTGTAATATCATATTGGAATTATTAAACAAACATGACTGCACCACAAAACTAGTTGCGCAAAGCTATGACGGTGCAAGTGTCATGTCCGGTGTCAGAAATGGAGTGCAACAAAAAGTTAAAGATGTTTGTCCCCAAGCCATGTATATTTGGTGCAATGCACACATTTTGGCATTACTTTTATCTAAATCTTGTAACAGGATTGGGGAAGTCAACACTTTTTTTTCAGCCTTTCAGGCTTTATTTAATTTTTTTAATAACAGCACAAAATGGTCGTCTTTTTATGATGCACATTGCAGCATAAAATTGCCTAATGCTCCCGCAACTCGTTGGACGTAATGCCGTCACGAATTGTGAATACAGTATTCGAACAAAAAGATAATCTGATTAATTTGTTTTCGGATATGTGCGATAATCCGCAGAACTGGGACGGCGATATAATCTTGGCCGCCGAGAATTTTGAAAACACATGGCGTTCATTTAATTTCAATTTTTTTCTTTCAATTTTCCACCGGGTATTTGAAAAAACCAATATAACAATATTTTACAAAAATCACAAGTTGATGTCAGTTATTGCAGTAATAAAATAAAGGAGTTTCAGACATGGTTACGTTCTAAATTTTGTATTCCTCCCCCGAATTAAAAGACCGCAATGTTTTCGAACTCATTGACTTTATAAACGAAAATAGTCTTGAAGAGGCCTTTCCCCAGCTTTTAAAGTTAGCTTATCTTGTCGTAACTAATACAGCCACAAGTTCCTCCGCGGAACGTGCTTTCTCATCTCTGAAGCGCATCCATACTTATTTGCGAAATACACAAGGTCAAGAGCGTATTTCAGACTTATCAATTATCGCAATTGAAAAACAGTTATTGGTATAATTAAAACGTTCACCAACATTTTACGCGGACGTAATCAAATCTTTCCTTAAGAAAGAGAGACGATTCGATTTAGAATATAAATAAATTGTTTTTTTAATTTTGTACATAGTTTGTTTGTACTTAGTTCATGCTTTTCTTTTGTTCATGTATTGTATTGTATGTAAATATCTTTTTCTTTCGCTCAAGTAAACCCAAATGGCTTTTTTCAAAGCCACCGAAGGTATGGAATTGCTGATACATCCGCTCGCGAGCAGATGTACGCATAGTAATTTTTACCAACTTTAATCTAGATAAAACTGTAAATGATTACCAACTCTAAAGAATCGATATTGATTTCTCTTAAGCATAGAATATTGTAGGTACCGATTTTTCAGTTGGAATGCCTAGTCCAATAAATGTGACAACTGTCAAATAATATTTCATAGATTTGGTGGCGTATAAGAGATTTGTGAACAATGACAGACACCTCCCCTCCCCCATAACTTAACTTTAAATTAAAAGATCAAACATATTGTGCATCTCAAAATGCCACGAGCTGGTTGACAAAATAAAGAGTAATATTAAATATTCTGAATAATTATCTATCATCCATTCTTATTATAATAAAATAATAAATATTAAATTTTGAAATATGTTTTTTATACCTAAGTCTAACAAACTAACACATTCCTCCATTTAGATCTGACTGATCAAACCCCGTCTATTTACGGACTCCTTATACTTTTGCTAGTTTCAAGTAATAAGAAATTGTCGTTTATAATATTATGTTTCAAAAACTTCTTCACAACATGCCGATGCGTCACATTGAGAAGTTCTTGAGAGATTTTGAGCTAAACCCAACAGATAGTTAATGACTACAGTATCTCAAGTATTAAAGGTGTTAAAAATTAATATGCTAATCCGCGTAATAAAATACAATAATGTGTCATACCTACTTTGAAGAGCACCTCCCGCCCTCCCTCAATTGCGTGCACTATTCCACTAATCACAGCACCACTACTCTTAACACCACTACACTAAAAAACACACTCCCGTCACCCAAAGTAACACCTTTAATGTAATGGATTTTCGCAAAGTAACGCCTGATTCTATTAAGTATCTCAAGTTCTTAAGAACTTGAGATACTAATTAATAGAATAAAAACCAAAAAAACTTGAGGTTTATATCAACATCGGAGCACCTATTTCGTCGTTTTCACTGATAGTTCACATGCACAGACACTTAATACACAAAATTGCATCACTTTAGTGTATCAAAATCTACTTCAAACCATTATTTAAACTATAAAACAGGAAAAACAATCCGCTGGCGGAAGTTCCCGCCATAACTTCTCCAAACCCCGATTTGATAGAACTGAGTTTCGGCGTTTGACTCTCCAAGTTGGTCTGTCCTAAGATTAGACATAAATTTGTTAGTCAAAGGTCGAAACACGCTATAGGTGGGGACTTCGACTAAGACTTCTTTGACAGACCTGAGGTTTCACTAGCCAAAGCCAGGAGCGCCGGAGCTTGATGTTTGACTGTAACACTCATACATATCACAGCTTTAAATTGAATATCTAAGGTTAAAATTAAGTAATACCAAATCAAGCCTAATGTGAGTAGCATAGTATACACTATACAAACTAATTGATAGAGCAAATTAAAATAACTTTCTTGAGATATCTTTCCGAAACATGTGTGTCATAAAATTAAAAAATAGGTACGTTATAGATTGACGTGATATAGATTGATTTATTGTTATTAAAATCTATTAACGTGTATTAACACATACGCGATATCTTCTTCAATTGTGGCCTGATTTTGATGATTATTTTTAATTAAATAGGTGATACTTCAGGTGTGGGTCCATAAAAGTTTGGAAAATTAACCCCTAAGGGTGGCAAAATAGGGGAAAACATTTTAATGGAACTATTTAGCCGACATTGAAACTTTAATATTCCTTAGTCCACTCAAAAAGCTAAAAAAATATAAAAGAAAGTAGAAGCCGACTTCAAACAACTAAAAATAATATAAAATATTTTTACATTCTGAAGCTTTAATCCTTCTATACAATTTGTCTTGGCAGCTTACTTTTTATTAAACGTTTTTTTTTACATTTGTAATGGGCAAAATTTTTTATTATATTATTATTTTTTTTACATATTTATGCATTATTATTTTATTCTTTGTTATGCATTTATTATTCGACATAGAACAAAATAAATTTGCATATTTTTAACATTTTCATATCATAGCCATATTATACCGAAGCACTTTTTTTGTTAAATAATTAGTCGTCAGTGAACACGTAAATATTTAATCTTTCAGGGATATTTTCCTCAGCGCAGTTTATGTATAAACTTGCACATGCAGTAAATAAATAGTTTTTGTTACTACAGTAACCCACATACACACCTTCAGTGCTTCCAGTCAGAGTATGCGCTATCCCTATCATGGGTAACTCTTCATCGGGTCCCTGAATCGCCGACGCTAATCGGTACATTCGTCTCCTACTATGCCAAAATAATGCTATCCGCAGCACAAAAACAAAGCACGCCAACCACAGAAACATGATAAAAATAATTGTTTAGAAATACGGCTACCGGTGCAACGGTTGAACGCAAGAAGAAGTAACGCGTATTCTGCGCTAGAACATTGTGTCGTGTTTTATATAACCTTTTGTCTGTTTTTTATTGTTGTAATACCGACGAGTCAATAAAATCTAACAACTTAGCAGAAATGCGCCGAAATCACGCCTGCGTTGTTTTGCGACGTACAGACCGGTCGTATGAACCTGTTCTAAAATCCTAAAGAACGATCTTGGGGTCATAGAGATCATGGTGTGGTCTATTAGAAGTAAAATATCGCGTTTCTCAATTTTTTTTGCATATTTTAATTAATAACTGATTCAGAAAGAAGATTATTTTCCCTATTGACTGGCAAGACAGACGTATTTTTATATCAAATACTTGCCAAAATATAACGACAACAATCTATATTGAATGTTAAGATCAGTCATTGAATATACAAATATTACCGTAGCATTTGTCTCATTTCAAGTAACGCCATCGTAAATTGTTTCATAGGGACAAATAAATAAAATGTATGCGATCAATACAGTGTTATGTTTTACTTAATATTCTATTACCTGTGATTTCTTTTACGCAAAATAATAACATCTCAAAATGCTACTCTATTGCTAATCAATTTGAAATTATTATTCATTTTAGGTATGTGTTAAATGTAGTTGATATGTTATTACCTTATTTTTTTAGATAACACTATATAAGACGTTCGAAATTGCTGAATGATAACATTTGTCATCTCAAAATGACACTGTATGGCTTTCAAAATATTTAGTACTAGCTGTGCCCCGCGACTTTGGTATTCATGGGTTTAAATTTTTTTGCGCGGAACCCTAATTCTTTTTCTAAAATAAAAGTAGCCTAAGTTACTCCTTATAAAATCAGCTATCTGTTAGTGAAAGCTCCGTCAAAATCAGTTCAGCCGTTTCGGAGATTAGCCGAAACAAAAAGACAGACAGACAGACAGACAAAAATTTTAAAAATTGTTTTTTCGTTAGAAGTACCGTTTATACTTTCATATGCATTTGGTAAAAAGCTGTTATTTTGACATTACAAACAGACACTTCAATTTTATTTATTTGTATAGATTTTATGCATGTTCTAGTTACAGCAAAGTGCAATGAAAATAGTACTATGAACAAAGACGACGATAATGGCTTACCTAAAAATCCATTCAACCTTTTTTGCGCATTTTTTATGGACGCTGCAACGTATTATGGCACAGCACGAATGGGTCGACTATACCGGAAAACGCACTCGCACATAATACTGATGTTTCGTGTGGTGCGTGTAGAGAACCGTAGATCCTTTTAACTGGTAGCGAGTCTTAGTCCTCAGGAGTGATAACGTATCAACATTTTGATTCTTATTCGAAGATAAATGTAGGTATAGTTGCACACCGGCATTCAATTACCATCAGTCGACCTGTGTTCTTGCTTGTGATCCTTACTTCTATAAAACTCCTGACGAAATTTACACTGAACTACGGACCAGAGAATCATTAGACAGTCGGCAAACGTGTGAGTCTCTCTCATGTACTCTGATGATTTTAAGAATGAACTTAGTGTATTAGTTTTCTTTATGGGATCACTTTGAAAACTTCAGATTCAAAAGCACCGAATTTCATAGGAAAAAGATAGAGCAACTATACTTTGCAAAAGAACCACATGAACAGCCATTTGATCATACGTCGACAGTGTTTCACCACTCCCACGGGAATGAAAACATCTCATTCTCGTGGGAAAATCGAATATGTTGCACAAGTTTGTCCTTCTTTCACGTCGCAACAGAGCGTCGGCATGGCATGATTATTTGTATGGGGATAGTTCAGTGGCTGTAGAGTGACATAGGCTAATTTTTTCAGCGGAAAAACATATCATTCCCGTGGGAAAATCGAATATGTCGCAAAATTAAATTCAGCTAGGTGGCGCCACCGTGATTCTACAAGACGGGCGACGGTACGATGGACGAACACAGGTCAGAATATCTGGATTAGAATGTCTTTTTACCAAAATTAAGATAAAAAATGTATGGATCTGTATTTTTCCACGCAGGACCGGGAAGAGAGCGATAAAAAATTTGGTGCATCGTAATTCACAGAATAGGCGATAACCTCGCAGACGATATTAAGTAATCCGTTGATGCTCTGCCTACCCCGCAAGGGTTACAGGCGTGATTATAAGTATGGATCAGAAATACTATCACCACCTGTCACGCTTTCACCCTTAACTATTACTTAACAATGGTGAAACAGTTCAAATTCAATTCAAATTCAAATTCAAAATTCTTTATTCAGTATCTTAAATTTAAATACAATAACTAGGCTGGGGTCTCCTTTTAAGTATATCAATACCTGTGTTAGGGGACCCCGCTCTTCCATAACAATTTTTTTTTTGATACTTATAAGATCGCATACATAAAGATTAAACGTGTGTGCGTGTGTGTGCGCGTGTATGTGTGTGGTGAGTATGTGTTGTGGGTGCGTGCGCGGGCGCGCGCGCGTGTGTGTGTGTGTGTGTGTGTGTGTGTGTGTGCGTGCGTGCGTGTGTGTGCGTGTATGTGTGTGGTGAGTATATGTAGTAAGTATGTGTAGTGAGTATGTGTATGTGTGTGTGTGTGTTGTAGTATTTGGTGTAAGTTTTTATGCTATGGTGTACATTGATCTACTTATTTTAATAAATTTTCAGTTTCATCATACTCTATTGTCTTTAACCACACTGTAACGTGTTTTTTCACATTGTACTGGGTCATTGCATATATGTTTAGATTTTTATTAATGTAGTTATAGAGATGAGCAGACTGACTTTTAAATTGCCTTCTGGCAAATCTTGTTTTCATAGGAACTACTGTGGCCACAGCATGTCTTCTTCTTCTGTCGCAATTTCTGGGGTTGTATTTCAGTGTCTTGTGCAATCTTAAGACAGAGTTAAGGATATACAGCCTCCTGACCGAAAGGTGGTCACATAAAGTACAGATCTTTAGTAGGGAATCTATATGGCTTAAAGTGCATCACCTTTAGTAACAATCTCTGTACTCTTTCCAGTTCCAGAAACTTCATTTTAGTGGCCCCTCCCCAAACCGGGATACAGTACGTCAAGATAGATTGAGCTAATGAAACATATATTTGGCTCAGTAAGTTCTTATCTGTTACATGTCTAAGTGTTTTAAAAATCCATATGAGTTTCCGTATCCTAGTCATCATCAGTTCCAGATGTGCATGCCAGGTTAGACGCTGGTCAATTATTACTCCTAAATATTTTGTTTTGCCTACTTTTGATATTTTGTTACAAGTACATTCAGGGTTTGAGATTTCAGAACATGTATGAATTTTGATTTCAAAGTTGGTTTCCGGTTGTGAGTTATTATAATTTGAAAAAGCTATATAATTAGTTTTGGTGGTATTGAGAGTTAAGAGATTAGAATTTAACCAGTTCGCTATCTCGGTGAGACCTCTTTCTGCTATTAAACGAACATCATCCCAGTTACGCCCCTTAAAAACAACAGCCGTGTCATCCGCGTAAGAAAATATCTGTCCACCTCTGATTTTCATACAACATAGATTGTTAATATATATTAGGAAAAGGGTCGGACCAAGTACACTACCCTGGGGAACGCCAAAAGTCACATCACAGTGCTCACTCACATAGGGTCCAATTCTAACGCATTGTTTACGCCCAGTGAGATAGTCAACAAAAAGTTTTAAAGGGATTCCCCTTATACCTATGTCTTCGAGCCTTCGTACTAAGGTAGGTACCGACACGGTATCGAAGGCTTTTCAAGTCTAAAAATACAGTTAGGCATTTGTTACCTTTGTCGACATTATCTACGATAAGAAGTCAGTGCAGTAACAGCATCTTCAGTGAAATCCTTTTCTAAATCCGAATTGGTGGTCAGAAAGCAGCTTGTATGTATTTAAGTAGGATATTAACCGATTATTTAAAAGTTTTCTAGGACTTTTGAGATGGCCAGTAAAACAGAGATAGGTCTATAGTTTGATGTATCTTCCATGTCACCAGACTTATATACTGGTGTTATTATTGCTCGCTTTAGGGCAGTTGGGAAAATGCCTGACTAAAGCAAAGATTTGCCAAATGAGCTATCACAGGAGCTACATGTTCTTTAGCGAGTTTCAAGAATCGTGTTGATATGTCATCCCACCCAGCGGCACTTTCAGATTTAAGTTTCATCAGTAAAGCACCTATCTCTTTTGAATCGGTTTCCAAAGTACGAACGATGAGGCTTTTGAGTTAAGTGGTACCCTAATATTATGCTGTTGTGAGTATTTCAAAGTGATGTTTTCAGCTAGCGTTTTACCAATATTTGCAAAATAGTGGTTCACGTAATTCGTCGATTCTTGGGAGATGATTTTATCTCTAAAAGTTTAATGTTTTGTGTCTTATTATTATTTCGCTGTGTTATATTTTTAATTATTTTCCATAGTGCTTTAGGATCTCTTTTACTCTTAAGCTGTTCCTCTCATGCTTACGTTTAAGTTTTTATTAAGTTATTACAATAATTACGATATCTCCTGTATGTTATTTTTAAAATTTCGTTTTCGGATCATTTCTTAGCTTTTTGCATGTCGTTTCTATTTCTGATACACCGCAATATGCCTAACGTCATCCAAGGTTTGATTAGGCGATTTTACATGGGATTATTTGTCTTGCAGTATTCTCTACGAGACAATTTTTAGTGTACTTATTAATAGTTCAATTAAAGTAGTTGGGTTATTTATCGATACTAAATTGTCTATTTTACTATTTATTAAACTAAACAAAGCATTTTCATAGTTTATTTTTGTTTTAATTGTAGGACATTTACTTGATTTACCTACATTAGACAGCCTCAAAAATATCATACAGTGATCTGTAATCGTAAAATTTAAAACAAAAATAGATGCAGTGTGACAATCCTTATCTATCTTTAGAATAAAATGATCCAAACAGTTCTTGTCCCTTGTTGGCAAGTAATGGCCAGTAATAGTCCATAACTCACCAACATGTTAAGATAATTGTGTCTATTTGTGCGCTCATATGTTTGTTCTATATCTTTAGTGATGATATTGATGTTTATGTCACCAGTTATAATTAAATTTTACAAGAACCTATGGTTATAAGGTGACTGTTTAAAAATTTATAAAGTCATCTGCATTATGGTTAGAAGGAGAGCGGTAGATAGCAAGGATTTTAAAGTCGAGTATAGATATTTGTAGGCAAGATGCGCTCATCAGTATTATTTCTTTGACACAAGCTTTGTGACTGTTTTGACGTATACTACCACTCCGTCACAGCGATTGACATGATTTACCGTAGAGTAAGAGGTATAATTAGGTATCAATGGTATAGGTTTGTTCTCGTTAAGTCTACACTCACTCAAAACTATCACATCAATTGTAAAATTAAAGTGAGTAAGAGTAATAATCAAGTCATCAAAGTTACTGTAAATGCTTCTAATATTTTGTGATACGATAGTGAGATCGGTGTTTGTTACATGTATGTATTTTGTAACATCCTGAACTTCACATACTCTTGATTGTGCAATTTCTGCATTGTCTATTTCCTTCATAGATGTAAGGACACTATTCATTATTTGAATTAAAGAAACAGTCAATTGCATTTCCAGATCTAGGGATATACATATAATTTGGTCCGTATGGTTAAAAATCATTATAAATGTTTTGCTTTCTTTCAAACTAGATGTATGAGGTAATGTAAATTATTAAAATGTATATATTTTAATGTCTTGTGTGGGTGTGTCTGAGTAAATAATGTTAAGTATAGGGTTGTGTTGTGATTGTGATTGTATGTACAGGTAGTATTTTATTATTATATTTATGTTCAATATGTATGTGTGTGTGTGTGTGTGTTGTAGTATTTGGTGTAAGTTTTTATGCTATGGTGTACATTGATCTACTTATTTTAATAAATTTTCAGTTTCATCATACTCTATCGTCTTTAACCACAGTGTAACGTGTTTTTTTACATTGTGCTGGGTCATTGCATATATGTTTAGATTTTTATTAATGTAGTTATAAAGATGAGCAGACTGACTTTTAAATTGCCTTCTGGCAAATCTCGTTTTTATAGGAACTACGGTGGCCACAGCATGTCTTCTTCTTCTGTCGCAGTTTCTGGGGTTGTATATCAGTGTCTTGTGCAATCTTAAGACAGAGTTAGGGATATACAGCCTCCTGACTGAAAGGTGGTCACATAGAGAGTATAGATCTTTAGTAGTGAATCCATAGGGCTTAAAGTGCATCACCTTTAATAAAAATCTCTGTACTCTTTCTAGTTCCAGAAACTTCATTTTAGTGGACCCTCCCCAAACCGGGCTACAGTACGTCAAGATGGATTGAGCTAATGAAACATATATTTGGCTCATTAAGTTCTTATCTGTTACATGTCTAAGTGTTTTAAAAATCCATATGAGTTCCCGTATCCTAGTCATCATCAGTTCCAGATGTGCATGCCAGGTTAGACGCTGGTCAATTATTACTCCTAAATATTTTGTTTTGCCTACTTTTGATATTTTGTTACAAGTACATTCAGGGTTTGAGATTTCAGAACATGTATGAATTTTGATTTCAAAGTTGGTTTCCGGTTGTGAGTTATTATAATTTGAAAAAGCTATATAATTAGTTTTGGTGGTATTGAGAGTTAAGAGATTAGAATTTAACCAGTTCGCTATCTCGGTGAGACCTCTTTCTGCTATTAAACGAACATCATCCCAGTTACGCCCCTTAAAAACAACAGCCGTGTCATCCGCGTAAGAAAATATCTGTCCACCTCTGATTTTCATACAACATAGATTGTTAATATATATTAGGAAAAGGGTCGGACCAAGTACACTACCCTGGGGAACGCCAAAAGTCACATCACAGTGCTCACTCATAGGGTCCAATTCTAACGCATTGTTTACGCCCAGTGAGATAGTCAACAAAAAGTTTTAAAGGATTCCCTTATACCTATGTCTTCGAGCCTTCGTACTAAGGTAGGTACCGACACGGTATCGAAGGCTTTTCAAGTCTAAAAATACAGTTAGGCATTTGTTACCTTTGTCGACATTATCTACGATAAGAAGTCAGTGCAGTAACAGCATCTTCAGTGGAAATCCTTTTCTAAATCCAATTGGTGGTCAGAAAGCAGCTTGTATGTATTTAAGTAGGATATTAACCGATTATTTAAAAGTTTTCTAGGACTTTTGAGATGGCCGGTAAAACAGAGATAGTCTATAGTTTGATGTATCTTCCATGTCACCAGACTTATATACTGGTGTTATTATTGCTCGCTTTAGGGCAGTTGGGAAAATGCCTGACTAAAGCAAAGATTTGCCAAATGAGCTATCACAGGAGCTACATGTTCTTTAGCGAGTTTCAAGAATCGTGTTGATATGTCATCCCACCCAGCGGCACTTTCAGATTTAAGTTTCATCAGTAAAGCACCTATCTCTTTTGAATCGGTTTCCAAAGTACGAACGATGAGGCTTTTGAGTTAAGTGGTACCCTAATATTATGCTGTTGTGAGTATTTCAAAGTGATGTTTTCAGCTAGCGTTTTACCAATATTTGCAAAATAGTGGTTCACGTAATTCGTCGATTCTTGGGAGATGATTTTATCTCTAAAAGTTTAATGTTTTGTGTCTTATTATTATTTCGCTGTGTTATATTTTTAATTATTTTCCATAGTGCTTTAGGATCTCTTTTACTCTTAAGCTGTTCCTCTCATGCTTACGTTTAAGTTTTTATTAAGTTATTACAATAATTACGATATCTCCTGTATGTTATTTTTAAAATTTCGTTTTCGGATCATTTCTTAGCTTTTTGCATGTCGTTTCTATTTCTGATACACCGCAATATGCCTAACGTCATCAAGGTTTGATTAGGCGATTTTACATGGGATTATTTGTCTTGCAGTATTCTCTACGAGACAATTTTTAGTGTACTTATTAATAGTTCAATTAAAGTAGTTGGGTTATTTATCGATACTAAATTGTCTATTTTACTATTTATTAAACTAAACAAAGCATTTTCATAGTTTATTTTTGTTTTAATTGTAGGACATTTACTTGATTTACCTACATTAGACAGCCTCAAAAATATCATACAGTGATCTGTAATCGTAAAATTTAAAACAAAAATAGATGCAGTGTGACAATCCTTATCTATCTTTAGAATAAAATGATCCAAACAGTTCTTGTCCCTTGTTGGCAAGTAATGGCCAGTAATAGTCCATAACTCACCAACATGTTAAGATAATTGTGTCTATTTGTGCGCTCATATGTTTGTTCTATATCTTTAGTGATGATATTGATGTTTATGTCACCAGTTATAATTAAATTTTACAAGAACCTATGGTTATAAGGTGACTGTTTAAAAATTTATAAAGTCATCTGCATTATGGTTAGAAGGAGAGCGGTAGATAGCAAGGATTTTAAAGTCGAGTATAGATATTTGTAGGCAAGATGCGCTCATCAGTATTATTTCTTTGACACAAGCTTTGTGACTGTTTTGACGTATACTACCACTCCGTCACAGCGATTGACATGATTTACCGTAGAGTAAGAGGTATAATTAGGTATCAATGGTATAGGTTTGTTCTCGTTAAGTCTACACTCACTCAAAACTATCACATCAATTGTAAAATTAAAGTGAGTAAGAGTAATAATCAAGTCATCAAAGTTACTGTAAATGCTTCTAATATTTTGTGATACGATAGTGAGATCGGTGTTTGTTACATGTATGTATTTTGTAACATCCTGAACTTCACATACTCTTGATTGTGCAATTTCTGCATTGTCTATTTCCTTCATAGATGTAAGGACACTATTCATTATTTGAATTAAAGAAACAGTCAATTGCATTTCAGATCTAGGGATATACATATAATTTGGTCCGTATGGTTAAAAATCATTATAAATGTTTTGCTTTCTTTCAAACTAGATGTATGAGGTAATGTAAATTATTAAAATGTATATATTTTAAAGTCTTGTGTGGGTGTGTCTGAGTAAATAATGTTAAGTATAGGGTTGTGTTGTGATTGTGATTGTATGTACAGGTAGTATTTTATTATTATATTTATGTTCAATATGTGTTTGTGTGTGTTAGTAAAAAATGTATAAGGAGTTGACAAATTAATTATAATTAAAACATAAAAGTACATTTCGACTTGATGCATTATTTTTAAAAACAAGTAATACCTAGTCATTTTTCCTGCATTAAACTGTGTATTTGTGACTCATTTTTAATAATAATTATTGGCGAGTTTTCGTTCTTTCTTACATACACTCTCCCATATGCTGTCCAGCAGAATTTGTAAGCCTTCGATTTAGCGAGGTCTCGCGCAATAAAGAAAAGCCGAGCTCCTTTAGCAGTCAATTGTTCTGAGACATATATAGGGGTGTCTGTGTTTTTGGTGAAGCCTAAATGTCTGGCGCAAAGTTTTTCTTTGTGTTTTGCGTTGTGTGTTTTAGTCATCTTCAAGATTTTGTTCTGCAAGGAAGGACATGGAGTTCTCAATGTTTACATTGGTTTGCTTAATTTCCATAAGCGCCGGAGTGATCTTTTTGAGTTCATTTTCTTGTGTATTAAACATTGATTCAATCATTAATTTTATTTCATTCTTAAAGTCACATAAATCACTCATAGTGACCGCCTCATTCTCCCTTTTTCTCTTTATACGTTGAGATATGTAGTTTGGTGGTGTAGTAAGAAGACACTCCGCTTCTTGTTCAGCTATGTTTGGTTCAGATACGGCTTTATTTGCTAAGTGCGCCATTAGTAGTACTAGGATAATATGACGGCAAAGAGGTCTCAGTAGTGTGTAAGCAAAGCAAGCGAAAGAGACAGTAAAGCGGTAGGCGATAAGGCGGTCACTTCTGGAGGACGTGTAAACCTTGGAGGCGGGTCCAACTCAGCAAATAGCGTAGCAGGGCGGGCGGAGCCTCCAGGAGTTGCAAAGATAGTGGAGGCTGCGCGCGCGACGTAAAAATGTGTCGTGGTAATACTAGGACAGCAGCGCTCACCTGTATGGGGCGTCCGTAAACTTGTTCTGATTTCCTCGAATATTTTTCACTGTCGACGCTTGGCAATGGAAGTACCAGGCGGTCAGGAAAGCAAAGAATACTGCGTTTTAATCACTGATCTCCTTATGTCTATGCACTCCTATTTTTATGTTGTGTATTTATTCACTTTAAAAACTCAAATAAATTTTAATTTATAGAAATATGTGTACACGTCTGATAGCTTTCGCGTCCAGGGGAAGAGTTCTTAGTAAACCTTATTAATAAGCCTTAGTAATATTTATTGAACGGAAATGAATACAGTTCTTATATGTGGTTATGAATGAATCAGTATTACAATAAGAAAAATTGTGCAAAATTATAAGAAAAATATTTTTGAGAGTTCTTAATTGAAATTTCAAGAAAGAATTGCATCACCGCCAAAAACTACACTAACAGCCTTCTTTCAACTTTGTCAAACCGACCCTTTGCAAAACGTTGTTATATTCTGAAGTCCCCGCTATTATACTTGGAACACATCTAGGAAGGTGGAAACGCCGTATTCAAGGCGCGCCTGTTGCAAATTGGCCCGGTGTAAAGTCATCAGATGCCCTTGGTCGTGTGTATACCGTCCATGTAACTAATTTTGAATGTTTCTGTTTACGATTGCTGCTGCGCCATGTTCGGGGTCCTACAGGATATAAAGACTTTAAAACTGTCAACGGTCAGGAATGCGCAACTTATAGAGAAGCATGTGAAGCTCTGCATCTTTTAGAAAACGATAATCACTGGGATGAAACAATGGTGGAAGCTGTGCAGTGCCAGTCACCAGCCAAAATTAGGGATCTTATGATTATGCAATTATGATTATGATGATTATGCAACTCTCATATCATCTTGCGGGCTATCTAATGCACATAAATTGTGGGACAAATATAAAGAGTACATGGCAGAAGATATTTTGCGAAGGTTACAGCAGACACACGCGAACATGACATACAATGAACACATTTATAATGAAGCACTTGGAAAAATTTAAGATAAGGTAATGGCAATGGTAGGCAAAAATTAAGCGACTTTGGAATGATAAGCCCTCAGCGAACAACCGAAAATGAACTAAGTGATGAAATTATACGTGAAACAAACTACGATATAACAGCTTTGCAGCAGCAAGTAGCCAATTTGTACCCCTTGCTTCCCGAACAAAACGAGTTTTGACAAAGTATTAGGACAAATTGAATCTGGAAATGGTGCACTTTTCTTTTTAGATGCCCATGGAGGAACTGGGAGACATTTTTGTTAAATTGATTATTAGCGCAAGTACGGAAAGATAAAAACATTGCTGTGGCCGTAGCTTCCTCCGGTATAGCCGCCACGCTGCTAAGCGGGGGCCGCACTGCACATTCTGTTTTAAAACTCCCTCTAAATCTAGCCCAGGAAGAATCGCCGATCTGCAACTTTAGCAAAAATAGTGCACGAGGTATAATGCTACGACAATGCAAACTTTTAGTGTGGGACGAAAGTACAATGTCGCATAAAAAAGCTGTAGAAGCACTAAATCGAACGCTCCAGGATTTGCGCAGCAATACCGATGTAATGGGAGGAATGGTGGTATTACTGGCTGGTGACTTTCGCCAAACTTTACCTGTCATTCAAAAGGCACACCTGCAGATGAAATTAAAGCATGCCTCAAGTCGTCTATTTTATGGAACAAGGTGACAAAATTCAGTTTAACTACGAATATGAGAGTGCATTTGTATAATGATATCAATGCTGAAACTATGCTGACACACTATTAAAAATTGGCGATGGGCGGTTGGAAACGGATGCTGAGGGCTGCGTTAAATTGACGAGAGATTTTGTAATTTAGTACAGAGTCATTCCGAATTAATTGCGAGCGTTTATTCAGATTTAACGAACAACATGCATGAAGACAAATGGTTATGTGAAAGGGCGATTCTTGCACCAAAAAATGAGAGCGTTAACAAAATAAATTCAGATATATTAAGCGAAGTAGCAGGGGAAATAACAGAGTATTCGTCAGTAGACACAGTTATGGACACAGAACAAAGCACTTCATATCCCGTAGAGTTTCTAAATTCTCTAGAGTATAACATATAATACTCTTTAGAGATACGTATAAAAGATGAAAAACCTTGTCTTGGAAATAGTGTTGGATAAATTTAATTTAGATTTAACATGATATTTTTACTGCACCAAATCTTTTTCTTTTATCCACATATTGATAACAAATTTATTTTGTTCACTAGCACAATATAAACACGCAACCCATGCAAAATGGCGATATTCTGTCACTTATACAGATTTAAGTTGTAATATGGATGCTATTATTTTTTTTTAATTTCATATCACTCTCATAGACAGAAGTCATAAAACTACTGTATTTACAAAAGTGTACAATAACACCATAAGAATAAGTTTTAGAAGAGAGTTTGCATACACCATTGTTCAGAAATAATATTTTAGTGATATTATAATAATTAGAGCTGTATAAGCAAGGGACAGCATGCAAAAAAAAACAGCTTCTATACAATTTTAATAATAAAATCGGATTGAAGTGTTACAAAATACTAAAAGTTATATATACTAGAGTTTGCATATTCTCATTAAGAACCCTAAGCTTACTTAGATCCCATAATACAGACTTTATACAGCTTGAGCTGTATAATAACTAATAAACCACTCTTCTAAGGATGCAACCTCTTTTCAGGTTTGTCAGGTTTCTCTTTTCAGGTGTGCCCTCACATAAGCTTCAATTAAAATTAAGCGTCCCAGTCATGCTAATGCGAAATTTAGATGCTCCTCGGTTATGTAACGGGACAAGGCTGCGTGTGACACATCTTGGACGGAACATAATCGGTGCTACAATTTTGACAGGCGTAGGAAAAGGTGAAAATGTTATTATACCACGGATCCCTATAATTCCCACAGATCTTCCTTTTCAATTCAAAAGGTTGCAGTTCCCTATTAAGCTCAGTTTTGCAATGACAATTAATAAAGCGCAAGGGCAAACGTTACAGGTAGCGGGGTCAACTTAGAAAACCGTGCTTCTCTCATGGTCAGCTGTATGTAGCATGTTCGCGTGTGTCAAATGCCCAGAATCTCCACATTCTTTCCCCGAATGGAAAAACATATAACATTGTGTACAGTAGCGTCTTAAAATAGTGTTCAGTTAGTTTTTTTTCCAAAATTCCCCACAATCAATTAATCAGAATTCCCACAGATCTTCCCTTTCAATTCAAAATTTCCTATTTAGCTCAGTTTCTTTTCAATTCCAAATGCTGCATCTCTGACGGATCTTTTATTTGGCTCAGTTTCCTTTCAATTCAGAAAACTGCATCTCTGACGAATCAATTTAGCTCAGTTTCTTTTCAAAAGTCTGCATCCCTGACGGATAATTATGCTCAGTTTCCTTTAATTAAAAAAATATCCCATTTCCATTTGGAATAAACAGGCTATTTTCATGCTTTCCTATACGCTGCGTTTCAAAACATTTAAATAGGCTGACGAATCAATTTTGCTCAGTTTCCTTTTAATGGCTGCATCTCTGACAAATCTATAAAACTCAGTTTTCTTTCAATTCAAAAAGCAATGGATAGTTCATTTCCCAGTGACCATGCGGGCGAAGCCGCGGGTAACAGCTTGTCTATGGAATAAAACTAATTTTACGGATTTTATCGCGTTTAATTTTAACGTTTCGTAAAGCGATAAAATCCGTAAAATTAGTTTTTTTCCATGTGTAGTATTTGCTTAAATATTATATAAGAAATCATTATATACCAACCTATTTCATACAGGCTTCGATATTTATTTCTTTATTCCTATGAAAGACATCTGAAAACTGCATTAATTATAAAAACAGTAATAGTTTAGAGTTGAGAGTTTTATTAAAGATTAAAATAAACTTAAACAACATGCATAAATCATGAGCTATAATAATCCTTGTGGGAATACCAGGTTATGGTCATTGTTATTGTATTGTTATTGTAATAATAATAATAATTGGCGCCAAGCTTCCGACGACTGGACCTGCTACTTGACAAAGTAGCGCCATCCCAGCCTGGGGAATAAGAATTGAGGATCCTATCGGAAAGGCTAGGGCCCTCATCAGCAGATTGATGAGCTTCAGGTCGGGCAACAACAGGCCAAAAATTGTGCGCACGGTCAGGATGGCGTTTGCTGGGACAAATGTCAATTTATCCCAGCCGGATATAACGCAAAAACTTACGGATCGCATAGACGATCTGAAGAAGAGAATCACTGCTTGGTGGAAGCGGATTCGACAATATGCCGATAGGTGGACGCGGTTAAACCAGAATCGTCTCTTCCAGAGTGATCAAAAGAGGCTCTATAAATTATGGGAGCGACCAATGTTACGTGGAACGGGCCCAGCACCGAATCAGGCTGACACTGTCGCATTCTGGCGCGGCCTGTGGTAGGAGCCCGTAAACCACAGCGAGGGCCCTTGGACAAAAGTTATGGCGAGTCATTTTTCGAATGTTACGCTCATGAAACCCGTTATCATAACGCCGGAAGACGTAGCTGAGGCGGTCCGTAGGGCCGCGAACTGGAAAAGTCCGGGACTCGACGGGCTGCATCACTATTGGCTAAAGGGGTTCGTCGTGTGTCACGCTGTGCTCGCCCGACAATTTCAGGAGGCTCTCGACCAAAAGTCGCTCCCGAGCCTCTTTACTACTGGGATGTTACTACTGAGATGTTAGTGTTAGGAAACAAATGGGGATACTCATTTGTTTCCTAACACTAACCAATACTAACACAAATAATACTACCACAGACCCGAGCAAATACCGCCCCATCACGTGTTTCCCCACCATATACAAGACACTAACATCCATATTGAGCGCGAGAATCACTCGTCACCTGGACTCTAATGTGATGTCGTGTACTCGTAATGGATGTCGGGGCGGTGGTCGTGGAACTAAGGAACCACTCCCCACTTACTATGTACTTACACTACTTGACGCGGTCATTGGCAAGGTGGTTAAACGTAACCGTCGGAACTTCTCCGCCGCCTGGATAGACTAAAGAAAGGCATTCGACTCGGTGCCTCATACATGGCTGAAGAGGGTCCTCGAGCTGTACAAGGTTGACTGTACAGTTAGAAACTTCCTCTGGCAGTGTATGGAGCAGTGGAGTACGATCCTTTGTCATCTAGGCGAGCGGATGACGGCTGCGGAGAACCACATAAGGATGAGAAGAGGTATCTTCCAGGGCGATTGTTTGAGTCTAATCTGGTCCTGCTTCTCTCTGAACCCTCTCAGTACCTTACTGGAGTGAGGGGATTTCAGCTTGGGAAATGAGGAACAAAAGTGACCCACCTTTTCTATATGGATGATCCCAAATTATTCGCTTCCAGTCACTCCCATTTTGTGGAATTGCTAAACATCACTTGTGATTTTAGCAATTCTATTAGAATGGAGCTGGGGACGGATAAGAGTGCGTTCCTCCATGTTAAGAGGGGTAGCGTAGTCAACTCTAAGGGCATGGATTTATCTATGCCCATCAACACAAGGACCCTTTCCGAGGCTGAAACCTGGTATATAAATTAAGAATACCTGGGTATGTAACAAAATATAAGTATTGTTGAGGCGGACATGAAACAATCAGTTTGCGATCTTTTTTATGCACGCTTGAACAAAGTGCTTAACAGCCTTTTATCGGGCGTGAATAAGACATACGTATATAATGGTTGGGTATTGCCTGTCCTCGTGTATACCTTTGGCATACTCAAGTGGACTCAAACTGAAATTTTATGTATGCACTAGCTTTTGCTCACGACTTCGTCCGCGTGGAGTTCGGTTATATCGCGCCCATGTGTGAAAAAGAGTCTGCTGGTACGAGCCACAATTATAACTGGATGTCGCGGGCAAAAGCTAGTAAACTATAAAACTTCTTTATACACCACATTTTTTGCTAATCTATTACTGTGTGCCAAAATTATCAGACTACTGGGCGAGCTTACGCGTGAGCAAGCCACATAGAATTGCCCGTGTGAAAAACAATTTTCTCTCAAGTCTATTCCCGCAAATTTTAATGTCTGCCCTTGAGATTTGTTTATTGTCATTGCAAAGCAGATTTGGAGGGGAAACTGTATTCATTTGAATTTAAAGGGAAGATCATTCGGGATCAAGGGAATTGTTGGTACAAATACATTTTCCCCTTGCGAACATCCAGTTATAATTGTTGCTTCCACTACAATGCGATGTAACGCTTTTACTTTTAGTCTGGTTCCGTTGCACAGTTGAGGAGGTTTTAAATTTCGCAACAACATAACAGGAGTGCCCACGCGCAGAGTAAGCTTGTGATGTGGAAGACCCGATGGTTTCAGTGAACTAAGAAATTCGACAGGGTTGTTAATTGCGTCATCTGTGTTGATCACAGAGTCTATTGACGTGTACACCATTTCTTCCCCCTCAAAAGACGTTAACATTATATCGTTAATTGCTGCTGCTTGGCCGTTTTTCGGGGTTAGTATGGCACGTTCAGACAACCATTCCATTGGCTTATCGTGGATATGAGCAATATCTGGGTAAATTTTGGATATTAACTCCTGTAACGTAAATACAACTGTGCACAAATTATCAGGGATGGTTATCATTCCGTCATTTATAGGGTAATCACCGTTGCCGATTTCAAGTAGGAGATTCGCAAATCCATCTTTTTCTCCTAAGTGTAGCCGCATATTTTTCGAGAGCTTGAGGATTTTCATTAGAGGCCATAAAGTGGATCTCTTAAGACACGCCTTAACTTCATCTGCTCTAGTTGCTTTTGGCACTACCGGTAGAGTCTGTCTAAAATCTCCAGCCAGCAAAACCGTTACACCATCCATTAACTTCTTATTTCCTCTCATATCTTGTAGAGTTATGTTTAAAGCCTCTACGCCACCCTTATGAGCCATGGTTATTTCATCCCACACTATCATTTTCGTATGTTTTAATACTTCAGCAAAATTACTTTGTTTCGATATAATACAAATGGGAGTGTAAGCTGTTGTTAAATTTAGTGGTAACTTGAAGGTAGCATGAGCAGTTCGTCCACCCTCAAGCAGTGTAGCTGCGATCCCAGAAGAAGCCACAGAAAAAGCAATTCCGCGAGTACTTCTAACTTTTGCTAATAGCAAATTTATGAGGAATGTTTTGCCTGTTCCACCGGGAGCATCTAAAAAGAACATTCTAGCCTCATTTGATTAAATTTTTGTGTTAATTTGATTGTAAACTGCTTTTTGTTCGTCATTCAGGGATCTTTCATTATTTTTAACTGTGTTTTCTAATGATGCTAATTAGTAACTTGTCTCTTTAAGAAACTCTATTTTCAAATTTTTGTTCTTTGCTTGGCTGAGGTAACCCATACTCTTTTAGTATAGCCGACCACCCAACGCTAATACGGCATCTTCTATTACCGAAAGGCATTTGTTAAATACCACATCTGTTATGTGCTCTACAACCACATCTCCCTGTTTTTCTAATTGCCTTTTAAAATCTTCAGATAGGTATTATTTGAATATCTCCCAAATGCTTAAAGGGTCAGACCCTTTGTCTAGACTACTTGGCAGAACACTAAAATAATCGTAAAAAGATCCCGAATCATTTGCGGCGATTGGCAAAGTGCTACCTCATCCATTGCTGCGAACAAATGCTGATCATCTTCAAGCAAGCCGAGAGCTTTTCACGCTGATTGGAACGGGGAATATACATGACCATCTACAGTTTTTAACGCTTCAAACAAATAGTGATAGTATTCTGTATTGTTCAGATGCACAGTATAAACCCTGCCCAGAACGTGCTCTTTTTTGACCCCTGGCCAGCCTTCAACGTTTTCTCCTCTCTTTCTCCTTTGGAACTCTCTTTTATCCCAAACGTAGTATGCAGGTTCTTCTAGGTAAAGCAATGTTTTGCAAAGTTATCCACTTTACACAAATCGAAAAAGGATAGGAGTGTGGTTGTTGGAGGACTATTCACTCTTTCACTCAGATTTTGCTCATTAAAATAAACCCTTTGCCCATTTTCCAAACGAACAGCGAGGTAGACTACAGGAGGGAAACGCTCATGAATGGGAAATTCAAGGATTCGCCATACTACCTCTGATGAACTTATATATCTTCCTCTTGTGTAGGTTTTAACTTCATCCTTCTCATTCTCTAAAGCAAACGATGTTTGGTCTGAACCTTTATGAATGACAATATTCCACATTTAAGTGAGCGTTAAATGTTTTTAATAATACTAGATTATAAGGGACTACCCAGCGATTATCTATGGTTGTGCCTTTGATATCAACAGAGAACCCACCGTCATCTAGTAAACGTCTCTTGTACTGCGGATAACCGTCTTCACCAGTTTGAGTTTCCTTTATGAGAGCCCTGCGGTATCGTTTACTGCACATGTTATCTTTCATACATGGTGAGTTTCGATTTAAAATTCCACATGGACCATGTATCATATTACATTTAACGATTTCGTGAAGCTCTGGGTCACGTTTGGGATCCGGTATTTCAGCACAAATTATATTGTCGATTTGATCCGGAGTAATACATTTGTGAAGCCATAAAAGAATATGAATATGTGAAAGACCTCTATTTTGCCATTCCCTTGAGTACATATTACATCACACTTCACCAAATATTTTGCCCTTTGTCAATAAGTTCATGATCTTTTTCACCTTTAGTCGAAACACCCTCGAAATTATATCGTGCCTATCATGAGATTGTGGTCATAGTCCTGTGTTCTTTCGTGCATATACCTAGGTACCCCCGTAAAAGATGATCGAAGTACAACCATTTGTCCTAGTTGTTTAGCTTCTGCGTCTTGTCGTCCAATAGCATCTTTTAAATGGATGTAACTATCATCACGTAATTTGGCTTAATTATTTTCGATATAATTTAATCTCTCTGTTTCTATTTTGGCGTATTCATCCACCAAATATTGACTAAAAAGGGCACGATTGTTGACTAAATAGTTATCTTCTCCTTCTTTAATCATTATTCTATACGAATATAAACTTGCAGAAGAGACAGTTTTATTAAGCGGCAAATTAGTTGTGGTATGTTGATTGAATACCTATCATCCCCCCAGCAAAACATCAATGGATACTGTAAAGCATCATATGCTCGATGAATCTCACTAATACGCTGAAGTGAATTACTTCGGCTCTCGAGGATGATGTCCCTTCGATCACATTGTTGATCCACTAACACTAAAGCCACTTCATTTGTAGTTGGTGCATTGTACCTACCTCTATGTTCTTCTGGTGGTTTTTTATCAACATGTATGAAAACTTTGTATGACTATGAAGGTGGGGCTTTATCAATGGCACTTTTCAGATCTTTTATATACGGGTTCACTTGATGCAGCATATTCTTCAATTGTTTGATTAAATTTGGCTTTAAGTTAGGTAATTTAGAACATCGAAACTTTGCTTCTCGATCATCTTCACCTTCACAAAATATATTCGAAGGTACTGAGCGTCATGTTCGGCTTCTGGTAATAGACTTCCAATTAAATGGTAGACCATCTGCTGTAACCTGTTTACCACCAAAGGAAGTCATCTGGAAACAGGCATTATATTTACGAATGTTACCCATAAAATGGTCATGATGTGGGTGTAGATCATTTATTAAACTAAAGAGTGGTTCAGGCAGTTATTTCAACCGATCAAGTTGCACTTTTCCAGCGCTGCAACACATACCAGGTGTCTCATCCTTCCATTTCAGCGCATTGCACCACTGACACTTGTATGTCATAGAACCCAAGGCTACACTTCTGTCAGTTCTTTAAGCAATATCAGGGTCATACTCCATAGCGGAATGGACCTTGTTTTTCCATAAACGCAGCGTAATGTTTTCCTCATACCGTGACTGAATTCCTCTATGCAATTGTGGATTCGCAGTTTGGTAATTTGCAACAGCTTGCCTGTGTACATCGGGATTTTTTTCTGATAAGCGGACACAGCTTTACGATTTGAATCTGGCTTGTTCTGCCTATATCTTTCTTGTGCACTTTTTAATTGACTTTTTCTTGTGTAATTAGTAACTCTCGACCTTCGTTTATTTTTTTTTTTCTCATATTTTAATGTCGACGATACAGATGGATCTGTTCCGCTGGTTGGAGATGATATTTCACTGTTTACAAAATATGTAACAGTTAAATAGTCAAACTCTGAAAAAGGATCACGCTCTTCGACAGGTACCTCCATTCGACGCTGTGTAATTTTTTTCGCAACAATAGGCAGATAGGCGTCAAAATGTGCATTAGATAAATCATGACTAAATCGTAATCGCCTTACTAGACAGATCTGTTCCTGTTCCTGACTCTGTGTATAGCAGACCGTTTCGATATACTGCAAACCGCAACGGAAATATTAATCCTGCAGCTACCAATTCACAAAGTCCACCGTAAGTTTCATTTTTTAACATATCGGCTTAATATTCATTTGCTGTTGAATAATTATCGCCATTTCTGTCGTGGGCCATAACTGAAAACCTAGGCCAATCACAAATCTAACAATTTGTGAACGCACCACCATCACATTTTCTTGGCTTCCGTACATTAAAAATGAAAGAGCACGAAACAAACAGGCGCCGTCGCCTATAATGGGGACGACAGTGTGTTCTTCCATTTTTCCTATAATATTAAGAGTTTCTGTAGTCATTTTTTCAGTGAGAAAAAATAATTCTATCAACAATACCTAATCACAAAGCAAATCGAATTCCAAGCTTGAACAGTGGTTGTAAGAAAGACAGAATCAAGCAACTAATCCGAAACACGAAGCAAATCTTAAACCGTAAGCGAGCAAACAAAGTCGAAGTCTAGTCAAATATCCGTTACCAGTGAGCGCTTCAACCTGTACTAAACAGTACAGTTTCTCATTCACCATTCACTTTATATTAGTTCGAAAAAACACAACGTTACCGCGTTCTAAAACGATACCAACGCCATCTATTGGTAGGGATTCGAACTTGAAGATGAATACAAAATAAGTAGGTACCTAAGTATTTCTTTTGGTTTTGCCATTTTATTAATTTGTAAAAAAATATATTTGGTTTGGTTGTTTATTTTCATTGTTTTTTAATTTTAAAATTAGTATTTTTTGTTCAGGTATAATTTTGTGCAAATTTTTTGTGCAAATCTTCTTGTCTATTTTGTTTTATGTTTTTGTGCAATAAAAGTATATTCTATTCTATTCTGGTTTTTTGATAAAAGTGCATACGTTGCGTTTACTAAGAGCTGCACATAATGAGAGTGTGTGGTAGAGACATCAAAAGAGATACAATTACCGGCAAAAAATGGAAACAGTGGAAGATATGCCTGAGTTACTGTTTGTTGAACATTTCCGTTTGAATAAGAGCACCTTTCGGCGGCTTTGCAACGATTTGCGTGTTCACACGTCGCTAAGAGGATCTAAAGAAATCCCTTTGAAAATTAAGGTAACCTTACTAAACGTTTACAAATAAATAAAAAAACAATAGATTTGATGCAACTACGTTTGATTTCAAAATTTTCTTTACTTTATTACTTTGTGTTTTTAGGTGTTCACTGCTCTTAGTTTTTTTAGCTACTGGTTCCTATCAGCACTCATGAGCAAGTGGATTCAATTTCCACAAACAGTACAAGAAAGATCATTAATCAAAGAACAGTAAGTAATCATGCTTATGTTTCTAGGTAATGAAGAAGCAAAAATAAAGTATATTAAGTATATCTTAACTACAGTAATTATTAAATTTAAGTATCATGAATAGGTTGTTACTTGTCTGTCATATTATATTTAAAAAATCTTCATTTTCAGATTTCAAAGGAAGTATAATTTGCCTGGAGTGATAGGATGCATCGATTGCACCCACATTGCAATAGTAAAACCAGCTGAAGAAGAGCATGCTTTCTATAACAGAAAAGGATATCATTCTTTAAACGTTCAAATGGTTTGTATTTAAATCTAGAAATATTATTTCTGCTTTCATAACTACCAATTTTATTTGATACTACATTAAATTATATTTTCAGGTATGTGATCATAATTTATAAATATTAAACTTAAATGCTAAGTTTGGTTAAAAA
Source organism: Parnassius orleans (assembly GCA_029286625.1). Lineage (NCBI taxonomy): Eukaryota > Metazoa > Arthropoda > Insecta > Lepidoptera > Papilionidae > Parnassius > Parnassius orleans. The sequence goes on along the minus strand of JAGSMP010000165.1, from coordinate 2,702,501 downwards.
AGGTTTGGTGGAGCAACACATGATTCCCACATATTATGGTCATCGAGTCTCGTAGAACCCTATATGCGTCACCTTCATGAAAGTGGTGAACATGTTTGGTTACTTGGTAAGTAAGATATTTCAATATATATATATATATATATATATATATATATATATATATATATATATATATATATATATATATAAATATATATATACCATTAAATATATACAAGTAGTATAACATAGGTAAGTATGCATTAAATCTTTTCTCATTCATAACTTCTTGCTTTCAGGGGATTCTGGTTATCTACAACGCCCTTGGCTTATGACTCCAATATTAAATGCTCCACATGGGTCTCGAGAGGAATTGTACACCACTCGTCATACACAAGCCAGGACATGCATTGAGCGCTGCTTCGGATTACTTAAAACACGTTGGAGGTGTTTGCTTCGTGACAGGGTCCTTCGTTATCATCCCACCGTTGCCAGCAAAATAACACTTGCATGTTGTGTGCTACACAACATCTCGCTTCATGCACACTTGCCAGCTCCAAGTGATATCCCTGCTGCTGAAGATGATAATGATGACTCCAGTACACAAACCACCCAAAGCACCTCCACGGAGAATCGAAATGAATTAATCCTAGGTAGGGCAATGCTCAATTATTTAATAAGTAGATTGTAGATGTAGTTAAGTATCTATAATATATTTATTAATTATTAAGCATTATAGCGAGTATAATTGTTCATCTGTGCCAATATTTGTACCCAGTTGTTAAATATTAAGTATTGTTAGTTGTATAGACAAATACTAATGTATAAAATTTTACTAAATGTTTCATTTGTTGCTTGATTGGACTAGGAAACTTATCAATAAAAAAGTAAAGTGACCTTTCCTTTTACAAGTTTTTTACTACCTTGCAATGTTTGTATGTTAGATTCCACAACTTTTTGTGGTAAAAGGATTCCATTGTGAGACTTGCGATTTTTGGTTGTTATGTTTTTGGTGGGATTCTTTATAAAACATTGATTAATAAAACAGTCTCTACATAATTATAGAGATGACATTTTAAATATGTTTTTATTATGTCACCATTCACCTGTGCTTGTCCTAACTTGATTGGGATCAGCGGCGTATGTGGTACTTTCCTTTCATACTTTTTCAGCCATCATCTTAGTATCACGCTCACACCCCATCCATTCTGGATGTGTTATTAAAATAAAAAATAGTCAAAACAAGTGTTATATAACCAACTCTTTTATTTTATTAGAACTACTTGAATAATAACTATCTAGGTACATACACTTAACTATCTACTCATTAAATAACAATATTAAACTTTAAATAAACTAAAAATACTATCAGTACCAAAAATAAATCTTATTAGTACTAAATTTAAAAATCTTTAGAACTGTTGAAAATTAAGTATTTCTAACATTATCTTAAACTAGTTTTTACGGACGAATTTCAATAGTTCAATTAGATTAGAAAAATCTGGTATTATTTAAAAATAATAATCTGCTAAGCGTGACGATTACGGCCAAACGTCCTAATTATGGTCACCAGTTTGGATATTTTAGAACTGACAATTATGGATATGATTTTATTCTGCTATGCTCAACTGTACAAGACCTACAATCGATTAGACGATAAAAACTTTTAAGAGGGATAAATATTATTACATGTAGTTTTCGAGATATTATTTTCAAAATCCATTTTTATCGTTACAGCCTATTAAAGTCCATTGCTGAACTTAGACTATTACTTAGATAGATTGCCCCATATGGGATGGGGGATGTTTGCCATAGTTGCCACGCTTGGCAAGCGGGTTGGCAACCGCAGTTTTTTTATTTTTAGTCGTTATTTTGAAGACGCTGCTGCCCATCTTCTGAATTGTTACCCTCTGTCGCCTCTTACGACACCCAAGGGATGATATGGGGTAGGTAGTGAATATTCTTACACCGCCACTACACGTTAAACACCGCCACTACAAATCAAATGTATACGAGGTAAAAATCCATTTTTACCTCGTATATATTTGAAAAAGTGACGCGTAGGTATTCTGCCCTAGAAAATTTTCTCGTGTTATACAAAATTTTCATCACAAAATTATATAACGTTTTGTCTGCTCACTTATGAAGTACCTACAATGAGTGCGGCCGCAAGGTGCCTTACGGCAACGGCTCAAGATGGTCGTTTCTTGATTATTCTATATAAAAGCGAAGCAGTGTAGGCATAAATTGAACATGGAACCTACCCAGAACAATTATTTTAGGTCTTATAAACATTTCCCGTGCCGTTTTTAAGCCCACGGAATTAGTAAATGTCGACAGAAGGTATCAATATCAATAAGCCCTTAAGGTGGGCTTAAACGAGCAGTAGTGACGCAAGCTGTGCACGCGTTGCTTTGCGACTCACCGACCGGTCATATGACCCTGTTCTGAAATCCCAAAAATAATAAATCCCTTTTGGAGGTAAAATATATTATTTTATAACTAAAATATGTGTATAACATGAATTAAGTGGTAAATATAACTTTACTTATTTTACTGTTCTGTTTTCGTAAATGTTTAAATACGTACATAGAATATCCTCTTTACAATAGGAGAGACCTGTGTCCAGCTAACATTTTCTATAACCTACGTGGTGTAACTTGATGACGAAAACGATTCACGAACTTATTACTATGTAGATGGGCAACCAACACATATTTAATGTAAGGCCTCCTCTATTAATCAAAATTATGTGAACATAGTCACCACACGTCGACCACGAGTCAAGTGGTCACCGTGTTGTGGCAGCGTAAGAAAAGCTCTATTTCATCCCTTGAAGTCGACTATGAGATAAGCCAGGAAAACCTTCATGGCCTGATGGTATGGCCGGCATAATGGCGGTATTCCATCTTGTGTACGCCATATGTGTGACCGGCGACAGACCAAACCCCTGCCAAGTGAAGAAAGAAGCATCTAAATTGTGTGAAATTATTTTATCACATTCATTTAGTTGGTCTGAGTAAAACGTAGTGATTATTTTATACTCTTTGGATTTGAGAGTTTGACTGATTGATCTATTAATGCAACACCAAGTGTTTAATTTAATACCTATCTATCATATAAATAAATTTGAAGTGTCTGTCTTTAATATCGAAGTAACTGTCGTAAAGTCATGTATAATGTATAGTAAAGTTCTGTGTATTACAATGTATCAAGGGAATTCGGTCTGACTGTTCACTACGTGTTTCACTGAGTTACGGTGGCGAGGCTTAATATTTTGAAGAAGGATGAAACTTAGAGTCCAGTTAAACAACAAGGTCTATTCACTTTCATAATTGTCCTTACGCTAAAACGTTATGACATGTTATTTCAGTTAGAAGGTTTAGGGACTATGGGTGATCGTTGTGGATGACATACAAAATATGCTGTCAGCAAAATGCGTTACAATGTTGCACCTACATACCTCCCCTGTTTAAAAATATTTTGAACAAAATAATTGTAAAACATTGAAACATAAGTTGAATACGAAAGTACAAGAAATACATTGAATACAATACAAGAAATACATTGAATGAATACAGTCGTTTTGCTTACACTGCTATTTAAAAACAAAGTTACATTGTTGTAATTTAATATTAAGTTATTGGTTTATTAAGTTTCAGTACTGAGAACTGTTGTTGCAATGATGAAATATTAAACATACATCGCAATATGCTGAAGCTCACATTTATTTACCCGACATTACTTTCGAAGTGTTATTTTTTTAATACAATACCCATAAAATCAATTGAAGTTATTACACAATACATATTACCTTATAGAAATCACTGTGTAATTTTTAGTGAAAACATGAAAAAAAAATTATATACTTTAAACAAAGAATACTTTTACACATCTACATTAAAATGCTCTGCTATTGGGTGCAATGCGGGGTCGCTTTAACTGCTGGACCTGCAGGCCGCATAGACGTCATCTCATTTCGAACCCATTTCTTCAAACGGGTACAAGAGTTTTTACCACATAAACATATGCACAATACTACAAAGATGCTGCTAAGAACAAAAATGATTACCCCGTACGATTCTAACTTCTTCTCCATGTCACCAATCTGCTTTGCATGATTAGCTCCTTGTTTAGCAATTATAACTTCTTCATTCTTTGTCTGATAATTTCCCATTTTTGTACAAAATCAACAACAAGCATCGGTGTGTTCGGTTAAAGTATTTAATAAAGTGACACAGTGATTTCTTACAATAAAATTTATAAATAACCGTGATACATATGGTGATCTCTTCTGTTCTCGTAATTTTTCTCTCAGTCATAACTCACATAATCAATTCTTCTCTGTTGTCTGGGGTCTTTCCTGCTTCTTGGCGTAAAGCTTATATTATCCCTCTTCCCAAAATTTCAAACCCCACTCAACTCAACAACTATAGACCTATTTCTATCCCCTTTTTATCAAAACTTCTTGAATCTATAGTTCACCAACAATTGTCTGCTTTTATTTGTAGAAATAACTTGCTATCTCAGTTTCAATCTGGCTTTCGGCCTGGACACGACCACTGCACTTCTCAAAGTCACAGAGGACATTCGGGAGGGCATGGAGAATAGAAAGGTCACAGTACTTGTATTGATTGATTTTACAAATGCGTTCAACATGGTTGACCATGATATCCTACTTGCCATGCTTCAAAATCTCAAATTTTCGTCTACTGCTGTAGACTGGTTTTCTTCCTACCTTTGTGGCCGTCAGCAAGCTGTCATTAATGGTCGTGACATATCTGACTGGTGTCAACTCTCTACTGGCGTGCCACAAGGTGGAATATAATCTCCACTTCTGTTCTCCGTTTTATTAACTTTCTCTCTTCTCAACTTAGCTGCTCTTACCATCTTTACGCTGATGACCTGCAAATATATGTTCAAGCAGACGTCAACTCTTTGTGTGACGCTATTTTTAGACTAAATACGGATGTAACAAATCTCCACAGTTGGTCTTGTAAGTTTGGTATTGGTGTGAACCCCAATAAATGCCAAGCTATAATAATTGGTAGTGCTCAACAACTGTGTAAGCTTGACGTCCATTGCGTTCCACCTGTCACGTTTGATAATTCTATCATACCGTATTCTGACAGTGTTAAAAATTTGGGTATCTACTTTGACACAACCTTAAGTTTGTCCACCCAAATTCAGAATATCAGTGGTTCTGTTTTGCTAAGCTCAGTGTTTTGAACCGCCTCAGAAACTTTCTTCCGGTCAAGGTAAAGATAACTCTGGTGCAATCTCTTATTTTGCCTATTATTGACTATGCTGATGTATGTTTTCCTGATCTCAATGAGGTTTTCCTTGATAAGCTGGATCGTCTCGTCAATAACTGTATCCGTTTTATTTTTCGTCTTCGCAAGTTTGATCATGTATCCTCATTTCGTACTCAGCTTAAATGGCTTCCAATTCGTCAGCGAAGACACATTAGGATACTTAACACAGTTTTTTCTATTTTATTCGATAACCACTATCCAAATTATCTGAAACATAAGTTTCAGTTTCTGCGGGACACTCATGACAGACAGCTTCGTTCATCGGAGACTCTTGCTCTCTTTATACCCCTTCACCGTTCGAGTTTCATATCTTCATCGTTTGCTGTCCAAGCTGCGCGCCTATGGAATGACCTGCCTGAAAAATTAAGACAACCTACCTGCAAACAAACATTTAAGAAAAACATTCGAGATCATTTTCTAAAATTGCTTTACAACTGCTAATGTTTCCGTCATCATTAGTATATTACGTATCTTTATGTAATATACTAATCATTAGTATATTACGTATTGTATTATATTATATTTTCTTACAATATATAAATTTATATACTTGTGTATATTGATATATGTATATATTATTGTATGTATGTATGTGTGTATATGTATGTATATATGTATATGTATGTATAATATGTATATGTATGTGTATATGTATATTTATTTGTAACCGCCTTTGTAGTTATATCACTGCCTTAAGGTTGACTGACAGAGAATGCTTTTAGCATTAAGTCCGCCTTTTGTTCCTTTACTTTATGTGTAAGGTTCAATAAAGTTTAAATAAATAAATAAATAAGTCAACATTTTAGCTTATGGCAACAGAAATCGCACTGATGCATTTATACGTCAGCCACTGCGCGTAGTACGAATCATAAGCGGGGGCGATTTAACCTCATCACTATTCTTACAACTATTTGCTAGAGTCTTATCTAAACCAGGCCTGTCTCACTCCGCGCTTTAGGCATGAAAATATACCTACGCTGCGCGGGCGCCTACGAGAGATTAATTCCGTGAGGTTGTCACGCACGCGCTCGAGCTGACGCGCGCCTTACGTTAACAAAAAATATTTTTCTCTTATAAGTATTTAGGCACTTTTGATATTTATTTTTGAGTTTTTATTCAAGTATGGCCTCTCGAAAAGCCAAAAGGTACTGCATATCATACGGGTGCTTAAATAACAATAGCAATGTCGACTTTTCATTCTTTACTGTTGCTAAGGATAACGAAAGTAAGATATTATTATTTATAGGTAGATCTAGATAATTAGGTACCTAGTTACTGACGCCATAGCTACAGTTTTATTATTTGATTTTGTTTTATTATTATTTGACCACAGCTTTGCAGTTTTAGATTTTTTCGCGTATAATGTCAATGACATTAAAAAACATTTAGTATAAGTAGACCTCCCAGTACCAGTGACTGCCTACTAATGCAAGATCAGCATATACTGGTTAGGAGTTTAACACTTGGTCGATAAAAGAAAGAGTTTGAAAATAGCAGCTTCTCATTGCCACTTCTTAATACACTTCTAAATAATGCCGTCGCGTGCCACATGTTTTTAAATAGCAAAAAATGTGAAACAGACAAGTGACGGCTCCGTCGCGTAGTGGCTTTGCAATGAGTTGCAGCGCTAAGGGCCGCGGGTTCAAATCCCGCACGAAACAAATATTTGTACGGCCTACAAATAATTGTTCTGGGTCTGGATGTTTATCCTTGTGAAATCTATGTATGGAAACTGCCCCCGCCATACAGGAGAAAATCCTAGTGTGGAGGTAACTTTTTTAAAAAGAGAGGAAGAGGGACAAGTAATGAAATTAAAAATTTTGTACAACCGACTTCAATATTAATACGCATTATAATACGCATTATTAAGGATAACTCCATAACTACTGGTCAGATCTTGATCAAATTTATATGGGGTATATAAATTATAAGCACCAGCTTTCGAATTTTTTTTTTTTTTTATAGGATAGGGTGACAAACGAGCACACAGTCCACCTGATGGTAAGTGGTTGCTGTGACCCATAGACATCTACATCTATCCTCAATAAAGAATCAAAATGCAGATGCGTTGTCACCCGGGAGGACTAAGATGGAATGCCTCTTTTCCAGTAAAAAGGGTCTCCGGTTCTCTACACTCACCATACGAAATACAGCAGTGTTAAGCTGCTACTTTACGCTGGTATTCTGTGAGAGCGTGGTCCTTCCCCGGTCGAGCCGACCCATTCGTGCTACAACTATACTACTAATATAGCTGCAGCATGGCTCTACCATATAAAAAAAAGGGTCATCAAAATTTCAAAAGTTTTTATGTGTGTTACATCAAAAAAACTTTTGGGGTAACACACATAAAAAATACAGTCGAATTGAGTACCTCCTCCTTTTTTTGAAGTCGGTTAAAAATGGTAAGTAGGTAAATTATCTAAGTTTCAAAGACGTTCACGTTGTTATAATCTTAATTTTTCTCGATGTTGCATATTAGCCTTCCTCACTTTGAACAATAATGTTCCCTCGGTGTATTCTCCTACCAACTAATATCAAAGGATTCAATTTGTTTTATCACACGACTAACCTTACAGTAGGTGCGGCCTTAACAAACGCGCCTAACGGTCTAAGTGATACAGACTCTCGCACGCGGACGTAAAGTGCATTTTGATTTAATACGCGCGCCGCATAAATTTTTTTTCGACGATATAATCGGTAGGCTAATTTGACCAAGGTCGTGTTCGAGGCTTGCAAAGTATTATGAACATTAGTGACGTTGTAACTAGGTTTTTTATTAGGTTTTTTGCTATCAGAGAGTGATCCTTCTGTTCTTGTACTATTATTTATTCTGTGTCTAAATACAAGTCTATGTTGATTTTCTTGTAACACAAAAGCGGGTTTCAACCTATCTATTGACAAATCAACCTCTAAGAAGCGACAAAAATTTTATCCTTTATATATCTGTCGCTTCTATTTATTACTCTATATGGGCCATCATTAGTAGGATTGAACGCTTTCTTTAACAACTCGTTCCTTACGAAAACATGTCTTTGAATCCTTAATTACGAAAAAACGCAATTCGCTCGTCGCTCTTGACTCGGACTCAGGTCTTAATTTGCTGATCGTCTGATGCAATCGTTCTAGAAAAATATTCGAGCTGCGGACCTTATTATTTTGCACGTGGAAAAAATCACCAGGGAGTCTTATGGTTTCGCCATATAGCATTTTCGAAGCGCTGATACCTGTGTCTCCTCTGCATGTAGCACAAAGTCCTAACAACACAGTGGGTAGCTCATTTACCCACTCTTTATTTTTTATTAAACGTGCGATTAAAGCGTTTTTTAATGAGCGATGCCATCTCTTTATCATCCCGTTGCTTTGGGGGTGATAAGGTGTCGTCCTCATCCTTTGTACACCTAAATATTTCATAAGACTGTTAAATAAGTCACTTTCGAACTGCCTCCCCTGGTCTGTAGTTATTCTATTTGGACAACCAAACCTACATATCCAATGTTCATGGATTACTTTGGGTACTGTTTCCGCTGTAATATCTGAAACAGGTATTACTTCTGGCCAGTGCGTAAAACGGTCTATAATGATGTTCATACTGAGACATGTGCAAAGGACCAATTATATCCGTAAGTATGTATTCTAGTCTGTTACATGAAGTAACATTAGATAATTTCGAAATATTATGGCGACTAATCCTCGCCCTTTGACAAGGAATACAAGCTTTAGCCCATGTGTTTATGTCTTTATTCATTCGAAACCAAAAATATCTTTGTGTTATCATCTTTCACGTGAAACGAATACCAGGGTGGCTAGCGTTATGTATACTATCAAAAATTATTTTCCTAAATTTCTCAGGTAAGTAAGGTCTAACATTGTTCGTTGAAATTTCACAGTATTTGCGCTTGTCGTTACCAGGCATATATGTTTAAATATCAAGTTAGTACTCGCGTTAGGTTCTAGCGACAGCATATCAAGTTCCTGTGCCTGCGCTAATTCGTTGAAATCGACTACGGATGGACTGGACTGTTGTAATGATGATGAATAATGATCAATAAAAATTATAATTATTGTTGCTTACTTGACCTATTTCTATTTAATGTGTGCCTTATTTTCTGTTATGTATTATGTTATACGTGTAGTTATATAATTAACGCCGAGCAAGTTGAATTAATGCTCTGGCACCTTTTCTTATCTCTTTTAATTGACAATCTCCTTTTGGTTTTTTTAGAATAACAAACGAGCACACTGTCCACGTGATGGTAAGTAAATGCTGTGGCTCATAGACATCTTCATTTATCCTCGACTAAGAATCAAAATGCAGATGCGTTGTAACCCCTGAGGACTAAGATGCAATGCCTCGTTTCCAGTAAAAAGGGTCTCCGGTTCTCTACACTTACCATACGAAACACAGGAGAGTTTAGCTACTATTTTACGCTGGTATTCCCTGAGAGCAGGTCCTACCCCGCGTGTCGAGCCGTATCCGTAGTATTAGTAATATTAGTAGTTTAAAACTTCTTCATTATTTCATAATTATCATTACAACCCTTCACAAGTCCATTGCTGAACATAGGCCTCCCCCAAGGAATGCCACAAAGCACGGTCCTGAGCCACCTGCTGACTTTCTGCATGTCTTACCAGGTCGTCACTCTATCTAGTAGGTAGCCGCCCCACACTTAGCTTACCGGTACGAGGCTGCCACTCGAGAACCTTTCTTCCCCAACGGTTGTCGGTTTTCCGAGTTATGTGGCCGGCCCATTGCCACAAACTTCTTATTATCGTGTAATTTCATGAATGGATAAGTTATAACCTTATCATTTTAGCTTCAATAGTGCTTGGAATGCAAACATGTTAACCAATCAACACATATTAAAAGAATGTCCTGGCACTGTCCGGCACAGGCCGCTGCCTGTGTTTCTTTTAATAGACTGCTTCAAGAATGTGATGATTTTACAATAATAAAAATGCAGTGACAATACAGTGTTTTTTTTATTCTAACACAACCAGTTCAAACACCTTACATGCTATTTATTTTTCGTGTTTAATATCGTAAATGTATATGTTACTATCCAGTCATTTTGATTTTAATGGTGCTTGTGATGTAAACAAGCTAATCAATCAATACATATTAATAACAATGTCTAGACACTTCACCTGGCGGCGTCTGCTACTTTTAATAGACTGCTTTAAGAATGTGATGATTTTATAATAATAAATGAACTGACAATACAGTGTTTTTTTATCCTAACACGACCAGTTCAAAACATCTTACGTGCTATTTACTCGTATTTTTCGTGTTTAATATCATCAATAGATATGTTACTACCCAGTCATTTTGTTTTTAATTGTGCTTGGGTTATAAACTTGTTATTCAATCAATGTAAATTAAAAATATTCAAATGCAAAGCAACCAGTCTCATTTATTGTACAGTCGAGAACTTGTAGAGTTTTACACATTGGAATTTGTACCGTTCTTATTACAATCGCCGTAGAGGTAAGACTCACAATAAAAGCGTAAAGCTTCATGTACTCTTGTACCTACACTTTTCCATCCTCTATATAACTTGCCCCCCTCTCCCCAGACGATCGGCTGGCGACGCCCTTGCTTAAATTCTCGACACGCTCAGATGCACACACTTTCTCCTGTATATCTCACTTTTTCAGTTACAATGTTATTTGATTCTTGTGTCGATTTGATAGGTGTATGTTCAGTTCCTTCGAAATTAACGAACCATACTTTAAAAAAAAGCACCAAGTGTCCTATGATCGGGACATCTTTTGGGATTATGTTACATTTCCATTGAAAGTAACGAACCCAATTTATTTAATTGATATATTTTCTATTAGAAGAACGAAGCATGAAATATAATTTCTGTTGTCAGCCATTTTTATAATTTCGATGGTTTTTGTCTTTATTGTCAAGCGATCTTTGATTTCCGCTTTAATCTCATTTATATTATATTGTGATTAAAACTTTTATTTTTTTTAAATATAATATAAAATATTCATGTTTAGTCTTCGTACGTTTTGTGCTATGCCATGGCAAAGTGATTGGATTTTATTGTATTTTAGTTAAGAGATCTCGACTAAAACTTGACCCAGCAAATAACCGTTGACTACAACACAAGGAAACAAGCAACAATAAAACCTAAGAAAGTAGGTGTCTAGGCGGAATGAACTCGCGTAGAATCGTAAGAGTTTGTTACACCAAAGAAATCACCTGACTCTATAGATGATTATCCTACTATTCCAGACTCGGATGATTTACAAGATATTTTAGAAAAGGAATTATCAATACCCCCTAAAGCTGAACAGAAAGATGCTGAAACAGTTAACACTTTAGCTGAAGTGAGTGGAGGTATCAGTGGCTCGACTGAAGGCATAGAAGGAGTACTTTAAGTGCGTATGTCATATGTTCCTCAAGTTGAGTCGGATACTGATGATACTGTATGAACTGTGGACTCACTGCTCAGTCAACTTTCTGAAGAAAATAATGACACTACTATAGAATATAAATTAAAGGTCTAGAATATATTTAAAAACAGATAAGTTATTTTTGAACAGGAAAGATGCAGAGTACAACATGTTAATATGAAGTTGTATAATCTGATTACATTTTTTACATTTTGTAACATTTTTTAATGAATATCGGCGCTCCGGGTACATTCCCAGCCGGATTTCTTACGGTGTCAAAATCGTACCGAGAGTAGGCTGTTTAAAGGTAAAAGGGGATTAAATATACATATTAAACGATGCCATAGTAAAAGTATTTCGGCTTGAATTATTTAATTTTGGCAAAAATTGTTTACTTTCGCATATTCCCATTTTCATTTTAATAAAACAATAAATCAATCAATTACATCTTAACTAAAAGAGACATCTTTTCCAAATTTAGATTACCCAATTAATACTCATTTATCGCGACCTCGTCCTAAATTTGATTTAAAAAGAGTTGAGTCGAAAGTAATGAATGGCGACTTAAAAATGCATCCCTTATTCTATAATTACGTGGTAGAGCCACGCTGCAACTATATTATGGTTGTAGCGCGAATGGGTCGGCTCGACCGGGGTAGGACCACGCTCTCACAGAAAACCAGCGTAAAATAGCAGCGTAATGCTGCTGTGTTTCGTATGGTGGGTGTAGAGAACCGGAGACCCTTTTTACTGGAAACGAGGCATTCCATCTAAGTCCTCACGGGTGACAACGCATCTGCATTTTGATTCCTAATTGAGGATAAATGTAGATGTCTATGGGCCTCAGTATCCACTTACCATCAGGTGGACTGTGTGCTCGTTTGTCACCCTATACTATAAAAAAAAAATCTCAGATGACATCCTGGCTCCTCGTAATGTCGAAACTCTTGAAGGCTTTCATCAGGAAGCATCCTTCGGTCAATCCTTCTCAGAATTTACCGCTGCCTCCCAATACTTCTATGCTACCTTTACAAATGTCTAAAAAAGACACTAGACGCAATCTTGTCATTTTCGAATGGCTTTGCTGGCAGTATTGACGGAATTACGCCTCAATATCTCAAAGATCTTGTAAGCGCATTTGCCGGTGACGCCAGTAGATTACTTCTTAATGACATTATAAAATTATATAATTTTATGCTTTCTGGTAATGTTAATCACAATTTCATTCCCTATGGGGCAAGATTGTGTGCCTTCAAAAAAAGGATAACGGTATAATATCACATTTCGACGTTTAACTTCAAAATTAGCTTGCAGGCACATAATCCCTAACCTTAAGACAAAATTTCAGCCTACTCAACTAGGCTTTGGCACTAAAGGTGGCGGTGAGGCGGCGGTACCCTGCTGAAAGAAGTGGCCGTTACAGTCAAAATTCGAACTTCTTTTATAAAAACATATTATTGGTTCTACAATCTCCGTAGAGGTAAGACTCGCAATAGAAGTGTAAAGCTTCATGTACTCTTGTACCTACACTTTTCCATCCTCTATATAATTTGCCCCCCCCCCCTAGACCATCGACAGGCGACGCCCTTTGCTTAAATTCTCGACACGCACTGATGCACACACTTTCTTTTTTCTTTCTTTAATACCTCTTAAAAGTTCACTGTTGGACGCACATATATGCACCTAAAACCATGTTACTGGTTGCAAATAATATTAGATAAATAAGTACATGTGTGCCTGTTTTCAAAATTAGTTGAGCATAGTTTTGGATTACTTTTTGCTTCTGTCTTGTCTTTGTCTTTCTTTCTTTCTTGATCTGTGCTTAGTAATCAATACTAAGTACAGATCTTAACTATTAGATAGTCGCCTTCTACCCAGCTGAGACGGAAGGTCCATTGAAGACTGCAGAGGACAGAAAAATGTAGCTCAAGAAGGCAGTCAACCCCAAGATCAGCGGGCTTCAGATCGACAGATTGAGGAAGGTGGGAAATGCGGGTGTCGTGGTCCAAACCACGTTCCAAGAAGCAGCAGAGAAGCTGAAGACTGCTGCCCCTCCATCATTGAGGGTGACTGCGTCTAGGCAACGTTTACTCCTGGTGGCTCTCAGGTGTTTTGAAGAGGACCCCAAGAACGAGGATGTTATTAGCGGCGTCTACGAGTAGAACCTTGCTGCTTGTGGATGGACCGAAGCAAAATTGAAAGAAAAGTGCAGGATTGCTTTCAAAAAGTCTTGGAGAGGAAGCAGGCGGACAACCGTGATCCTTCAATGTTCGGCTGCCTTGAGAGATATCCTGATCGGGTACAACCGGCTATACGTAGGCTGGGACGTGGTGGAGCCGTGTAATTACGTGGATGTCACGTGCTGCCAGAGGTGTCAACAGTATGGGCATCCTGCGAAGTACTTCCGATTGTACAAGTCTCTCTAATTGGGCTACAGTCATATTATGTTTGGCCGACGGTTTGAAAGCAATCACAGATTACTTTTACAGCGAGCCATTGTGTACTTATCGGCTTATAATACGAGTATGGTGCTGCATGGCTGCAATTCAGTACAGTGCAGTTAAAGTGGCTCATTTCTAATTTATATCCCCTAGAACCATAATCGATGCCATTTTCGTAATTAACGTCCCAAAAAACCATAAAACGACACCCATATTGACATTTCAACCACATCGCATCCCCACAGGGGATGATGGTAGGTATTTCCCGTACCGCTGCTACGTTGGATTTTGAAATAGTTGTTGTTTTCGTAATCAGCGACCCGATAAACCATAAAAACGATACCCATGTTGATTTTCAGCATTTGTCACCCCTTTTCCACCTCTTAGGGGTTGAATTCTGAAAGAGCCTGAAACACTTCCTTACTCATTTATTGATAGGAATACTCCTGTGAAGTTTCGAATAAAATAGTTTAACTAATCTTGTTTCCCCATACAAACTTTCAACCCCTTTTTCACCCCTTTAGGGGTTGAATTTTCAAAAACTCTAGGACATGTAATTGTTTATTTCTAATTGTTAACAAAAAAACAAACCTTCATGCTTCTAGCTCTAAAAGTGACGGACTTCCATACAAAATTTTAACCCCTTTTTCACCCTCTTAGGGGGCGAATTTTCAAAAATCCTTTATTAACGGATGCCTACGTTATTACATCTGTCTGTATGCCAAATTTCAGCGGAATCCGTTCAGTAGTTTCGGCTGTGCGTTGATAGATGAGTCAGTCAGGTTTGCTTTTTATATATACCACATTAAAGATTAAAGTAGTAACTTTGAATGGTCCTAGAAAATTGAATGTATATAAATCAAAAAAATTGAGCATTATGGACACAAAATTGTCAAAATTTAAAGAAGATTAATGTAGTTTAGAAAATTTAACTTATTTTATTTTGTTATTTAGAGGCCAATTCTGGCTTACAAATTTCAACAAAAAGATCAGTAAATATATAAGACAGTTATTGTAATACTTAATTATTTTATGATTTCAGACATAATACTCATTTATAAAGGAAAATATTTCTGCTGCGTCGTTGTCAACTGTCAAAGCATAAAAACTACATACAATTTTTATCAATATGGAATAAATCCAGGGAAGTAATGTGATAATATTTCATTTATAGAGTAAAGTGCTTTTATTTAGGCCGTAAACGATTGTGTTTCAGGGAAAGATGCGGGGTACAGCAGATTTCAAGTCAATATGAAGTTATGTAATATAAAGACTTTTGAGTGCTGTAGAGATCTGTTTAGATTTTTTAATGAATATCTCCGCTCCGCTACATTCACAGCCGGATTTCCTACAGTGTCAAAATTGTACCGACGGTAGGCTGTTTAAAGGTAAAAGGGATTAAATATACATATCAAACGATGCCATAGTAAAAGTATTTCGGCTTCACAGCCTACCGTAGAAATTCATAACTCTATTAGTAATTCCTTTAATGACACAAATTTTTCCCTTTTTTCGGAGCAAATTTACAATTATCATCGTAATGTACCAGTGGTTAAAAGAATTCTTAGAGGTGCGAGGATGCAGCTTGCTAAAGCATTGTCATGCACTATTCAAAATTGTTTCACTAATAGTGAAAAGAGTTGATAAAAATTATTTACTTTCGCGTATTCCCATATTCATTTTGATAAAACAATAAATAAATCAATTACATCTCAACTAAAAGAGAAATCTTTTCAAAATTTAGATTACCAAATTAATACTCATTTATCTCTACCTCGTCCTAAATTTGATTTAAAAAAAGTAGTTGAGTCGAAAGTAATGGATGGCGACTTAAAAATGCATTCCATATTTTATTCTCAGACGATATCCTGGCTCCTCGTAATGTCGAAACACTTGAAAGCCTTCGTCAGAAGCATCCTTCGGTCAATCCTTCTCAGGGTTTACCGCTGCCTCCCAAGACTTCTATGCAACCTTTACAAATTTCTGAAAAAGACACTTTAGAAGCAATTATGTCATTTTCGAATGGCTCTGCTGGCGGCATTGACGGAATTACGCCTCAACATCTTAAAGATCTTGTAAGCGCTTCTGCCGGTGACGCAGGCGGAGTACTTCTTAATGACATTACAAAATTATGTAACTTTATGCTTTCTGGTAATGTTAATCCAAATTTCATTCCATTCTTATATGGGGCAAGATTATGTGCCTTCAAAAAAAAGGATAACGGTATCCGTCCTATTGCCGTTGGTTCCACATTTCGACGCTTAACTTCAAAATTAGCTTGCAGGCACATAATCTCTAACCTTAAGACAAAATTTCAGCCTACTCAACTAGGCTTTGGCACTAGAGGTGGCTGTGAGGCGGCGGTACATTCAGTACGTACATTTTTAACAAACTCTGATGCAGATGTTCTTGTTAAGGTTGACCTAAGG
Organism: Parnassius orleans; assembly: GCA_029286625.1. Classification (NCBI taxonomy): domain Eukaryota; kingdom Metazoa; phylum Arthropoda; class Insecta; order Lepidoptera; family Papilionidae; genus Parnassius; species Parnassius orleans. The sequence goes on along the minus strand of JAGSMP010000165.1, from coordinate 2,685,932 downwards.
AATGCTTTTAACTCTATCGATAGGGTAACCCTGCTGAAAGAAGTGGCTAACAATACCCCCGAAATTTATCACTACGTTTGGCAATGTTACAGTCAAAATACTAACTTGTTTTACGAAAATCATGTTATTGATTCTGCAGTCGGTGTTCAGCAGGGTGACCCACTAGGTCCAGCACTTTTCAGTTTGGGAATTCAACCCATTATTTCAAATTTGAAACAAGCTGAATATCTGGTACCTGGACGACGGTACACTGGGAGGTAGAGCAGATGACGTCCTCAGTGATCTTACTTATATTTTCGAAATTTTAAAATATTGGTCTTGAACCAAATAGCAATAAATGTGAAATATTTTTTCCAATAATTTATCTATTTCTCACAGAGTCACTTTAATTCAAAATTTCAATCATATTCTCCAGGAATAAAACTGTCAATACGGAATCACTATACCTGCTAGGTGCCCTGTTGTTTTCGATAGTATTAAACCTGTTTCAAAAACAAAATTTGATCAGTTTTAAACCACGTTGATAAATTGTATAAATTAAGCCCCACATTGCGCTTACTATCTTAAAATATTGTCTCCTTGTACCTAGATTAACATACTTACTCCGCTCGAGTCCAGTCTGAAATGTTCGGATATTTTAAAAGATATTGATAATAATCTTAAAATAGCTATAGAAAAATTCTAAATTTAACTTTAAATACAACAGCCTGGACTCAAGCTACTTTACCTATAAAATTTGGTGGTATTGGTGTGAGAAATCTTTCTAGCGTTGCATTGCCTGCTTTCCTTGCTTCCGTGCATAGTGTCAGTAATTTATGTAACATAATTTTAAATAATAAAGTAGACCTGTGCTTTGCTACGGAGGCAGGGCAGACATGGCAAACGCTCTGTCCCGGCGAAAATATTCCATTGAAGTTAACCAACAAAACAGTGGGATATTCCGTTGGTACAGAGGGTGCAGAAAGATTTGTTTCATAATTTCCATAGTAACCAAGATAAGGCACGCCTTCTAGCTGTTTCGACTAGGAATCTAGTCACTGGTTACACGCTTCACCATCAAGTAATCTCGGCACATTACTTGATGGGGAAAGCTGCGCATCGCTGTAGGAATCCGACTAGGAGCGGCGATTTGTCAACCCTTCAGTGCCCCTGTGGCAGCAGCGTCGACAAGTTTGGGCTCCACGGACTTTCTTGTAAGTAAAGTGCTGGTAGGTTTTCACGGCACGGTTCTTTGAACGATGTCATCCGAAGGACTCTTGTCTCTATAAATGTTCCCTCGGTTTTAGAGCCTTGTGGAATATTTAGAGACGATGGCAGGAGACCCGACGGTATGACATTGGTCCCTTGGGAGAGGTAAAGCCCTAGTGTGGGATGCTACTTGCGTAGACACTGGCGGCCTCTCATGTCAGGGGTACTCGTTCAGAGCCGGAGCGGCATCAGAGGCAGCTGAACTGAGTAAGTGGCGCAAATATGAGTCTCTGAGAGATGACTACATATTTGTGCCATTTGCTGTAGAGACTATCGGTCCGTGGGGTCCACGTGCGATGAAGTTCTTAAAGGAACTCCATCCGCGGCTGGCTGTTGCTGCTGGTGATAAGAGGGCTGGCTCTTTTCTCGCTCAAAGGCTAAGTATAGCCATTCAGCGGGGAAACGCAGCCAGCGTTCTTGGGACGATACCGCGTGGAGTAGGACTGTTTGATAATTAAATTACTAGTTTTAGTTTTTTTTTAAATTATTGTTTTTAATATTGTTTAGAAATAAATTTAGCAATATACAAAATTTGTTTATTCATAAAAACAATTATGATAATTTTTGAAAATTTGGAACGCTATATCTCGAAACAACGTTTTTTGAGTTAATCCAGTGTTAAATATCAGACACGATATGTTATTTTATTACTTAAACATTCATAACGTGAATAAAATAGTTTCCTTCCTTTCTGGCTATAATAAGTAATTCTAACAACGCACAAGGTTTAAATACATACATAGAATAATGTCCTCCAGACCGAATTTCGTTCACGGCGGCCAGTCTCAACGGAGACTAGCCATACATAGAATATTTTCTCTACAACAGGAGAGTTCCATGTATAGCTAACAGGCTTATGAAAAAGGAAAAATGGAAGGTTTAATAATATTTCTAATATAGTTTGACAAAGTAATACAATCGCAAACAAAGGGATCACAAGATTCTTCATTTCCCATTACCAAACATTATTTTTCCATTACATTGTTACTTTGGGACAGGTTATGCAGTCACCGACACGTCGCCCTTAGATTCCCGTTCAGTGCTTAAAAAATAATTAAACATTTATTTAAAAATTAGTCAAACGGATTAGTAAGCTGAACTGGGCTGGCCATGTAGCTCGAAGAACCGACAACCGATGGGAAAGCAAGTGGGAGCCTCGTACCGGTAGGTGAAGTGTGGGGTGGCCCCCCACTAGATGGTGTGACGACCTGGTAAGACATAGACAAGAGCTATATGGCCGGCCCATTGCCACTTCAGCTTACTTATCTGTTGGGCTATGTCGGCCACTCTGGTTCTACTACGGATATCCTCATTTCTAAGTTTATCACGCAGAGAAAACCCGAGCATAGCCCTCTCCATGGCTCGCTGATTGACCTTGAGCTTCCTCATACGGCTCACACAGCCTTGAAAATGTCTTCCAATGCAGTGGTGAAGAGTTTCGGGGATATAACGTCACCCTGTCTTACACCTCTCTGTAGTTGGATAGGTTTCGTACTCTAGTTCTGAACTCGGATAGCCATCATAGCTCTACTGTACAGACACTTCAACACTTCGATATACCGACAGTCAACTTGGCATCGCTGAAGGAACTGTAGCACCGCCCAAATTTCGACGGAATCAAAGGCTTTCTCATAGTCCACATACGCAAGGAAAATTGGGAGATTGTACTCTTTGCTCTTCTGTACAATTTGCCAAAGAGAATGTATGTGGTCTATGGTACTAAAGCCTTTTCGGAAACCAGCTTGTTCGGTAGGCTGCAAGTCGTCGAGTCTACGAGCGAGACGATTCGTAATGACTCGGAAACAGCACGTAGACGCTGCTCAGAAGGGACATCGGTCTGTAGTTCTTCAAAAGAGCGTTGTCGCCTTTCTTGAAGAACAATACCACCGCATTTCTGCTTCACGCCTCCGGGTAGTGCCACCATGGAGGACGGAATTAACAATTGTGATCCACATATTAGGCTAAATAAAAAATAAAAAATTAAAGGAAATAAATTATTCTATGTACTCTCCGTTTTAATTCCAAATTATGACACGAACTATCAAACCTGCATGGTATAACTTAATAACGAAAAAATTCACGAACTACTATGTCGATAGACAACCAACACATATTCAATCTAAGGGCCTCCTGTACTAATCAAAATTTTGTGAATACAGTATTACGTTGTCAGTGTGGTGGCAGCGTAAGAAAAACCCCATTTCATCCCTTGGAACTGACTATGTAAAAAGTCAGCAAAACCTTCATGGCTTGATGGCATTATTCCATCTTGTATATGCCAGATATAAAATAGCCAGGCCGGCGACGGGAGGCAGCGTCCAAGGTGCGGGACGTCTGATACCACCATCACCAAACCGCTTGCCAAGTGTGTGACCGGAGAAGAAAGAACCCTAAGTTGTAAGCAATTAGATTAGAAAAATCTGGTATTATTTAAAAATAATAATCTGCTAAGCGTGACGATTACGGCCAAACGTCCTAATTATGGTCACCAGTTTGGATATTTTCGATCTGACAAATCATATCCATGATTTTATTCTGCTATGCTCAACTGTATAAGACCTACAATCGATTAGACGATAAAAACTTTTAAGAGGGATAAATATTATTACATGTAGTTTTCGAGATATTATTTTCAAAATCCATTTTTATCGTTACAGCCTATTAAAGTCCATTGCTGAACTTAGACTATTACTTAGATAGATTGCCCCATATGGGATGGGGGATGTTTGCCATAGTTGCCACGCTTGGCAAGCGGGTTGACAACCGCAGTTTTTTTATTTTTAGTCGTTATTTTGAAGACGCTGCTGCCCATCTTCTGAATTGTTACCCTTTGTCGTCTCTTACGACACCCAAGGGATGATATGGGGTAGGTAGTGAATATTGAATATAAACACCGCCGCTACAAATCAAATGTATACGAGGTAAAAATCCATTTTTACCTCGTATATATTTGAAAAAGTGACGCGTAGGTATTCTGCCCTAGAAAATTTTCTCGTGTTATACAAAATTTTCATCACAAGATTATATAACGTTTTGTCTGCTCACTTATGAAGTACCTACAATGAGTGCGGCCGCAAGGTGCCTTACGGCAACGGCTCAAGATGGTCGTTTCTTGATTATTCTATATAAAAGCGAAGCAGTGTAGGCATAAATTGAACATGGAACCTACCCAGAACAATTATTTTAGGTCTTATAAACATTTCCCGTGCCGTTTTAAGCCCACGGAATTAGTAAATGTCGACAGAAGGTATCAATATCAATAAGCCCTTAAGGTGGGCTTAAACGAGCAGTAGTGACGCAAGCTGTGCACGCGTTGCTTTGCGACTCACCGACCGGTCATATGACCCTGTTCTGAAATCCCAAAATAATAAACCTTTTGAGGTAAAATATATTATTTTATAACTAAAATATGTGTATAACATGAATTAAGTGGTAAATATAACTTTACTTATTTTACTGTTCTGTTTTCGTAAATGTTTAAATACGTACATAGAATATCCTCTTTACAATAGGAGAGACCTGTGTCCAGCTAACATCTTCTATAACCTACGTGGTGTAACTTGATGACGAAAACGATTCACGAACTTATTACTATGTAGATGGGCAACCAACACATATTTAATGTAAGGCCTCCTCTATTAATCAAAATTATGTGAACATAGTCACCACACGTCGACCACGAGTCAAGTGGTCACCGTGTTGTGGCAGCGTAAGAAAAGCTTTATTTCATCCCTTGAAGTCGACTATGAGATAAGCCAGGAAAACCTTCATGGCCTGATGGTATGGCCGGCATAATGGCGGTATTCCATCTTGTGTACGCCATATGTGTGACCGGCGACAGACCAAACCCCTGCCAAGTGAAGAAAGAAGCATCTAAATTGTGTGAATTATTTTATCACATTCATTTAGTTGGTCTGAGTAAAACGTAGTGATTATTTTATACTCTTTGGATTTGAGAGTTTGACTGATTGATCTATTAATGCAACACCAAGTGTTTAATTTAATACCTATCTATCATATAAATAAATTTGAAGTGTCTGTCTTTAATATCGAAGTAACTGTCGTAAAGTCATGTATAATGTATAGTAAAGTTCTGTGTATTACAATGTATCAAGGGAATTCGCTCTGACTGTTCACTACGTGTGTCACTGAGTTACGGTGGCAAGGCTTAATACTTTGAAGAAGAATGAAACTTAGAGTCCAGTTAAACAACAAGGTCTATTCACTTTCATAATTGTCCTTACGCTAAAACGTTATGACATGTTATTTCAGTTAGAAGGTTTAGGGACTATGGGTGATCGTTGTGGATGACATACAAAATATGCTGTCAGCAAAATGCGTTACAATGTTGCACCTACATACCTGTTTAAAAATATTTTTGAACAAAATAATTGTAAAACATTGAAACATAAGTTGAATACGAAATTGTACAAGAAATACATTGAATACAATACAAGAAATACATTGAATGAATACAGTCGTCTTGCTTACACTGCTATTTAAAAACAAAGTTACATTGTTGTAATTTAATATTTATTAAGTTTCAGTACTGAGAACTGTTGTTGCAATGATGAAATATTAAACATACATCGCAATATGCTGAAGCTCACATTTATTTACCCGACATTACTTTCGAAGTGTTATTTTTTTAATATCAATTGAAGTTATTATACAATACATATTACCTTATAGAAATCACTGTGTAATTTTTAGTGAAAACATGAAAAAAAAATTATATACTTTAAGGACGCGTTTGCAAAATTGATAGGTATAGAATCGAACTATTACATTGACACGGGTCACACACACAAGTGTACGCACGGTTAGCTGCGGGTGTGGAAATCGTAATCAAGTAAAAACGTTTTGATAATTTGAAAGATTGATTTTTTTTCTCATTTCTTATACCTACAAAAATATATTACATACGAAATACGAATAGCTGCTCCAGAGACTGCTAGGCACTAGAAGCCCACTACTAGCAGTGAGATGGTGGCTGTGGACTTTGGGCTGGTTTTGTTAGTTATGATAAGACTTTAGCTTCGGACTTGGTAAAGTGACTTGAAGGTATAGTTCGGTGACAGCTACTGGAACTCCTCGACTAGTAGTACTAGGTGTGCCGAGTTTGGGCTCGTTTTGTTAGTCATGATAAGAGCTTACCTCTGGACTTGATAGAGTGACCTGATGTGTACTTCGGTGACAACTGCTGGAATTCCTGGACGAGTAGAACTATGTGTGCCGAGTTTGGGCTCGTTTTGTTAGTCATGATGAGAGCTACTCCGGACTTGATAGAGTGACCTGATAGTGTACTTCGGTGACTACTGCTGGAATTCCTGGACGAGTAGAACTTGGTGTGCTGAGTTTGGGCTCGTTTTGTTAGTTATTATGAGACCTAACGTCCAGGCTTTATGGAGAGACTTGATGGTGTACTTAGGTGCTTACTGCTGGAACTCCTGGACGAGTAGAACTTGGTGTGCTGAGTTTGGGCTCGTTTTGTTAGTCATGATGAGAGCTTACCTCCGGACTTGATAGAGTGACCTGATGGTGTACTTCGGTGACTACTGGAATTCCTGGACGAGTAGAACTAGGTGCCGAGTTTGGGCTCGTTTTGTTAGTCATGATGAGAGCTTACCTCCGGACTTGATAGAGTGACCTGATGGTGTGCTTCGGTGACTACTGCTGGAATTCCTGGACGAGTAGAACTAGTGTGCCGAGTTTGGGCTCGTTTTGTTAGTCATGATGAGAGCTTACCTCTGGACTTGATAGAGTGACCTGATGGTGTACTTCGGTGACTACTGCTGGAATTCCTGGACGAGAACTTGGTGTGCTGAGTTTGGGCTCGTTTTGTTAGTCATGATGAGAGCTTACCTCCGACTTGCTAGAGTGACCTGATGGTGTACTTCGGTGACTACTGCTGGAATTCCTGGACGAGTAGAACTAGGTGTGCCGAGTTTGGGCTCGTTTTGTTAGTCATGATGAGAGCTACCTCTGGACTTGATAGAGTGACCTGATGGTGTAATTCGGTGACTACTGCTGGAATTCCTGGACGAGTAGAACTAGGTGTGCGAGTTTGGGCTCGTTTTGTTAGTCATGATGAGAGCTTACCTCCGGACTTGATAGAGTGACCTGATGGTGTACTTCGGCGACTACTGTTGGAATTCCTGGACGAGTAGAACTAGGTGTGCCGAGTTTGGGCTCGTTTTGTTAGTCATGATGAGAGCTACTCCGGACTTGATAGAGTGACCTGATAGTACTTCGGTGACAACTGCTGGAATTCCTGGACGAGTAGAACTAGGTGCCGAGTTTGGGCTCGTTTTGTTAGTAATGATTGACCTAACCTCCGGGCTTGATGGAGAAACCTGATGGTGTACTTTGGTGACTACTGCTGGAATTCCTGGACGAGTAGAACTAGGTGTGCCGAGTTGGGCTCGTTTTGTTAGTTATTATGAGACCTAACGTCCAGGCTTTATGGAGAGACTTGATGGTGTACTTCGGTGACTACTGGAATTCCTGGACAGTAGAACTTGGTGTGCCGAGATTGGGCTGTTTTCTTTCAGTTATGATACCTAACCTCCAGGCTTGATGGAGACTTGATGGTGTACTTAGGTGCTTACTGCTGGAACTCCTGGACGAGTAGAACTATGTGTGCCGAGTTTGGGCTCGTTTTGTTAGTTATGATAAGAACTAACCCCCGGACTTGATGGAGTGACAGACACACCGAGTTCCAGTAATGGTCACCGAAGTACACCATCAGGTCTTTCCATCAAGTCCGGAGGTAAAGTCTCATCATAACTAACAAAACGAGCCCAAACTTGGCACACCTAGTTCTACTCGTCCAGGAGTTCCAGTAATGGTCACCGAAGTACACCATCAGGTCTCTCCATCAAGTCCGGAGGTAAAGTCTCATCACAACTAACAAAACGAGCCCAAACTTGGCACACCTAGTTCTACTCGTCCAGGAGTTCCAGTAATGGTCACCGAAGTACACCATCAGGTCTCTCCATCAAGTCCTGAGGTAAAGTCTCATCATAACTAACAAAACGAGCCCAAACTCGGCACATCTAGTTCTACTCGACTAGGAGTTCCAGTAGCAGTCACCGATGAACACTTCCAGATCACTCCATAAAGTCCAAGACGAATAGGCATTTATATAATTATTTATATATATAAATCCCACTTACTTTCAGCGAAACAAAATATTATAACAAAAATGTGTGATTATAAAAATAATAATATTATTTTGCCTTGTCAAGTACCTATGTATCAAATTCGAATATTTTGTGTATGTACAGCGATCTTTTTCGGCTGCTGCAATCAGGCAGGCGATACAGTATCCACTCATGACGGCGACCGAGCGCGGACTGAGGTTTCATCGAAATTTTTGTACAATAAATCAAAACAGGCACCAAAAATAAAATAACCCTTATTGCAATCCATTATGATTCATCCGTATTAGCAAAATATGTGAAAAAATAAGCATCAGTTTTTATTTTGTTTACGACTATTTGTGACATTTTGATAAAAAATAAACACCACTATTTTTTATTGAATATGTTTGCCTACTTACAGTATTTTTAGAAATCTTAATATATGTTGATAATAGAACAAAAATGTACCTAAACATGAGCCGGTATCGTTAATTTTGTAGAAATAGCTAGGAAGATCGTATTTACAATATAAAAACGATTATTTTCAACAAAAAGTCACCACCATTTGAAGATGAAAAACCATTCTATACGTGGTAGCAATTAGCTATGTTTGATTTGGTTTAGTTTTGTCACAAAATGTACCGAAAAACAGCATAATTTCGCCCGATTTGCAAACGCACCCTTAAACAAAGAATACTTTTACACATCTACATTAAAATGCTCTGCTATTGGGTGCACTGCGGGGTCGCTTTAACTGCTGGACCTGCAGGCCGCATAGACGTCATCTCATTTCGAACCCATTTCTTCAAACGGGTACAAGAGTTTTTACCACATAAACATATGCACAATACTACAAAGATGCTGCTAAGAACAAAAATGATTACCCCGTACGATTCTAACTTCTTCTCCATGTCACCCATCTGCTTTGCCTGATTAGCTCCTTGTTTAGCAATTATAACTTCTTCATTCTTTGTCTGATAATTTCCCATTTTTGTACAAAATCAACAACAAGCATCGGTGTGTTCGGTTAAAATATTTAATAAAGTGACACAGTGATTTCTTACAATAAAATTTATAAATAACCATGATACATAAGTCAACATTTTAGCTTATGGCAACAGAAATCGCACTGATGCATTTACGTCAGCCACTGCGCGTAGTACGAATCATAAGCGGGGGCGATTTAACCTCATCACTATTCTTACAACTATTTGCTAGAGTCTTATCTAAACCAGGCCTGTCTCACTCCGCGCTTTAGGCATGAAAATATACCTACGCTGCGCGGGCGCCTACGAGAGATTAATTCCGTGAGGTTGTCACGCACGCGCTCGAGCTGACGCGCGCCTTACGTTAACAAAAAATATTTTTCTCTTATAAGTATTTAGGCACTTTTGATATTTATTTTTGAGTTTTTATTCAAGTATGGCCTCTCGAAAAGCCAAAAGGTACTGCATATCATACGGGTGCTTTAATAACAGCTAAGGAAAACGAAAGTAAGATATTATTATTTTTAGGTAGATCTAGATAATTAGGTACCTAGTTACTGACGCCATAGTTACAGTTTTATTATTTGATCAGCGACCCGACCACAGCTTCGCAGTTTTAGATTTTTTCGCGTATAATGCCAATGACCTTAAAAATCATTTAGTATAAGTAGACCTTCCAGTACCAGTGACTGTCTACTAATGCAAGATCAGCATATACTGGTTAGGAGTTTAACACTTGGTCGATAAAAGAAAGAGATTGAAAATAGCAGCTTTTCATTGCCACTTCTTAATACACTTCTAAATAATGCCGTCGCGTGCCACATGTTTTTAAATAGCAAAAAATGTGAAACAGACAAGTGACGGCTCCGTCGCGTAGTGGCTTTACAATGAGTTGCAGCGCTAAGGGCCGCGGGTTCAAATCCCGCACGAAACAAATATTTGTACGGCCTACAAATAATTGTTCTGGGTCGGGATGTTTGTCCTTGTGAAATCTATGTATGGAAACTGCCCCCGCCATACAGGAGAAAATCCTAGTGTGGAGGTAACTTTTTTAAAAAGAGAGGAAGAGGGACAAGTAATGAAATTAAAAATTTTGTACAACCGACTTCAATATTAATACGCATTATAATACGCATTATTAAGGATAACTCTATAACTACTGGTCAGATCTTGATCAAATTTATATGGGGTATATAAATTATAGCACCAGCTTTCAAATAAAAAAAGGGTCATCAAAATCTCAAAAGTTTTTATGTGTGTTACATCAAAAAAAGTTTTGGGGTAACACACATAAAAAATACAGTCGAATTGAGTACCTCCTCCTTTTTTGAAGTCGGTTAAAAATGGTAAGTAGGTAAATTATCTAAGTTTCAAAGACGTTCACGTTGTTATAATCTTAATTTTTCTCGATGTTGCATATTAGCCTTCCTCACTTTGAACAATAATGTTCCCTCGGTGTATTCTCCTACCAACTAATATCAAAGGATTCAATTTGTTTTATCACACGACTAACCCTACAGTAGGTGCAGCCTTAACAAACGCGCGTAACGGGCTAAGTGATACAGACTCTCGCACGCGGACGTAAGGTGCATTTTGATTTAATACGCGCGCCGCATAAAATTTTTTTTCGACGATATAATCGGTAGGCTAATTTGACCAAGGTCGTGTTCGAGGCTTGCAAAGTATTATGAACATTAGCGACGTTGTAACTAGGTTTAAACTCGCAAGTTTGCTATCAGAGAGTGACCCTTCTGTTCTTGTACTATTATTTATTCTGTGTCTAAATACAAGTCTATGTTGATTTTCTTGTAACATAAAAGCGGGTTTCAACCTATCTATTGACAAATCAACCTCTAAGAAGCGACAAAAATTTTATACTTAAATTTTTGTCGCTTCTATTTATTACTCTACTAGCTGTTACCCGCGGCTTCGCCCGAATGGTCACTGGGAAATGAACTATCCATAGCTTTTTGAATTGAAAGAAAACTGAGTTTTATAGATTTGTCAGAGATGCAGCCATTAAAAGGAAACTGAGCAAAATTGATTCGTCAGCCTATTTAAATGTTTTGAAACGCAGCGTATAGGAAAGCATGAAAATAGCCTGTTTATTCCAAATGGAAATGGGATATTTTTTTAATTAAAGGAAACTGAGCATAATTATCCGTCAGGGATGCAGACTTTTGAAAAGAAAATGAGCTAAATTGATTCGTCAGAGATGCAGTTTTCTGAATTGAAAGGAAACTGAGCCAAATAAAAGATCCGTCAGAGATGCAGCCTTTTGAGTTGAAAGGAAACTGAGCTTAATAGGTCCGTCAGAGGTGCAGCATTTGGAATTGAAAAGAAACTGAGCTAAATAGGAAATTTTGAATTGAAAAGGAAGATCTGTGGGAATTCTGATTAATTGATTGTGGGAATTTTGGAAAAAACTAACTGAACATTATTTTAAGACGCTACTGTACACAATGTTATATGTTTTTCCATTCGGGAAAGAATGTGGAGATTCTGGGCATTTGACACACGCGAACATGCTACATACAGCTGACCATGAGAGAAGCACGGTTTTCTAAGTTGACCCCGCTACCTGTAACGTTTGCCCTTGCGCTTTATTAATTATCATTGCAAAACTGAGTTTAATAGGAACTACAACCTTTTGAATTGAAAAGGAAGATCTGTGGGAATTATAGGGATCCGTGGTATAATAACATTTTCACCTTTTCCTACGCCTGTCAAAATTATAGCACCGATTATGTTCCGTCCAAGATGTGTCACACGCAGCCTTGTCCCGTTACATAACCGAGGAGCATCTAAATTTCGCATTAGCATGACTGGGACGCCTAATTTTAATTGAAGCTTATGTGAGGCACACCTGACAACTCTAGAGAATTTAGAAACTCTACGGATATGAAGTGCTCTGTTCTGTGTCCATAACTGTGTCTACTGACAAATACTCTGTTATTTCTCCTGCTACTTCGCTTAATATATCTGAATTTATTTTGTTAACGCTCTCATTTTTGGTGGAAGAATCGCCTTTCACATAATCATTTGTCTTCATGCATGTTGTTCGTTAAATCTGAGTAAACGCTCGCAATTAATTCGGAATGACTCTGTACTAAATTACAAAATCTCTCGTCAATTTAACGCAGCCCTCAGCATCCGTTTCCAACCGCCCATCGCCAATTTTTAATAGTGTGTCAGCATAGTTTCCAGCATTGATATCATTATACAAATGCACTCTCATATTCGTAGTTAAACTGAATTTTGTCACCTTGTTCCATAAAATAGACGACTTAAGGCATGCTTTAATTTCATCTGCAGGTTTGCTCTTTTGAATGACAGGTAAAGTTTGGCGAAAGTCACCGGCCAGTAAAACCACAATTCCTCCCACTACATCGGTATTGCTGCGCAAATCCTGGAGCGTTCGATTTAGTGCTTCTACAGCTTTTTTATGCGACATTGTACTTTCGTCCCACACTAAAAGTTTGCATTGTCGTAGCATTATACCTCGTGCACTATTTTTGCTAAAGTTGCAGATTGGCGATTCTTCCTGGGCTAGATTTAGAGGGAGTTTTAAAACAGAATGTGCAGTGCGGCACCCGCTTAGCAGCGTGACGGCTATACCGGGGGAAGCTACGGCCACAGCAATGTTTTTATCTTTCCGTACTTGCGCTAATAATAAATTTAACAAAAATGTCTTCCCAGTTCCTCCAGGGGCATCTAAAAAGAAAAGTGCACCATTTCCAGATTCAATTTGTCCTAATACTTTGTCAAAAACTCGTTTTTGTTCGGGAAGCAAGCGGGGTATAAATTCGGCTACTTGCTGCTGCAAAGCTGGTATATCGTAGTTTGTTTCACGTATAATTTCATCACTTAGTTCATTTTCGGTTGTTCGCTGAAGGCTTATCATTCCAAAGTCGCTTAATTTTTGCCTACCATTGCCATTACTTTATCTTCAATTTTCCAAGTGCTTCATTATAAATGTTCGTTGTATGTCATGTTCGCGTGTGTCTGCTGTAACCTTCGCAAAATATCTTCCGCCATGTACTCTTTATATTTGTCCCACAATTTATGTGCATTAGATAGCCCGCAAGATGATATGAGAGTTGCATAAAGATCCCTAATTTTGACTGGTGACTGGCACTGCACAGCTTCCTCCATGGTTTCATCCCAGTGATTATCGTTTTCAAAAGATGCAGAGCTTCACATACTTCTATAAGTTGCGCATTCCTGACCGTTGACAGTTTTAAAGTCTTTATATCCTGTAGGACCCCGAACATGGCGCAGCAGCAATCGTAAACAGAAACATTCAAAATTAGTTACATGGACGGTATACACACGACCAAGGGCATCTGATGACTTTACACGGGCCAATTTGCAACAGGCGCGCCTTGAATACGGCGTTTCCACTCCTTCCTAGATGTGTTCCAAGTATAATAGCGGGGACTTCAGAATATAACAACGTTTTTGCAAAGGGTCGGTTTGACAAAGTTGAAAGAAGGCTGTTAGTGTAGTTTTGGCGGTGATGCAATTCTTTCTTGGAAATTTCTTTCGGTGAAATATGCACTCTCCATTTTCTAAGTGCACAGCAAGGTGAGTAACTGTTGGGTGCCCTTCGTGTAAAGGGAAGCCAAGGAGACGCCACGCTGCCTCGTTACTGCTGACATAACGCCCTGCTTGAAAGGTCTGTACTTCATTAACGGATTTGCCTCACCTTCACTCCTGAGATTAAATATTGCTCGATCGCTTCCTTTATTTATGTACTTACAGATATACTTGATTGCGCGGACAGAGCTACATGCTTCTACATTAATGTGGGCATTAAACATTTTACATAGAATGGGCGAATACGGGACAATCCAGCTGTTATCTAAGGTTTCGAACGCTCCAGAGCGAGATTTGATTGTAACTTTCCTGCCACCATCTTCGGGAGCTCTGCGTCTGTATAAAGGGTAGCCATTGTCATTGTGCACTGTTTCTTTTAATAGCTGTTTAGGAATTTCTTTGTACATTTTCCTTCTTTCATACATGGCGATATTGAATTTCGTGCTCCACATGGACCGTGAATCATATTTCGGACGATGGTATCATACAATTCTTTATCTTGCTCAGGATCCGGAATCTCGGCGCTTATTATGTCGTCTATTTGGCTGGGCCGCAACTTCTCTTTAATCCATATTAGAATGTGGGCATGCGGTAATCCTCTTTTTTGCCATTCAATTGAATACATGAAGCACTGCACCTCTCCGAAAATTTTCCCTTTGTTAATTACCTACATTAATTTTTGTACTTTTAATCTAAATACTCCAGCAACTAAATCGTGTCTGTCAGTACTTTTTTGGCCCGGCATTAGCTCCTCGGTTATTTCTTTCCATATGCGATTGCAAGTAAAAGTAACAAAAAGATCAGGTCTTCCGTAAGTTGGTACAAAGGCGAATGCGTCTTGTGTGTACTCGTGTAGGTAGCGGGGACTGTTAACGAATGATGAGGGCAAAATTACCATTTTACCTAAATCTCTGGGGTTTACATTGGCGTCGCTAGAAACTGCATCTTGTAAATGTATATAATTCTCAACGCGCAGCTTTTTTTGATTTAAAGATATATAACGGAGACGTTCACTTTCTACCTTCACATACATGTCTACCAAAAATTGATGAAATAATTGTCTACACCGGGCTAAGAGGTTAAAATCATTTTCTCGCAACATCATATGATACGCATAAAAATCCATACATGATACTTTTTTGTTCGGAGTAGGCTCCTTTGTGACCGGGTTAATGAGTGGAATTTGAAAATGATAACCCTCTTGTCCTTTGCAATAAATCAATGGATATTGCAGAGCGTCATAAAACTTGTGTGTATCGGCTACCCGTTGCAAAGTATCATCACGTGCTCGCAAGACAATGTCTCGTGAAGAAAATTGATCACCACTAATTACGGCTGCTATTTCGTTTATCAAAGGTGCATTGTAGCGCCTTTCATGCTCTCCTCGAGGGGTCCGATCTGCGTGAATGACGACTTTATAATCCTCTTCAGGTAGGTTTTCTAAAGCAGTTTTAAATGTTTTGACTAAAATGTTACGTTCATGCAAGAATCTTTGAATTTTGAACACTGTGTCTCTCTCAACTCCCTGGATAAATTGGCAGCGACGGTCTACCTCAATTTCTTCGTCACCCATAAAATATAGTTGTAAAATTTATGCTGTTCGTTTTCAGCTGGAAAAAGTGAACCTATTCTATGATAAATTTGCCCTTGCACCGTAAATGTAGGCAAAATCCCGGCATTATTATTTCCGGTCAACTCCGAAGGACGTCATTTGAAAGCATGAGTTATATTTCCGGATCCTGTTTAAAAGCGCCGTGACTCATTAGCATCATATAAAAGAGAGTTTTCAAAGGTTCTTCTGGTCCCCAAGTAACGGAAGAGACACTTTGCCATTGGAACAGCACATGCCTGCGGTCTCATCTTTCCATTTTAAAGCGCTACAAAATCGACACGCCTTGTCCATCAGTCCGATAACAACTAACCTGTGATTTTTATAATCAATCAACGGATCATAATTGAATGCTGCGTCATTAAAAACCGACCAATTGTTTCTTTGAAAATTTTGTCAACGTTCAGCTTGGAGCTGTGCATTTGCATCTCTTCGCGCCTGTGTCTGTTCTGGTGTTTCAGATGTCCTTATAGTAGATTGACGTTCAGCTTGCTCAATGAGTCTGTGTTGAGTTTCATCAGGTGTTTCCGCGGCTCTTAAGGCGGCCTGACGTTCCGCTTGTTCGAATAGCCTTTGCTGACTTTGAGCAGGTGTTTCAGTAGCTCTTAAAGTAGATTGACGCTCTGCCTGTTCAAGACGCCTTTGCTGACTTTGATCAGGTGTTTCAGTAGCTCTTAAAATAGCTTGACGCTCTGCCTGTTCAAGACGCCTTTGCTGACTTTGAGCAGGTGTTTCAGTAGCTCTTAAAGTAGCTTGACGCTCTGCCTGTTCAAGACGCCTTTGCTGACTTTGAGCAGGTGTTTCAGTAGCTCTTAAAGTAGCTTGACGCTCTGCCTGTTCAAGACGCCTTTCCTGACTTTGATAAGGTGTTTCGGAAGCTCTTAAAGCAGCCTGACGCTCTGTCTGTTCAAGACGCCTTTGCTGACGTTGAGAAGGTGTCACAGATGCTCTAAAAGCAGCCTGAGGCTCTGCTTGTTCTTGCCTTCTCAGTTCAGCATCTTCTAAAGATTCTAGCGATCGAGCTAATCTTTTAGCTTGTCTTTGAGAAGATACTCTTGAAAGGCTGGACTTACGTTTGCGAGGCATTATGAAGTAAGAAAAAACCTATTTATAAAAAAACGTTAAAATACCTAAAAGGAATTAAATTTCCTTTTAAATATTTTTTTTAAAAGCAAATCCAAAATATCTAAAAGGAATAAATATTCCTTTTAAATATTTTTTAAAATCAAAACAACAAAACCAATTCAAGCCACAACACGAATCCGAAAACGATAGCCAAAAAATCGAATCAACTTAAACCAAATCACAAAACAAATCGCAAAAACCGAATAGTCAATATAAATATAACCAACGAAAGAAGAAGTAAGTGTATAGGTACCGTATACACTATCTATACTATTAATATTCCTTTGAAATATTGTTAAAGAACCTAAAACAACGAAAACCAATTCACGATTCTAAATAAACAAAATCCAAAATCAAAGCCAGAGTCTAAATATGTATAAAGGAATACCAACCAAATCAACAAAACCGATCCAAGAAAATACACAAATCCGAAAATGAAAGCCAATATAAATCCATTCAACCTTAACCAAATCACAAAGCCAATAACAAACAACCGAAATCGAAAGCAGGTAGTCGATTAAGCTATGAAATAGAAATAATTTAAGCGTATAGGTACCTTATGCACTATAAGTTGGCTTATAGTGCATAAGGTACCTATACGCTATAAGGCGCGGCTCAACGGCGGGAGTTAAGTACATGTCAGGAAACATTTCGTTACCGCGTTTTAAAACCTAGTAACGACATCTAGCGGAATCAATTTAAACTATGTATACGTTAGTTAATAAGAACTCTCAAAATATTTTTCTTATAATTTTGCACAATTTTTCTTATTGTAATACCGATTCATTCATAACCACATATAAGAACTGTATTCATTTCCGTTCAATAAATATTACTAAGGCTTATTAATAAGGCTTACTAAGAACTGTTTCTACCATTGTTAAGTAATAGTTAAGGGTGAAAGTGTGACAGGTGACTTATAATCACGCCTGTAACCCTTGCGGGGTAGGCAGAGCATCAACGGATTACTTAATATCGTCTGCGAGGTTATCGCCTATTCTGTGAATTACGATGCACCAAAACGTTTGAAGAAAATCAGCTGGTGAATTTTATGTTTTTTATCGCTCTCTTCCCGGTCCTGCGTGGAAAAATACAAATCCATACATTTTTTATCTTAATTTTGGTAAAAAGACATAATAATCCAGATATTCTGACCTTCTGTGTTCGTCCATCGTACCGTCGTCCGTCTTGTAGAATCACGGTGGCACCACCTAGCAGAATTTAATTTTGCAACATATTCGATTTTCCCACGGGAATGATATGTTTTTCCGCTGAAAAAAGTAGCCTATGTCACTCTACAGCCACCGAACTATCCCCATGCAAATAATCATGCCATGCCGATGCTCTGTTGCGACGTGAAAGAAGGACAAACAAACAAACAAACAAACACACTTTCGCATTTATAATATTAAGTATGGATATGGGCCATCATTAGAAGGATTGAACGCTTTCTTTAACAACTCGTTCCTTACGAAAACATGTCTTTAAATCCTTAATTACGAAAAATTTATGCAATTCGCTCGTCGCTCTTGACTCAGACTCAGGTCTTAACTTGCTGATCGTCTGATGCAATCGTTCTAGAAAAATATTCGAGCTGCGGACCTTATTATTTTGCACGTGGAAATAATCACCAGGGAGTCTTATGGTTTCGCCATATAGCATTTTCGAAGCGCTGATACCTGTGTCTCCTCTGCATGTAGCACAAAGTCCTAACAACACAGTGGGTAGCTGGTTTACCCACTCTTTATTTTTTATTAAACGTGCGATTAAAGCGTTTTTTAATGAGCGATGCCATCTCTTTATCATCCCGTTGCTTTGGGGGTGATAAGGTGTCGTCCTCATCCTTTGTACACCTAAATATTTCATAAGACTGTTAAATAAGTCACTTTCGAACTGCCTCCCCTAGTCTGTAGTTATTCTATTTGGACAACCAAACCTACATATCCAATGTTCATAGATTACTTTGGGTACTGTTTCCGCTGTAATATCTGAAACAGGTATTACTTCTGGCCAGTGCGTAAAACGGTCTATAATGGTTACACTATAGCGATGTCCATACTGAGACATGTGCAAAGGACCAATTATATCCGTAAGTATGTATTCTAGTCTGTTACATGAAGTAAAATTAGATAATTTCGAAATAGTATGGCGACTAATCCTCGCCCTTTGACAAGGAATACAAGCTTTAGCCCATGTGTTTATGTCTTTATTCATTCGAAACCAAAAATATCTTTGTGTTATCATCTTTCGCGTGAAACGAATACCAGGGTGGCTAGCGTTATGTATACTATCAAAAATTATTTTCCTAAATTTCTCAGGTAAGTAAGGTCTAACATTGTTCGTTGAAATTTCACAGTATTTGCGCTTGTCGCTACCAGGCATATATGTTTAAATATCAAGTTACTACTCGCGTTAGGTTCTAGCGACAGCATATCAAGTTCCTGTGCCTGCGCTAATTCGTTGAAATCGACTACCGATGGACTGGACTGTTGTAATGATGATGAATAATGATCAATAAAAATTATAATTATTGTTGCTTACTTGACCTATTTCTATTTAATGTGTGCCTTATTTTCTGTTATGTATTATGTTATACGTGTAGTTATATAATTAACGCCGAGCAAGTTGAATTAATGCTCTGGCACCTTTTCTTATCTCTTTTAATTGACAATCTCCTTTTGTTTTTTTTTTATAGAATAAGGATAACAAACGAGCACACTGTCCACGTGATGGTAAGTAAATGCTGTGGCTCATAGAAATCTTCATTTATCCTCGATTAAGAATCAAAATGCAGATACGTTGTCACCGCTGAGGACTAAGATGGAATGCCTCGTTTCCAGTAAAAAGGGTCTCCGGTTCTCTACACTTACCATACGAAACACAGGAGAGTTTAGCTGCTATTTTACGCTAGTATTCCGTAAGAGCAGGTCCTACCCCGCGTGTCGAGCCGTATCCGTAGTATTAGTAATATTAGTAGTTTAAAACTTCTTCATCATTTCATAATTATCATTACAACCCTTCACAAGTCCATTGCTGAACATAGGCCTCCCCAAGGAATACCACAGCACGGTCCTGAGCCACCTGCTGGCTTTCTGCATGTCTTACCAGATCGTCACTCTATCTAGTAGGTAGCCCACACTTAGCTTACCGGTACGAGGCTGCCACTCGAGAACCTTTCTTCCCCAACGGTTGTCGGTTTTCCGAGTTATATGGCCGGCCCATTGCCACAAACTTCTTATTATTATGTAATTTCATGAATGGATAAGTTATAACCTTATCATTTTAGCTTCAATAGTGCTTGGAATGTAAACATGTTAACCAATCAACACATATTAAAAGAATGTTCTGGCACTGTCCGGCACAGGCCGCTGCCTGTGCTACTTTTAATAGATTGCTTCAAAAATGTAATGATTTTACAATAATAAAAATGCAGTTACAATACAGTGTTTTTTTTTATTCTAACACAACCAGTTCAAACACCTTACGTGCTATTTACTCGTATTTTTCGTGTTTAATATCATCAATAGATATGTTACTACCCAGTCATTTTGTTTTTAATTGTGCTTGGGTTGTAAACTTGTTATTCAATCAATACATATTAAAAATATTCAAATGCAAAGCAACCAGTCTCATTTATTGTACAGTCGAGAACTTGTAGAGTTTTACACATTGGAATTTGTACCGTTTTTATTACAATCGCCGTAGAGGTGAGACTCACAATAGAAGCGTAAAGCTTCATGTACTCTTGTACCTACACTTTTCCATCCTCTATATAACTTGCCCTCCTCCCCCCAGACGATCGGCTGGCGACGCCCTTGCTTAAATTCTCGACACGCTCTGATGCACACACTTTCTCCTGTATATCTCACTTTTTCAGTTACGATATTATTCGATTCTTGTGTCGATTTGATAGGTGTATGTTCAGTTCCTTCGAAATTAACGAACCTTACTTTAAAAAAAGCACCAAGTGTTACAGCTCCTATGAACGGAACATCTTTTGGGATTATGTTACATTTCCATTGAAAGTAACGAACCCAATTTATTTAATTGGTATATTTTCTATTAGAAGAACGAAGCAAGAAATATAATTTCTGTTGTCAGCCATTTTTATAATTTCGATGGTTTTTGTCTTTATTGTCAAGCGACCTTTGATTTCCGCTTTAATCTCATTTATATTATATTGTGATTAAAACTTTTTTTTTTTTAAATATAATATAATATTCATGTTTAGTCTTCGTACGTTTTGTGCTTTGTCATGGCAAAGTACTTGGATTTTTTTGTATTTTAGTTAAGAGATCTCGAATAAACTTGACCCAGCAAATAACCGTTGACTACAACACAAGGAAACAAGCAACAATAAAACCTAAGAAAGTAGGTATCTAGGCGGAATGAACTCGCGTAGAATCGTAAGAGTTTGTTACACCAAAGAAATCACCTGACTCTATAGATGATAATCCTACTATTCCAGACTTGGATGATTTACAAGATATTTTAGAAAAGGAATTATCACTGAACAGGAAGATGCTTAAACAGTTAACACTAGCTGAAGTGGGTGGAGGTATCAGTGGCTCAACTGAAGGCATAGAAGGAGTACTTAAAGTGCGTATGTCATATGTTCCTCAAGTTGAGTCGGATACTGATGATACTGTATGAACTGTGGACTCACTGCTCAGTCAACTTTCTGAAGAAAATAATGACACTACTATAGAATATAAATTAAAGGTCTAGAATATATTTAATAACAGATAAGTTATTTTTGAACAGGAAAGATGCAGAGTACAAGATGTCAATATTTTAACATTTTTTAATGAATATCGGCGCTCCGGTGCATTCCGCTAAACTTTGCGTTGCTGGCGATACACAACTTCAAATTTACACATTAACAATTGAGCGACGGAGTTACGAGCTACATGTGTTTAAGCGTATAGGGTCTCGTTGCTAACAGGCGAGTAGACATGTATCAATCGTTAATTATTCGTTCGTTTGAACCGGGACACTTAAAAGTACTGATGATTCATTCTTCTGCTTTTGAATGTTCCGGTCCGATCAATCACAAACAATTGACTTTTAACTTTGAACCTTTTTAACTTGTGATTGGTGTGATTTGTGAATGACTCGAATACCGACCAAATGATTTGAATAGAACTTTGCGCCTTAATCGCACGGTACTAGACAATATGAAATACTAATATAAATTATGTGAGTATGAGATATGAGATTATGTGAGTAACATCATTGATGTAATACCAAGAGCAAAAAGTTACTACACACAAGGTAAAGGCAGCCGGAAACACATAATTGGAGCTAAGAAAGAAAGAAAGAAAGAAATGCGTTTGTTCCAGTTTAAGCAAACAGCACAACAAGTAAAAAGTAATTACATGCAAAAAGATAAATAAAACTGAATTAAATATAATTGACAAACATTATAAATTAAAAAAATACACTTAAAAAAACCCTGTGTTGCAGCATGAAACTGCGAAAAGGACCAGACTCAGTGATAGCACTGGTTTTCAGTCCAGCCCATACCCCGAGGCAACTCGGGCGGCTGATTGCACGCTCGCTCTTGATGTCCGAAAATTTAAAAGAAAAAAGAAAAAAATATTTATAAATGGACTAATAGTAGAATTAGCTGTTTTTTCGTTTAAGACAAGGCTTTAAAACTTTTGTTAAAATGTTGTGAGCAATATATAACAATCCATACTCCATACTTTAATATTATAAATGCGAAAGTGTGTTTGTTTGTTTGTTTGTTTGTTTGTCCTTCTTTCACGTCGCAACAGAGCGTCGGCATGGCATGATTTTTTGTATGGGGATAGTTCGGTGGCTGTAGAGTGACATAGGCTACTTTTTCAGCGGAAAACATATCATTCCCGTGGGAAAATCGAATATGTTGCAAAATTAAATTCAGCTAGGTGGCGCCATCGTGATTCTACAAGACGGACGACGGTACGATGGACGAACACAGAAGGTCAGAATATCTGGATTATTATGTCTTTTGCCAAAATTAAGATAAAAATGTATGGATCTGTATTTTCCACGCAGGACCGGAAGAGAGCGATAAAAACATAAAATTCACCAGCTGATTTTCTTCAAACGTTTTGTGCATCGTAATTCACAGAATAGGCGATAACCTCGCAGACGATATTAAGTAATCCGTTGATGCTCTGCCTACCCCGCAAGGGTTACAGGCGTGATTATAAGTATGGATCAGAAATACTATCACCACCTGTCACGCTTTCACCCTTAATAATACCGATGTAATGGGAGGAATGTTGGTTTTACTGGCTGGTGACTTTCGCCAAACTTTACCTGTCATTCAAAAGGGCACACCTGCAGATGAAATAAAGCATGCCTCAAGTCGTCTATTTTATGGAACAAGGTGACAAAATTCAGTTTAACTACGAATATGAGAGTGCATTTGTATAATGATATCAATGCTGGAAACTATGCTGACACACTATTAAAAATTGGCGATGGGCGGTTGGAAACGGATGCTGAGGGCTGCGTTAAATTGACGAGAGATTTTTGTAATTTAGTACAGAGTCATTCCGAATTAATTGCGAGCGTTTATTCAGATTTAACGAACAACATGCATGAAGACAAATGGTTATGTGAAAGGGCGATTCTTGCACCAAAAAATGGGAGCTTAACAAAATAAATTCAGATATATTAAGCGAAGTAGCAGGAGAAATAACAGAGTATTTGTCAGTAGACACAGTTATGGACACAGAACAGAGCACTTCATATCCCGTAGAGTTTCTAAATTCTCTAGAGTTGTCAGGTGTGCCCTCACATAAGCTTCAATTAAAATTAGGCGTCCCAGTCATGCTAATGCGGGTGCTACAATTTTGACAGGCGTAGGAAAAGGTGAAAATGTTATTATACCACGGATCCCTATAATTCCCACAGATCTTCCTTTTCAATTCAAAAGGTTGTAGTTCCTTATTAAACTCAGTTTTGCAATGATAATTAATAAAGCGCAAGGGCAAACGTTACAGGTAGCGGGGTCAACTTAGAAAACCGTGCTTCTCTCATGGTCAGCTGTATGTAGCATGTTCGCGTGTGTCAAATGCCCAGAATCTCCACAT
This sequence comes from Parnassius orleans, assembly GCA_029286625.1. NCBI lineage: Eukaryota > Metazoa > Arthropoda > Insecta > Lepidoptera > Papilionidae > Parnassius > Parnassius orleans. The sequence continues at coordinate 2,662,132 of JAGSMP010000165.1, read as the reverse complement.
TCTTTCCCCGAATGGAAAAACATATAACATTGTGTACAGTAGCGTCTTAAAATAATGTTCAGTTAGTTTTTTTTTCCAAAATTCCCACAATCAATTAATCAGAATTCCCACAGATCTTCCCTTTCAATTCAAAATTTCCTATTTAGCTCAGTTTCTTTTCAATTCCAAATGCTGCACCTCTGACGGATCTATTAAGCTCAGTTTCCTTTCAACTCAAAAGGCTGCATCTCTGACGGATCTTTTATTTGGCTCAGTTTCCTTTCAATTCAGAAAACTGCATCTCTGACGAATCAATTTAGCTCATTTTCTTTTCAAAAGTCTGCATCCCTGACGGATAATTATGCTCAGTTTCCTTTAATTAAAAAAATATCCCATTTCCATTTGGAATAAACAGGCTATTTTCATGCTTTCCTATACGCTGCGTTTCAAAACATTTAAATAGGCTGACGAATCAATTTTGCTCAGTTTCCTTTTAATGGCTGCATCTCTGACAAATCTATAAAACTCAGTTTTCTTTCAATTCAAAAAGCAATGGATAGTTCATTTCCCAGTGACCATGCGGGCGAAGCCGCGGGTAATAGCTAGTTATATATAATATTGGTTTAAACGCACTATTATTTAATTAGTAATGCGTAGCCTAATATTGCAAATACAATATTAGGCTACGCATTACTAATTAAATTCTAATTTTTTGTAACAACTTTTATCCCTGTATTATGCAAATAAATGAATTTGATTTGATTATAATACCTAAGTAATAAGTGTATGGTAAAATAAATATATTTATTGTGTATGTTGTGTGTATGTATATTCTATGAACCTTTTTTAACATGGATGCTCTCATACATTTAGGAATAACAACACAATTGCCTCGCCAAATAATCCCATATGATGTGCTTAGTTCACTTCTATATTGCCAGTAGGGTTTCAATACGTCGCTTACCTGCGATTTGTGTACAGGCCAGCCTTTTAAAATTATATCACACAGTTCTTGCAACTCTTTATCCTCGCTAAATAAAACGAGTGTCAGATAACGGGTTGGACGCAGCTACCGCGCACGCTCGACCCAGACTCGACCGCACGTGACAAAACCTACCGGGCATTACCGTAATAGCATTATTTGTAATCTTGCCAGTGTTTCTACGAGCGTTTTTTTAAAAATGTTTACTAAAGGTTTATGGTCGGTTTCTAGTTACATTTACATTTTTGTTTATTACATTTATTTAACCTTCTCCTTTAGCACAATTGGCAATTTTCTCAGTGCAGGTATGACGGGACGTACATTACTTTTTAATTCTATCTTGTATTCACCTGGCAAACAGCTTACACCTTCAAAAACATCTTTGTATTCGTCATAGATTTCCCCCACCATAACATTATTTGATGGAATATATTATTTTTATAAAGTTTAGCTCTTTACACACATCCCTACCTAGAATTGCATCCGACTCCACTCTGGCAATGATGAAATTTAAAATGAAAATATTACTTTTATATTTCGTTTTTAAATTACATATACTTGATATGATTGCCTGAATAAGAATGAAATGTAAGTGTAGTAATTTGAAAGATTTCGGTGGCTGAAGCACTGATTCCATTATATCTAATTAACGTGTTTCTCGTAATTACACAATTTTACGTTTCAAACTTCACTTTTAAATTAATTCGGCTACGCCATATAATGATAAATTGGGCACGTACAAATAAGACAACGGCTCAGTTGTGAACTAAATCATTTATTCTATTTTTGCTTGCATACTTATGATAATATGACAGCGGTAACCCTGAGAAATAGGGAGGGGCCAATAATGTACACGTGAACGAAAGTAAATCAGGCGTGAGGTAGATCTAATGTGTCCAATGATGAAGATATGTGACGATGAACCTTGGTGCGCTGACAAGCTAAGCATTGTTGAGACCACTCCCGACAGTCTTTACGAACGCCAGGCCAGAGAAATCGCTCAGTTACCTTCTCTGTCTGTCGTTGTCTTCTCAAAGGTTTGGTAACAAAAGGCCTAAGTGAGGTGGTGCTGACGTCAAAATAAAGCTCAAGTTGAGAGTTAAGAATTCTCAACTTTTTTAGGCGGAGTGAAGATTCACCTCCCAAAAGTTGAATCAGTTCTCGATCAGATGCTTGAGATGAAGCCAGCACGTCTAAGTCGATTGGCATCTGCAGTTCCTCGACACGCGACAGTGGGTCAGCGACAAAATTGTTTATTCCCGATATATGTCTAATGTCGGTCGTGAACTGCGAGATATAGTCGAGGTGATGATATTGTCGAGGCGAACAGTTAGCTTTCCTTTCGCTGAAAGCATAACTGAGCGGCTTATAGTCAATAAACATCACGAAATGTCTAGCCTCTAGCATATGATGAAAGTATTAGATACTTTCGTATATGGCTAAGAGCTCGCAATCGTAGGGTGAATATTTTTGTTGAGAGATACTCAACCTTACGCAAGAAGAATGCTAATGGTTGCCAAACCCCACCTTTTAACTGCTGCAAAACTGCACCAATCGCCAGGTCGTACGCGTCTGTTACCAGCGCGAATTCGGCCTAACAATCCGAGTGTGCGAGAAATGTAGCATCAGCAAGGCTGTGCTTGCACCTGTTAAAGGCTAAAAGTGCGTCACTAGTCAGATCGACAGGGTGAGATGCTTTAACAGAGACGGCAATATGCATTTAAAGAGGCTTGGATTGAAGCTGACTGAGGTAGCAAACGTCTATAAAAGTTGAGTATTCCTAGAAATCGCCTAAGTTGCCTTACAGTTTTAGGCACGGTAAAGTCCTTTGTGGCTTTGACCTTGGATTGCAGAGGTTTGGTGCCAAATATGGAAATTCGGTAACCTAAAAAGGTTAATTCGTTTGCGCCGAAGACGCATTTCGATGAGTCGATAAAAACGCCATATTCCTTCATGCGTGTGAAAAGTTGTTGAAGGTGGGCTTCGTATTCTCCCTCTTCCTTGAAGAAGACCAAAAAATCATCCAAGTAGGCATAACAAAACTCAAGGCGTCGCGTCATTTCGTCAACAAATCTCTGGAATGTTTGCCTCCCATTCCTCAGGCCGAACTTCATAAAGGGAAATTCAAACAACCCAAAGGGTGTAGTAATAAACTAGTGATCAATCGACGTGATGGAAACGCGCATCCAACAACCTTCGGAAACTTCAACTTTGAAGGCTTGAAACCTTTATCCTCAAGAACCCCTACCATTCACTCCCCAGGATCGTCTTCTGCAGTATTCATCTCCTGCAAAGCCAGTCTAACTTGTCTTCATCTCGACTCACCGCTGAGCAGACTCGACTCCGGTCTGAGCAGGGGGTGATGTGGCGGCGCTGTAGTCGCGCCACAAGCGAAACGAACCGAAGCCTAAATCATGCTATCAAAGTTCCAAAGTAAAGTTCTAAAGTATATATATAGTATATATAGTATGTGGTGCTCTGTTTATTTTAGAGTGAGGGTAGAATTCTCATTTCTCAGTAGCATTTTAGACGGAAACCCAAACTTTGCATAATCAAATTAACAACCTCTGTCTAGACATCTAACAAGTGCCTTAAATATAATAGTTGCTTAGGATATTGGTCGATAATTACACATATTTCATTTTCCACCTCTTGACGTGGTCTACGATTCAAAGCTTGATTATCATGTCGGCTCTCATCACCAATGCTTACAATAGATGGTATTGCGTTCACGCCACACGTGAGCGGCGACGGGAAGCAACGTCACAATTGTAAAATGTCTAGTAATACAATCGTCAATATGCCACCTGCTAAGCGTAACGATTAGGGCAAGTCCTCTCTACTATGTGGAGGCTCATGTCCAACAGTTAGAAATATTTTTATCATATTATTAAAAACTTTTTTATAAAAAGGTTTTTGAGCGGCCCGCACTATTACGTCGCAGGCAAGCGGCAAGCAAGGAGTAGTTAAGCAATGTCCAAGACAGCCTCCTGCTATATGGAGTCACGACCTTGAATAAAACTACTTTTACGGATTTTATCGCGTTTAATTAACTTATTTTATTAAATTCCCGAATAGCCTCACGTATCACGTATCATCATATTGAAATTAAAAAACATGCTAATTTCAATAGAGAGGGAGGCTGGGTACTACCACCTGCTTGGGATCCTGTAATTAATAAAATTAAAACTAAACCCAAGCATACCACTGCAATACTTCAAGACACAGTAAGTTCATTCTGCGTAGATCGGACCAAAATTAATAATTAAAAAAGCTGAAGGTACTCCGGGTTAACACTGACATCGGGACGTCAATCACCTCAGTCCCCCGTGACCATGGGTGCTGTAAAGCACCTGAAACGTCGGGAATTTAATAAAATAACTTAATTAAATGCGATAAAATCCGTAAAAGTAGTTTTATTCAATGTGTAATGTTCGCGTAAATATAAGAAATCATGAGTCACGACCTAATAAGTCATGAAAGAAAGCGGTGGGTTTTCTTATAAAACTGACAAACGAACTTACAGTCCACCTGATGGTAAATGGCTACTGCCCATACACGCCTGCAATTAAATTGAAATAAAGAAGGCAACAGATGCATTGTCACCTCTGAGGACTAAGATGGAATATTACCGACTGTAATAATTCTGGCTCTAATACCCTTCACAGCAGTGCATGCACTGCTACTTAGCGGCAGGAACAGGTCGAGATCTCAAATCTTTGATGAGTTTCACTCAACAAAAATATCTGTATTTTCTCCCGTTGCCTCTTAATTGCCTTCTTGTTCATAAAACAAACCATGAAATTTCAATGTGGTCCTCTTGGACAAATTTTTAATTCTCTATTCGCCTGTGTTAAAATACAATGTAATACCTTAATTAATACTACCATTTAATGTTGGTTTATTTAAATTGGCAATACTTGTGGTAAAGAAATAGTACTTTCCAAAGTTTTTTTTTCTCTCTGTCGAACCTTGTAAAACTGTACATCGTGTGACCGTCCTAATAAAAGAATTAATTAAAAGAAAAACTATACTTTGTATAATTTATTACAATATAACAACAGATTATGGGCCCAGTCCATATAAATAACCATAATAAAAGTCTAGTGAAGAAGTTTAGCTAGTTGAACAAATACCGGGGAAAGAAAATTCCAACACGTGTTGGAATTTGAGGTTAAGCTGCCGGGAAGGTGAAAAATACTTGCTACATAACTAACCTGCAAGAAAGGAAAATTAGTAAGAACCTATAAAACACTCGATGGACGGAAATAACACAGTTATTAAACTGGAAGGAATCAAAAATTGGAATGGTTGGAAATTCCAAACAATGGTTTTACTGCGTTTTACTTTAATCTAATTGACATTGTTGAAGGTCGTCTTGTAAAAGGAGAAAAGTTAGAAGAACAGAGAGCATGGGAGACACAGGATGCTAAGGCTCAAATGATGTTAGTGACCAGGATGACCGAGGAAGTGATGTTGCATATAATATCCTGCACTACTTCAGCAGAGATGTGGCAAAAGTTAGCTAGCATTTTTGAACAAAAAAGTGAAACAAGTATTCATGTAATCCAGCAGAGATTCTTCCAATATAAATATTGAAGGAGGAATTTAAAGGTCTTTCTATCGAAAATACAACAGTTACAAACCCAGTTGAAACAAATGGGTGAAGAAATTTCGGATTTTTTTTTATTACCAAGGTTTTAATGTCACTGCCAGACGTCTACAAACACTTTGTATCTGCGTGGAAGTCTGCACCAGACGACAGACAAACCTATGATAATCTTGTCGCTCGTTTGATGGTGGAAGAGGAAAGAGTGAAGGAAAAGGGTGAAATCGTTTCACGGACGTCTGCGTTTATTGCAAAAAAGAATGCTCCGAATAAAATAAATATAAAGTGTTTCAATTGTAACACGATGGGTCATTACCAAGTTGAGTGTACGATAAATGTGAAGAGTAACTATCGTAATAACTCGTTAAACAAAAGTGAAAAAAAGTGTTATTATTATAACAAGATTGAACATAACAAGAGTGAGTGCTGGTATAAAAAGGATATATGGCCGCTTTAAATCGGTTTATGGCTCGTCGCGATAAACCACAAACCATCTTATCCGATAATGCTATCAATTTCGTGGGTGCCTGTAATGAGTTGCAGCAGTTTCCAGAAAGGGCGAATCTCTCTTCGCGCAGCAAGGCATCAAATTTTCTTTTGTTCCTCCCCATTCTCCACATTTTAACCGTATTGCTGAGGCTGCTGTTCTATCAACCAAGCATCATTTAAAAAGGTCATTGCAACTAACACATTTCACTTATGATGAGCTGGCCACCTGTGTTACTCAAATCGAAGCAGTACTCAACTCCCGTCCTCTTACTCCTCTTTCATCCGATCCATCAGACCTTACTGCCCTTACTCCTTCGCATTCTTTAATTGGACGGCCACTTCTGTCGGTTCCTTATCTGCAGGTAGCTGACATCAACATCAGCCGCCTGGAGCTATATCAAAGAGTGGAGCACATGATATGCACATCAATTACTCAATTATTGTTATTAAAAAATAAAAAAGAGTTTTATTTTTATTTCAAACAGTGTATTTCTATTTAAAAAAGATATAACGTGTGGCGGGTGGAAGGAAAAGGGGAGATCTCCCGCCGGGCAAGGTATTCTACCCGGGGAGCGGCCAACACTCCGAGTGGTAGTTCGGAGCTATTGTATATATACTGTTTTTAATTCGGAACTTTGATAGCGCGATTTAGGCTTCGATGTATTTCGCTTGTGGCGCGACGACAGCGCCGCCACATAACGTAAACATTTTTTCTTGATATAGTTAAATTTTAAAAATATATCAGCTTTTAATAGAATCAGGCGGAAATCAATTATATTACAGTTGGAAAAATTTACTTTGCCAATATCCGCTCAATAAAATAAAATAATGTGTCTTACCTGGTTTGAAGAGCACCTCCGACCCTCCCTCAATTGCGTGCACTATCCCCGTCACCACTAATCCTAGCAACACTTGTTATGCTATGTTATGTGTCTTTCCTACTGTAGTGGTGGTGGGTACTCCAAGACACACCACCGACGACAATACGACACGTGTTTCGCCCCACACGAGGCATCTTCAGCTGTAGTAGACTCTACGGTGGTTGACCGCTGGTGAGCGGCGAGCCAAAAACATCTGCTATTTTTAAGACTCGCCGACGCAACCGCTCCCCACTTAAGTAGCGAGCGACAGCGTCATGCGATAAAACATGCGACCAATCACCACCTGACGTACGCAGCCGCCTGCTATTAAATTAATAACAAACCGCTGCGAAACGCCCGCCTAGCCTCCAACCACGCAATCAATCACTGATCACTGTGAAGGTGACGAACGACCATATTGCGAGGCTGTCCGTTATTAGAGAGCAGGTTTAAAAAATTAATTATTTCGAAAGAAATCACGTTATTAAAATAATATTCGAGTATAACGTGGCACAGCACTTGCTTTTAATTCAGGGAAAACCCGAAGCGCGAGGCGCAGGACACGTGCAGTTTCGCCACCGCCGCGCGCCTCCCGCTACACCCTTTGATGCCCTAAGTAATTTAGTTAAAATGAGTGTTTTCTTATCGAAATATTACATACTGATAATAAAAAATATCATTGTTCTTCTTATTTTGCTTCCGTGAATAGTTTTTGCAGCTTGGCACTGCACATTTCACCATGGTAACTAAAAATTCTATTAAATATCGTCGAGAGAAATAATTAACGCGCGTGACTTTTCGTGACTAATAACGTCGTCCTGACCATTTCGAGACCGTTCTATAGTTTTCTATAGTTTTCTGTTTAGGAACCCATCTGGGTAGATACTACCCCTTACCTGTTTCTGACAACCTTTTCAGTATGTCACTACTCTGTGATATATTAATACAGCATACACACGCTACAAAACCACCACTCTGCCGGTTTCACCCGATCACTAAGATTGTAACAGAGGGGTGGGATACCTGTAGCTTATGAGAACTGTAGGCTGATTATGCGTACATTGGACCAAAAATTATTAATAAAAAGCTAACATTTTACCCCAGCTGGGTTAACTATGACATTAGGAAGCTAAACACCTCACAGTCCACCTGTGAGCGATAGAGATAAAATTCGTATGAGTCGTGATGCTGTTGAGTGTGCGTGATTTGTTTTCATATAATCTCGAAGTTTTTTTTTGCAGTCCGCTACAAAGCTGAAGGTGGGTCCGTTACAAATTGAATGAGCATTACGAGAAATGTAACTACAGAACGCGCTCCCTGCAAACAAGATAATAAAAATGATAATTATTACACAAACAGTATCTCCAACTATTCAAACACCTCGTCTGATTGTAAGTGGTTTATAGCGCCTCCCATCACCATCAAAACAAGCCGTCTTAGATAAAATACGGAAAAATCTCTGTACATGGAGTAACGACCTAATAAGAGATGCAGGATGTCCGATGGATGCAAGTTGCTCAAGACCGTGCTTTATGGTATCACTTGGAGGAGGAAAATTTACCAATGCACTTTATATGGGCTATAATGATGGTGATTATTGTTATAAGTCTCGATAATTTGATATACTTGCCACACCAAAAATATACATAAAAGATTTGCATTATATACTTATTACGTAATTGCCTATAATCATTCCACTACAGGACGAAGACCACTTAATCCTATGAAGGTCTTCCTCTTTCCTAATTAGCCTGGAAACCATCCACAACTGGACATGGAACTCTCCCATAGTAGACGATGAGCCGAGTGAGAAAATTTGCCGTTATCGCCACGCTTGCCTGGAGACGCGCAGTACTAAATGTCTCGCGCCATTTTCTATTTTGCTCCCGCCATTGATCGGGGATTTTATATTATATAGTAAGTGATGGCTGGATCAGATTAGGTTAGTAGGTATGCTCAGAATTTCTCTGCGTGGTAGAATTCGAAATGAGGATATCCGCAGAAGAACCAGAGTAATCGACATAGCCCAACGGGTCAGTCAGCTGAGACGGAAATCGGCCGGCCATTTAGCTCGAAGACCCGATAACCGATGGAGTTTAAATATTCTTGAGTGGCCCAAACTATTACCTCGTACCGGTAGGCAAAGTGCATGGAGGGACCTCGCCAGATGGAGTCACGACCTAAAAAGACATGCAGACAATAGAAAGCTACAGATGCGTTGTCCTCAGGTCTAAGATGAAATGCCTCATCGCAAAAATAAGTAAGGGGTGCTACCTACTCAGACTTACTCCTAGGCAAAAAAAAGTCCTACTACCTAGTATTATTACATAAAATAACATAACATAAACACTCACGCCTGTCACCCAGAGGGGTAGGCAGAGACTACGGACTTCCATTTGGCACGATCCTGGCACACCTCTCTCGCCTCCTTTACATCCATATATCTACGCATACACGCACGTCGGTTAAGGGTACTCCTAATCTGGCCCATTTTTAATATATCGCCAATTTGGTCGATAAACCTTCGTCTAGGGCGTCCCTTTCCGACTCTGCCGTTCACTTCTGCAGCATAAATTTGCTTTGTCACTCTTTCTTCGTTCATTCTTTCTACATGACCAAACCACCGAAGCATTCCTTTCTTAATCCTGGTCACAACGTCATCTTGCAAACCACACTTTTCTCTTATCACACTATTTCTCACCCTGTCATTCAGATTCAGCCCTAGCATACTCCTTAATGACCGCATTTCTACAGCATTTATTCTACTCTCATGCTTCTTCTGCCACACCCAACTTTCACTACCATACATTAAAGTAGGGACTAACACAGCATTATGAATTGCCAAACGTGCCTTTTTTGACACATTTTGACTCCTCACAATAGCGTGTAGAGCCCCATTCACTCTATTTCCTGCGTTCACTCGTCGTTCTATATCCTTATCATATCTACCATCCCTGCTAAATAAACATCCCAAATATACAAACTCATCCACTTGCTCAATCAACTCCCCTTCTATTCTTATTTCACATAACGTTTTACTTTCTTCTCTTTCAAAAACCATCACTTTCGTTTTACTTGCGTTCACTTTCATACCCTTTCTTTTAATGACCAGTTCATTAAAGTAACCATCATTTGCAACTCGGCCGCCGACGATGCAAATATGACTTGATCATCGGCGTACAAAAGGCATTTGACGGTTAACTCACCCATTCTCAACCCACATTCTTCAACTTTCAAAGTTTGCAAACAACTGTCCATAAATAGGTTAAACAGCCACGGGGAAGCTACACAGCCCTGTCTGACACCTTTTTGGATGCCAAACCAGTCCGAGTAGACCCCGTTGATCCTGACACAAGCACTAGAGTCCCTATAAAGAGACCTTAATGCCTGTATCAAACCAGCGCTCAAACCAAATGAGTTCAGTGTTTGCCATAACATATTCCTGTCCACTCTGTCATAAGCCTTTTCCAAGTCCATGAACGCACAAAAAACTTTCTGGTTTTGGCCAAAACTTCTCCGCAATCATGCGCATGGAAAAGACTTGATCCGTACACCCCATCCCTTTCTAAATCCAGCTTGCACATCCCAAATTTTTCCATCAGTTTCTTCCATAACTCTTTCAATTAACACCTTAGCATACAGTTTACCCACAATGCTAAGCAAGCTGATACCACGGTAGTTTTACAGTCCTGCTGTGACCTTTTCCCTTATATATTGGGACTATAACGGCTTTGCACCAGTCTTCCGGTACCCGCTTCAGTTCCCAACATAAATTAAACAAGGTGTACAGCAGGCCTGCCACTCCCTCTCCAGCCCTTAGCATTTCGAGTGATACTCTATCATATCCGCCTGCCTTACCTGCTTTCATGCTTTTCATTGCTTTCATTATTTCATCTACACTTATCTCCCTACCTCTCCACTTCTTTCGAAATTTCTATTTCACTTAATTCAGACGACTCTTCACTCATAAACACGCTTTCAAAGTATTCCTTCCATCTCTTTAAACTCGAAGCTTCATCATTCAGCATACAGCCATTCTCGTCTCGTATAGCATTCATTCTAGGCTGTTTTGAATTTCCCCTGGCAGTTCTTACGAGTTTCCAGAACATTTTAATATTTGCCTGGAAGTTATCAGATATCCTTCTATCATTCTTATCCGTTCTTTCTTGCTTTTTCCTTTCAACAACTTCTTTACTCTCTTATTTATAAGTCTAAAGTCTGCCTTTTTTCTTTCAATCTCATCATTCATACCGCCAGAATTACCAGCTTTGGTTGCCAGTAAATCTAGCCATGCTCTCTTCTTTGCTTCAACTTCCATCCGTACCTCATCATCCCACCACAACGTATTATTTTTCCTTTCATTCGTTCTCTTACTTACACCACATACTTCGGTGGCTGCATCCACTAAAACTTTCTTAACATTATTCCATACAGTCTTCAGGTCTAAATCATTCATACATATTTCATTCAAACCACTAATATTCTCTCTCAGTCTACATTTATACTTCTCTTCACATCTTCATCTTGTAACCTCTCTATTCTTATACGCTGTAACGCAGTGGTAGACACAGATGTCCGATGCCGCCAACGCTTGAATAGACCATTAATTCGACATAAGACCAAGTAATGATCCGTCCCAACGTTGGACCCTGGTAAACCCTTGTATCTACCACTGCGCTCCGCATTCTTTCATCCACAATTATGAAATCTATCATGCTTCTATCATCACCTCTTTCCCATGTATACATGTGAATCCTTTATGGCGAAAGAAAGTGTTCGTCACAAAAGATTCTTTTCCACACATACGGCGAGGAGGTCTTCACCATTCTCCTTTACACTTTCATCGCCGAACGTTCCTAATATCCTTTCATAACCAGACCTCTTCACCCCAACCCTTCCATTAAAATCTCCTAACATAATAATATTTTCATTTCTCTTACATTTCCTCAACACCATCCTTACCATGTCCCAAAACTGCTCTCGGATATAAGTGGGCTTAGACATGTCTGGGGCGTACACCCTAGCACAAACAACTTCTTTAAGCCCACTTTCATTCGTATCCATAGCAGCCTTGGCTTACACATTCATACTCTTTCACATTGACCCATTCTTTCTGAAAGGATGACACCGACTCCTGGCATGCCCGCTCGGTCTCGTCTACACCAGACCAGTAAGCGGTATACATGCCATGTGCAGTGGCATCCTTTCCTTTCGTTTCGTCTCATTTACACATAACACATCTATTCCTCTATCATTCATCATTTCGCATACTTCATCCATCTTATCATTCATTGCTCCACATACATTCAGCGTAGCCAGACGGGCCTCCGCAATCCACTTTTCGCCCTCCGGGAGACAGAACGTGACGGTGGCGAACCTCGTCGCCGGTTTTACTCCCGGAGATTCTTCGCACCCCTGCCCCATTAAAGGGGCGCCGGGAACTCGGGGCCATTTTTTTTATTTGTTGGCTCATGGTGCGACTAAGGGGTGGTAGATTTTACGCCGCTACCATATGGCGAGGAGCCGAGTCTAATCTTTTCGGCTTTGTCGCTCGTTTAGCACCACCCGGGGGACACGTGTAGGGTGGGCCTAGGTTAGGTGGTCGAAGCCTACGGACGCGAGCGACTCATCCCCTAGTATTATTATAATTCAAATTAGGATGCAGGAGCTTTATGACCACGATTTCCTTTGCTTCGGAGAGGCTTATGAACAACTGTGGACGTGTGAGTCTGTAAAGACTTTTGGATGGTATCGTGCCTTCCGTTGGTCGTCAGAGCATCAAACATCTGTCAACAGGGTGCACCACTTATAAGTGAGCATTAATCTATTCTCCACTAATTATACGAAGGGTGCGCATATAATTCTATTAATAAAATCACTGCGGGCGTTACTCACCTCTAATATAACCAAATAATCTAGCTTATATAAACCCAGTGCAGTAAACACAGGGACTTGATGCAGTAATTGCAGAGACAGCTGCATTGCCTGAAAGTTAAAGTTTGATTTTCATTGCTGCGGTTCGTCAAATTTGCCTGACTGTCAAGTACCAATCCTATAGAAATGAAGTTCTGAAAGCTAATTAAGCCCCGCCGAAACTAGGTGGATTTCGTTTATACAACTATAATGATACCATAGATTTACTGCTCACTGCAGTAGTATATTTTTATAACAAGTGGTAAAATCAAAAATTTTGTACAACCGACTTCAATATATAGGTATTATATCAACTCACATAAACATAAACAAAAATTATGCCCGAATTAACTTATAAGATTGGAGGTACCCCAATAACAACTTTGACAGAAATGAGAGTACCGTGGAATACTGAACACATCTGCGTACCCTTTCAGAGGGTACAGGCGTGATGTTATGTTGTGCGATAATGCATAGCTATGCGATAGCAGCAATCGCGGTTGATTTGCTGGCATTTATTGAAGAGTTCCGTGGTCTGTCTCCAAAACTCATCATTAGATCTTTACGAAATTGAAATGGGACCATTTCGGAATAAACCTCTTTCAAAAAATAAAAAGGTTGCAAAACCCGTCTATACAGGGTTATTTTGCTATAACCGGCCAAATTTGCAGATAAGGTTCAGAATAAGTAATATAAGCAAATGGTGAAGAAAAATTAATTGAAAAAAATCCCAAATATTCTGTCCTTTTTATCTTTTAAATTCAAAATGCGTGGTAATACATTATATTTTAACTGGCTTTACTGCGCACGCACACATTCGTAAGGATCGATCGGTAGGCAAAAACGTTCTTGCCCATAAATCACATTCAATTTGGGATAATATCAAATAAAAGACTTATTAACTCGTATTTTCAATAACTGCAATAACGGTATATCATTCTTTATATATCCATATCCATATCCATACTAATATTATAAATGCGAAAGTGTGTTTGTTTGTTTGTTTGTTTGTCCTTCTTTCACGTCGCAACAGAGCGTCGGCATGGCATGATTTTTGTATGGGGATAGTTCGGTGGCTGTAGAGTGACATAGGCTACTTTCCGCGGAAAACATCTCATTCCCGTGGAAAATCGAATATGTTGCACAAGTTTGTCCTTCTTTCACGTCGCAACAGAGCGTCGGCATGGCATGATTATTTGTATGGGGATAGTTCTGGCTGTAGAGTGACATAGGCTACTTTTTCCGCGGAAAACATCTCATTCCCGTGGAAAATCGAATATGTTGCAAAATTAAATTCAGCTAGGTGGCGCCACCGTGATTCTACAAGACGGAGGACGGTCCGATGGACGAACACAGAAGGTCAGAATATCTGGATTATTATGTCTTTTACCAAAATTAAGATAAAAATGTATGGATCTGTATTTTTCCACGCAGGACCGGAAGAGAGCGATAAAAACATAAAATTCACCAGCTGATTTTCTTCAAACGTTTTGGTGCATCGTAATTCACAGAATAGGCGATAACCTCGCAGACGAAATTAAGTAATCCGTTGATGCTCTGCCTACCTGCAAGGGTTACAGGCGTGATTATAAGTATGGATCAGAAATACTATCACCACCTGTCACGCTTTCACCCTTAACTATTACTTAACAATGGTAGAAACAGTTCTTAGTAAGCCTTATTAATAAGCCTTAGTAATATTTATTGCACCAAAAAGGAATACAGTTCTTATATGTGGTTATGAATGAATCGGTATTACAATAATAAAAATTGTGCAAAATTATAAGAAAAATATTTTTTGAGAGTTCTTATTAACTAACATATACATAGTTTAAATTGATTCCGCTAGATGTCGTTACTAGGTTTTTAAAACGCAGTAACGAAATGTTTCCTGACATGTACTTAACTCCCGCCGTTGAGCCGCGCGTAAACTTATAGTGCATACGGTACCTATACGCTTAAATTGTTTCTATTTCGTAGCTTATTCGACTACCTGCTTTCGATTTCGGTTGTTTGTTATTTGCTTTGTGATTTGGTTAAGGTTGAATGGATTTATATTGGCTTTCATTTTCGGATTTGTGTATTTTCTTGGATCGGTTTTGTTGATTTGGTTGGTATTCTTTATACATATTTAGACTCTGGCTTTGATTTTGGATTTTGTTTATTTAGAATCGTGAATTGGTTTTCGTTGTTTTAGGTTGTTTAACAATTTCAAAGGAAAATTATTAGTATAGATAGTGTATACGGTACCTATACACTTACTTCTTTTTCGTTGGTTATATTTATATTGACTACTGCTTTCGATCTCGGTTTTCTGCGATATGTTTTGTGATTTGGTTTAAGTTGATTCGATTTTTTTGGCTATCGTTTTCGGATTCGTGTTGTGTCTTGAATTGTTTTTGTTGTTTTGATTTTAAAATATTTAAAAGGAATATTTATTCCTTTTAGATATTTTGATTTGCTTTAAAAAAATATTTAATAGGAAATTTAATTCCTTTTAGGTATTTTAACGTTTTTATAAATAGGTTTTTCTTACTTCATAATGCCTCGCAAACGTAAGTCCAACCTTTCAAGAGTATCTTCTCAAAGACAAGCGAAAAGATTAGCTCGATCGCTAGAATCTTTAGAAGATGCTGAACTGAGAAGGCAAGAACAAGCAGAGCGTCAGGCTGCTTTTAGAGCATCTGAGACACCTTCTCAACGTCAGCAAAGGCGTCTTGAACAGACAGAGCGTCAGGCTGCTTTAAGAGCTTCCGAAACACCTTCTCAAAGTCAGGAAAGGCGTCTTGAACAGGCAGAGCGTCAAGCTACTTTAAGAGCTTCTGAAACACCTTCTCAAAGTCAGCGAAGGCGTCTTGAACAGGCAGAGCTTCAAGCTACTTTAAGAGCTACTGAAACACCTGCTCAAAGTCAGCAAAGGCGTCTTGAACAGGCAGAGCGTCAAGCTACTTTAAGAGCTACTGAAACACTTGATCAAAGTCAGCAAAGGCGTCTTGAACAGGCAGAGCGTCAATCTTAAGAGCTAAGCGAAGCGAACGAACAAGCGGAGTAAGCCGAGCGAACAAGCGGAACGTCAGGCCGCCTTAAGAGCCGCGGAAACACCTGATGAAACTCAACACAGACTCATTGAGCAAGCTGAACATCAATCTACTATAAGGGCATCTGAAACACCAGAACAGACACAGGCGCGAAGAGATGCAAATGCACAGCTCCAAGCTGAACGTTGACAAAATTTTCAAAGAAACAATTGGTCGGTTTTTAATGACGCAGCATTCAATTATGATCCGTTGATTGATTATAAAAATCACAGGTTAGTTGTTATCGGACTGATGGACAAGGCGTGTCGATTTTGTAGCGCTTTAAAATGGAAAGATGAGACCGCAGGCATGTGCTGTTCCAATGGCAAAGTGTCTCTTCCGTTACTTGGGGACCAGAAGAACCTTTGAAAACTCTCTTTTATATGATGCTAATGAGTCACGGCGCTTTTAAACAGGATCCGGAAATATAACTCATGCTTTCAAATGACGTCCTTCGGAGTTGACTGGGAAATAATAATGCCGGGATTTTTGCCTACATTTACGGTGCAAGGCAAATTTATCATAGAATAGGTTCACTTTTTCCAGCTGAAAACGAACAGCATAAATTTTACAACTATATTTTATGGGTGACGAAGAGATTGAGGTAGACCGTCGCTGCCAATTTATCCAGGAGTTGAGAGAGACACAGTGTTCAAAATTCAAAGATTCTTGCATGAACGTAACATTTTAGTCAAAACATTTAAAACTGCTTTAGAAACCTACCTGAAGAGGATTATAAAGTCGTCATTCACGCAGATCGGACCCTCGAGGAGAGCATGAAAGGCGCTACAATGCACCTTTGATAAACGAAATAGCAGCCGTAATTAGTGGTGATCAATTTTCTTCACGAGACATTGTCTTGCGAGCACGTGATGATACGTTGCAACGGGTAGCCGATACACAAGTTTTATGACGCTCTGCAATACCCATTGATTTATTGCAAAGGACAAGAGGGTTATCATTTTCAAATTCCACTCATTAACCCGGTCACAAAGGAGCCTACTCCGAACAAAAAAGTATCATGTATGGATTTTTATGCGTATCATATGATGTTGCGAGAAAATGATTTTAACCTCTTAGCCCGGTGCAGACAATTATTTCATCAATTTTTGGTAGACATGTATGTGAAGGTAGAAAGTGAAGTTGAGAATTATATACATTTACAAGATGCAGTTTCTAGCGACGCCAATGTAAACCCCAGAGATTTAGGTAAAATAGTAATTCTGCCCTCATCATTCGTTAACAGTCCCCGCTACCTACATGAGTACACACAAGACGCATTCGCCTATGTACGAAGTTACGGAAGACCTGATCTTTTTGTTACTTTTACTTGCAATCCCACATGGAAAGAAATAACCGAGGAGCTAATGCCGGGCCAAAAAAGTACTGACAGATACGATTTAGTTGCTAGAGTAATTAGATTAAAAGTACAAAAATTAATGTATGTAATTAACAAAGGGAAAATTTTCGGAGAGGTGCAGTGCTTCATGTATTCAATTGAATGGCAAAAAAGAGGATTACCGCATGCCCACATTCTAATATGGCTTAAAGAGAAGTTGCGGCCCAGCCAAATGGACGACATAATACGCGCCGAGATTCCGGATCCTGAGCAAGGTAAAGAATTGTAAGATACCATCGTCCGAAATATGATTCACGGTCCATGTGGAGCACGAAATTCAATATCGCCATGTATGAAAGAAGGAAAATGTACAAAGAAATTCCCTAAACAGTTATTAAAAGAAACAGTGCACAATGACAATGGCTACCCTTTATACAGACGCAGAGCTCCCGAAGATGGTGGCAGGAAAGTTACAATCAAATCTCGCTCTGGAGCGTTCGAAACCTTAGATAACAGCTGGATTGTCCCGTATTCGCCCATTCTGTGTAAAATTTTTAATGCCCACATTAATGTAGAAGCATGTAGCTCTGTCCGCGCAATCAAGTATATCTGTAAGTACATAAATAAAGGAAGCGACCAAGCAATATTTAATCTCAGGAGTGAAGATGAGGCAAATTCCGTTAATGAAGTACAGACCTTTCAAGCAGGGCGTTATGTCAGCAGTAACGAGGCAGTGTGGCGTCTCCTTCGCTTCCCTTTACACGAAAGGCACCCAACAGTTACTCACCTTGCTGTGCACTTAGAAAATGGAGAGCGTGTATATTTCACCGAAAAAATTTCCAAGAAAGAATTGCATCACCGCCAAAACTACACTAACAGCCTTCTTTCAACTTTGTCAAACCGACCCTTTGCAAAAACGTTGTTATATTCTGAAGTCCTCCGCTATTATACTTGGAACACATCTAGGAAGGAGGAAACGCCGTATTCAAGACGCGCCTGTTGCAAATTGGCCTGTAAAGTCATCAGATGCCCTTGGTCGTGTATACCGTCGATGTAACTAATTTTGAATGTTTCTGTTTACGATTGCTGCTGCACCATGTTCGGGGTCCTACAGGATATAAAGACCTTAAAACTGTCAACGGTCAGGAATGCGCAACTTATAGAGAAGCATGTGAAGCTCTGCATCTTTTAGAAAACGATAATCACTGGGATGAAACCATGGAGGAAGCTGCAGTGCCAGTCACCAGCCAAAATTAGGGATCTTATGCAACTCTCATATCATCTTGCGGGCTATCAAATGCACATAAATTGTGGGACAAATATAAAGAGTACATGGCGGAAGATATTTTGCGAAGGTTACAGCAGACACACGCGAACATGACATACAATGAACACATTTATAATGAAGCACTTGGAAAAATTGAAGATAAAGTAATGGCAATGGTAGGCAAAAATTAAGCGACTTTGGAATGATAAGCCCTCAGCGAACAACCGAAAATGAACTAAGTGATGAAATTATACGTGAAACAAACTACGATATAACAGCTTTGCAGCAGCAAGTAGCCGAATTTGTACCCTGCTTGCTTCCCGAACAAAACGAGTTTTGACAAAGTATTAGGACAAATTGAATCTGGAAATGGTGCACTTTTCTTTTAGATGCCCTGGAGGAACTGGGAGGACATTTTGTTAAATTTATTATGAGCGCAAGTACGGAAAGATAAAACATTGCTGTGGCTGTAGCTTCCTCCGGTATAGCCGCCACGCTGCTAAGCGGGGCCGCACTGCACATTCTGTTTTAAAACTCCTCTAAATCTAGCCCAGGAAGAATCGCCGATCTGCAAGTTTAGCAAAAATAGTGCACGAGGTATAATGCTACGACAATGCAAACTTTTGTGTGGGACGAAAGTACAATGTCGCATAAAGCTGTAGAAGCACTAAATCGAACGCTCCAGGATTTGCGCAGTAATACCGATGTAATGGGAGGAATGGTGGTTTTACTGGCTGGTGACTTTCGCCAAACTTTACCTGTCATTCAAAAGGGCACACCTGCAGATGAAATTAAAGCATGCCTCAAGTCGTCTATTTTATGGAACAAGGTGACAAAATTCAGTTTAACTACGAATATGAGAGTGCTTTTGTATAATGATATCAATGCTGGAAACTACGCTGACACACTATTAAAAATTGGCGATGGGCGGTTGGAAACGGATGCTGAGGGCTACGTTAAATTGACGAGATTTTGTAATTTAGTACAGAGTCATTCCGAATTAATTGCGAGCGTTTATTCAGATTCAACGAACAACATGCATGAAGACAAATGGTTATGTGAAAGGGCGATTCTTACACCAAAAAATGAGAGCGTTAACAAAATCAATTCAGATATATTAGGCGAAGTAGCAGGAGAAATAACAGAGTATTTGTCAGTAGACACAGTTATGAACACAGAATAGAGCACTTCATATCCCGTAGAGTTTCTAAATTTCTAGAGTTGTCAGGTGTGCCCTCACATAAGCTTCAATTAAAATTAGGCGTCCCAGTCATGCTAATGCGAAATTTAGATGCTCCTCGGTTATGTAACGAGACAAGGCTGCGTGTGACACATCTTGGACGGAACATAATCGGTGCTACAATTTTGACAGGCGTAGGAAAAGGTGAAAATGTTATTATACCACGGATCCCTATAATTCCCACAGATCTTCCTTTTCAATTCAAAAGGTTGCAGTTCCTATTAAGCTCAGTTTTTCAATGACAATTAATAAAGCGCAAGGCAAACGTTACAGGTAGCGGGTGTCAACTTAGAAAACCGTGCTTTCTCATGGTCAGCTGTATGTAGCATGTTCGCGTGTGTCAAATGCCCAGAATCTCCACATTCTTTCCCGAATGGAAAAACATATAACATTGTGTACAGTAGCGTCTTAAAATAGTGTTCAGTTAGTTTTTTTCCAAAATTCCACAATCAATTAATCAGAATTCCCACAGATCTTCCTTACAATTCAAAATTTCCTATTTAGCTCAGTTTCTTTTCAATTCCAAATGCTGCACCTCTGACGGACCTATTAAGCTCAATTTCCTTTCAACTCAAAAGGCTGCATCTCTGACGGATCTTTTATTTGGCTCGGTTTCCTTTCAATTCAGAAAACTACATCTCTGACGAATCAATTTAGCTCAGTTTCTTTTCAAAAGTCTGCATCCCTGACGGATAATTATGCTCAGTTTCCTTTAATTAAAAAAATATCCCATTTCCATTTGGAATAAACAGGCTATTTTCATGCTTTCCTATACGCTGCGTTTCAAAACATTTAAATAGGCTGACGAATCAATTTTGCTCAGTTTCCTTTTAATGGCTGCATCTCTGACAAATCTATAAAACTTAGTTTTCTTTCAATTCAATTAGTAATGGATAGTTCATTTCCCAGTGACCATGCGGGCGAAGCCGCGGGTAACAGCTAGTTTGAACATAAGTTTAAAATTTGGCTACTCTTTGGAAAATAACCCTGTATATGACGGAGTTATACCCGAACATACATAAAAAATATAAACATCCGAATTGGGAACCTCCTCCTTTTTAAGTCTGTTAAAAAACGACAGAGTGAGTACTAATGATTATTATGTAGCATCCCGCTTAATGACAATGACAGTGTTTTGACGGAAGCAATGCTCTAACCACATAGCTCATATCCGCAAAAACTATATCTATAACAATCTATAGGCAGGAAAAAATCAAAACCACACTTTTTTGCAAATGATTATATAAAAAGATATTCCACCCGATAGTTTTTTATATTAATTTGAAATTGCAAAGGAATTTACAGTTCACGTGATGGTCGCTACTGCAGCCCATGGCGATGAGCCACCAAATTGAAACATAAATAGCTACAGACGCCTTATCATTGTCACCTCAGAAGACTTAAACTGGAATGACTACCTACCCCTTAGACCAGGACACAGCAGTGACGCAATGTTGCTTTGTAGTAGAAATAAGAGACGAGAAAATACTCCTAGGCACAAAATGAATCCTACCACCTAGAATAATAATGATAGATATAAAATCGCCAAAAATATGAATTCCCTGCACACACGGGAGGTACATATAAATTAAGTTTTGCACATTTTGATTTGTAGGGCAGACACATAAACATCGACGAGTGGACCGATGTCGCGAAATGATAGAAAAGTACGATGCAAGTGACTTGTATTCTGTTTATCAGTATCACAGATGATGACAGCTAGATATAATTTTACGAATGTCAAACCAAAAGATCGCAATAGCTCCGTATAAGGATTTGCCAACAAAATTAATGAGGGAAATAAGAAAAAAATATGGTTATTTTAGACGGACGAATCATTCAGCCGCAGTTATGTTACTGCAGGCTGGTGTATACCAACTGTTTACCAATTGTCTTGAAAAGCAATCGACTGCAGCGGCGTCGAAGCTGGGTCCTCTTTAACGAAGACAACGCTTTCTCGCACTCTGGCAGACTAAAATTATTTAAAGGCAATCTCTAGTTTAAGCTCATGCACCACAATGTCAAATTTCGTATAACATAATAAGGTCTAGACTCGAGATTACCTTTCGAGTTAATAGTGAAGTGGCGGTGTAAGAATATCCACTACCTCATATCGTCCCGTGGATGTCGTATAAGGCGACAGAGGGAAACAAACCACGACACGGGCAACAGCGTTCTTCCTAATAACAACAAAAAATCTGTGTTTGCTAACCCGCCTGCCAAGCGTGGCAACTATGGCATATATGAGGCAATCTATGGGGGAAGCGTATGTTCGGCAGTGGACTTTTGATTGAAAGGTAACCGCCCTAGCGGTCTGATAACTAACTATACGACGAATGTAGAGAAATTCTTCCGAAAAATCTATACAAATAAATAAAATTGAAGTGTCTGTTTGTAATGTTAAAATAACAGCTTTTTACTAATTACTTAAGAAAGTATATACGGTACTTATATAACAATAAAACAATTTTTAAATTTTTGTCTGTCTGTTTGTTCCGGTTAATCTCCGAAAGGCTGGACCGATTTTGACGGGACTTTCACTGGCAGATAGCTGATGTTATATAAGTAACTTAAGATACTTTTATTTTAGAAAAAGAATTAGGGTTCCGCGCAAAAAAATTAAAACCCATGAAATCGTAGTAAATTCCACGCGGGCGCAAACTTAGAAGTATATTGCTTTACGAACCCTGGACTTACTGCATTCGAAAGAATGAAAGAAACCATAAAAAACGTGTGAGTGCTTCTCTATGTGTTTCTATCGAGTAATACGAAGCTTAAATAGGAATGGAAACTACTTCGAAAATGAAAAAGATTACACAGTAGTTTAATAGAAAATTATTGCTTTAGTCCGTTTTGGTTACTAAAGAAACTTTCAGTGTTACCAATGTAATAAATGCCTTCAAAAAGTATTAGTAATGGATTTTTAACACCTCCGACAAAGGAATAAAATTTATACGTTTTTAATATTGAATGGTCGAAATTATAAAAGGGAGAGCCGTGGTAGCCTAGGGGCTAAGTGCTCGTCTTAAATTTTACAGTACGCAGTACGAGGGTTCGGTTTGTTTCCCGCGAGCACCTATAAAATTGTTTATTGCAATTTAAAGTGCTGATTGACCGTGTGTTCGGCACTGAAAGGAAACCAAGAGTAAACCTCTATGTCTGAAGATAAAATTCTTCGAGGACATGTTAAGCCAACAAGCGCTGGAGCATTACAGACTGATTGCTACATAACCCCCTTAGAAATGAGAAGAGGCCCGCATCCAGCAGTGAAATGTACCTATATATATATAGGCTGTAACCTTACTTTTTACACTACACATGATGTGTCATTCATTCATTTCTAGTGACCCGATCAATCAAGTATTGATTTGTCTTACGAACCGAGTCATTCGGGTCGATCATTCAAATTGATAATTTCGAGTTTGTACTCTAAGATCTGTATGACGTCGGTATCTTATATGTTAGTCATCGGACATCACTACAGTACACGTACAGTCCGTACGGATAAAGATTGGGATTAGAAATGGCGGCTCATCGAGCCCGTACTGTCAACATGCACAGTACTAAAAGCGAAACCCGCTAATAACAGTATATCGTTATAACTTTCGAAATTTTCTATTAGTGGGAAAATATTTGAAAAGAATTGTGTACGCAAATAGGCACATTAATTTTAAAATAATATATCTAGCAACCCGCTCTGGTTTCATCTGAGTGGAATTTATTAATGTGGTGTTATTTAGAATTAAGATAATCATTAAAGATCATTTATTATATCTTATTAATATTTCTATGACTTTATTTTAGTAAAGTCTCAAATTTTTTCTAATAAAATTTAGTCTACATCACTCCTGGTATTACTCTCTATTTGTTCGTGAAGTTTTATTACAATCAGTTCAGCCATCCCGAAGATTAACTCGAAAAGACAGACAAACGAAACTTGTAAAACTGGTTATTTCTCAATAACATGTAAATATTTTATGCAAAAATAGTAACAAACAAAATCAACAATAATTATATAGAAAACTCTCAGAACGCGTCGTAGCTCACAAATTGGCGAAACCGCACTGAATTTATTGTAGTATATGGCATTTTGTTATCATTGATTCCAATGATAACAAAATGCCACAAATGAAAGTTGGATTGAAGTTATAGAACGTACGAAAAACGAATATCGCAACGTATTTTTTGCAGTCTTTACCGGCGGGTGTGAGTATAGATAGCGAAAGTGTGCGAGCGAGACGTGAATAGAGGCGACGCCATTTTCAATCCCATTCTTTAACCGCACGGGTACGGGGTAGTACTACTCTTTGGTCGTATGTCCTGTCAATCGTTTGATCCGGAACGTTCAAGAAATGCAATCATCAATACTTTGATGTCTTTTTTTTAATAACAATAAAAAATTAAAACGACTTAAATAAAACCTTACCTCAGAAGTTACAACTGGGCTAAAGCTATTATTAATAATCTGATGAGTAACAATTGCTGTGGCTTTAGCCTGAAACAAATGAATTGGTTTAAATCTTTTGTTATGTTTGAAGATGAAATGGTTACCAATTTTATTGCATTTCTTATTTTTATTTTCTAATAGTTAATAAGAACAAGTAAACAATAGATTAAAATTATTAAAACAGCAAAAAAAGAAACATTTAAAAGACGCGTCATATATTTTAAAAAGGGTCGAAAAACACGAAGCTTTGGCAAATTGGAGGTTAGTACAGACCTAATTCAGTTCAAATCACATGATCAAGTTTTAGGAACATCAAACTTACCATAGATTTATTCTCATCACGATCATGTTGAAAATATCGGTCAGTTTGATCTGTCACAGGTAATCAGGGATTTTACCATGCCTAATGTTCTGAAGGGTATAAATAGCCAGTATATCTACAGGCTGTGAGGCATTTCATCTTGGACCTCAGAGGTAACAACGCATCCGTAGCCTAAAATTGTCTGCTGGTGTCCATAGACTGCAGTAGCCACTTACCATCAGGTGGACTGTTTCGTTGTGTTCGTTTGTCACTTCAGTTTTATTAAAAAATGCTGCATGCCTTATTAGGCAGCATTAGGCTGACAAGGATAATATAGGTAAGTGTCTATAGGCCAAAGCGTTCTCTTAGTGTCGGCGGCCCGTGTTGCTTTATGCCTCTTAGCATCAAGGTTGCTGCCTTGTTTTGTCACCTTTGTATAAAAAAGACTGGTCCATGATTTTGATCATAATTGACGTAAAATTGCAATTAACAATGAAATTGTTACTTGTCAATTGCTATTTTAAGGGCAGATATACTACGTGCTGTGAAGGAAACCTGCATGTCTGAGAAATTAAAAAATATTTAGATGTGAAGTGATTCCTTGTGCTAAAATTCTCTCAGAATTTAGAGGAGAGCCTGTACCTAGCAGTAGGACGTACATAGGCTGTAACTTTACCATTTTACTTAAAAACATAGTCGTCAACAACTTCGATCGTGGTGTCCCCAACAACTACCGGCATAGGTGTGACATAGACATTAAGGCTGATTTACACGGGGTCAGTAACAGGCGCAGGACTGACTTGCACCGTTTGCACGCAGTCAGTAGTCGCGCAGACAGTGCTGTACTGACTCCAAATCAATTTACATTATGCCAGTAGCAGGTCAGCACTGGTTGGCTCGAATTTGGAGCCAATTACTGTCCCTGTGTAAATCAGCCATGACACTTTCAAATTCAAATTTAAATTTATTTATTGTCAGAATGTAATGTGTGTTTTGAACGTGGTAGAGCCATGCTGCAGCTATATTATGGTTGTAGCACGAATGGGTCGGCTCGACCGGGGAAGGACCACGCTCTCACAGAATACCAGCGTAAAATAGCAGCTTAACGCTGCTGTGTTTCGTATGGTGAGTGAAGAGAACCGGAGACCCTTTTTACTGGGAACGAGGCATTCCATCTTAGTCCTCACGGATGACAACGCATCTGCATTTTGATTCGTAATCAAAGATAGATGTAGATGTCTATGGGCCACAGCAACCACTTACCATCAGGTGGACTGTTTCGTTGTGTTCGTTTGTCACTTCAGTTTTATAAAAAAAATCCACCATTTTCCTGCATGCCTTATTAGGCAGCATTAGGCTGACAAGGATAATATAGGTAAGTGTCTATAGGCCAAAGCGTTCTCTTAGCGTCGGCGGCCCGTGTTGCTTTATGCCTCTTAGCACCAAGGTTGCTGCCCTGTTTTGTCACCTTTGTATAAAAAAGACTGGTCTATGATCTTGATCATAATTGAAGTAAAATTTCAATTAACAATGAAATTGTTACTTGTCAATTGCCATTTTAAGTGCAGATATACTACATGCTCGATAGTGAAGAAAAACATCGTATGGAAGGAAACCTGCATGTCTGAGAAATTAAAAAAATATTTCGATGTGAAGTGATTCCTTGTGCAAAAATTCTCTCAGAAATTAGAGGAGAGCCTGTACCTAGCAGTAGGACGTGCATAGGCTGTAACTTTACCATTTTTACTTAAAAACATAGTCGTCAACAACTTCGATCGTGGTGTCCCCAACAACTACCGGCATAGGTGTGACATAGACATTAAGGCTGATTTACACGGGGTCAGTAACAGGCGCCAGTGCTGGCGCCGAGGACTGACTTGCACCGTTTACACGCAGTCAGTAGTCGCGCAGACAGTGCTGTACTGACTCCAAATCAATTTAAATTATGCCAGTAGCGGGTCAGCACTGGCTTGCCTCGAATTTGGAGCCAGTTACTATGTAAATCAGCCACAACACTTTCAAATTCAAATTTAAATTTATTTATTGTCAGAATGTAATGTGTGTTTTGAACGTGGTAGAGCCATACTGCAGCTATATTATGGTTGTAGCACGAATGGGTCGGCTGGACTGGGGAAGGACCACGCTCTCACAGAATACCAGCGTAAAATAGCAGCTTAACGCTGCTGTGTTTCGTATGGTGAGTGTAGAGAACCGGAGACCCTTTTTACTGGGAACGAGGCATTCCATCTTAGTCTTCACGGGTGACAACGCATCTGTATTTTGATTCGTAATCAAAGATAGATGTAGATGGCTATGGGCCACAGCAACCACTTACCATCAGATGGACTGTGTGCTCGTTTATCACCCTTACGCGTATCCTATAAAAAAAAATGTAGTACACAGTAATATGATGTTGTTAGTTATTAATGAGACCTTACATTCTACCATGATAATGGAGTGCAATATCTTTACAATATACCAAAAAAATATTATTATTACAATTTAATGAAGAAAATTAATTATGTAATTATTTAAAAATATTTTAGCGTCAAGTTTTACAATAAATACTACATGTCAAAATTTTACTATGTAAATGTTTATATATAAATGTCAAATATCTAAAAAAAACATTAATAAATTCTCAAAAAAAAATATCTGTTTTTCCATATTTTACCCTATTTTACCTTTTTGTTCTTTATGTCATGTACTCACCTAAAGTATAAAAACATTTTGTTGCCAGCCATTTTGTAAATATAAAATAATGAAAGGTCTAACACTTAAAGATCTCTTTAAGTGTTAGACAATTTATTGTAAAACGTAGTGATTATATTCTCTTTGCTGTAAACCATGTAAGCTCTGATAGCATTTTTATAAATACCTACATTTCTTTTATATATATCAAGCCTGCACTGAGGCAGATAGAACTTATTTCTTGGCATGGCACATATACTGACTGAACTTGAGTTAATAGTGAAATATTGTGAAAGCTGTTTGACAAAAACACAAAGTTCCCATATGTACATACAAGCTAGAGGCAGTATATGAAATTTGTGAAATAAAGTTTTGCAACTATCTAAAGACCAAGCTCCACAAATGGCCCTTACACACTTCTTTTGAACACGAAAGGGCTTGCCAACCTCAACCGAGTTACCCCATAATAAGAGGCCGTATGAGACGCACTGAGGAGATAAATCCACGGTAAGCGCTCAGTGCCGCTTCAGTAGACTCTGTCAGCCGTAGATTTTTTATAGCATAAACAAAAAATCTGTCAAGCTTATAGCACATATACTGTATAAATAGTCTTCCAGTCACAGTGTCTGTCAACCATTAATCCAAAAAATTTAGTAGAGTGGACTTCTTCAATTTTCATTCTTATTCAATTATCATTTTGGTTTTATTTAAGTTTATTTTTAAATTGTTACTTTTGTGCTATCTGAAGATTTTGTCTAGGGTAAGAGATATTTCATTTTCATAGAATTTTCTATCTTTACACTTAACACACGCCGGCTTGGGGGGGGGGGGGGCGGCCGCGCAGGGCGCTGGGGCTTACAGGGCGCCACACGCGCTAGCTTAACTTATTAACTTCTGTATTGTACTATGCTTTCTTCGTTTTCTACATAATGTTAAGTTTATAAGCAAATTAAAAAAATAAAAGCCATTCGGCAACCATAATGGAAGTAGATTTCTTAATATCAACGCTTGAAAGGCAATAATTACCAAACGACATGTTGGGCGATATTTAGTTATATACATCATTGACAGGGGCGTAGCTACCGCCGTATCAGCCGTATCAGCCGTATCAATGATACGGGGGCCCCAGGCCACAGGGGCCCCGAAAATGTGTGAGCAAAAACTAAGGACTTCCATGGGCAGAGGTGCATTAAATGTCGACAACGCCCTAGGCTAGCACCACTTCGGCGCCCCTCTGGCGGCTATATATTATAACTTATAGTTACGTATTTTGTAAATAAACTATGTTATAATTTATAATATAGTTCAGTTGAAAAAACACGAAAGCGGTGTTAAATAAAAATCTACCCCAGGAGGGTAGCAGCATCGAAAATTCTGAGAAACGCTCACTGAGCATCCACGCTCAAACTATCTTCCTCTTGGGCGTGGATGCTCAGGTTGCCCCGTGTATTCTGCAGAGGGGCACAACTCCGCTCTGTACACATTCTACACGAAGCAAACGGAGAAATCACTACGGCAGACCATCCCACGCTCGCTGTGGATTTCTGCAACCTAAGGGGACTTCATGCAAACCTTAACGCTGTCCATCACCATCTCAAAACGGCTAAGCCGGTCTTGCTCTTTCTCACCGAGACGCAGTTCTCTCTGGCTGATACATCTTATTTATCTTACCCATATTACAAACTGGAACACTCCTTTCCGCCTCGGGCCGGAGTTTGTGTGTATGTCAGACAGGATATCTGTTCTCGACGCCTCGGTAGTCTTGAAGGCAAGGACCTGTCCATCCTGTGGCTACGCATAGACGGCGACGACCATACCCGCGCCTATGTGCGGTTTTCTATGGGTACCTTTATAGGTTCCACAGCGTTAACAGACCGACTCATCGACCACGTCCAGATGGCTACAGATACCATGTTGCAACTGATCCCATCCGCAGAGATCGTGCTCCTCGGCGATTTCAATGCCCACAACCCTAAATGGATCGGTTCTCGTACTACCGATCATGCGGGTCGTGCTGTTTACGACTTTTTCTTGGCATATGGTCTGACACAACTGGTCACTTCGCCCACGCAGATTCCAGATGTGGAGGATCATACACCTTCCCTGTTAGCCGTTCTGCTGATTTCTCATTTTTTTATAGGATAGGGTGACAAACAAGCACACAGTCCACCTGATGGTAAGTGGTTGCTGTGGCCCATAGACATCTACATCTATCCTCGATTACGAATCAAAATGCAGATGCGTTGTCACCCGTGAGGACTAAGGTGGAATGCCTCATTTCCAGTAAAAAGGGTCTCCGGTTCTCTACACTCACCATACGAAACACAGCAGCATTAAGCTGCTATTTTACGCTGGTATTCTGTGAGAGCGTGGTCCTTCCCCGGTCGAGCCGACCCATTCGTGCTACAACTATACTACTAATATAACTGCAGCATGGCTCTACCACGTATGAATTCTCATCCGGGCAGATATCAGGTCTCCGTCTATGCCCCTCTTGGCTCCTTGGATCACTGTTTGATCTATAGGCTGCCGCTGTGTGTGGCACTATCGAGCAGTGAATTGAGATGGAATTCTGTATTTTTATTCATCCTACCGGGTGGATTTGCTTCCCGCTGGATAATCCCAACATTGTTGCTGAGTTTGTCATTGATGTGGTGCTTCAGAGGATGGAAAGTTTCATCCCGTCATCTGTACTGCCTATCGGCGGCAGATCCCAGGCTTGGTTTGATCGCTCCTGCAAAATTGCGTCGCAGCAAAAACAGGAGTGTTACAAGAAGTACAACTCTGCCTCCAGGTCCTTCAAAAAAGTTATCGCTAGGGCAAAGTCGGAGCACATTAACAGAACTGGCGAGAAATTAGTTCGCATTCTTTCGGAAACTTCTCTTCTCCCGCCAAGGCTGCCCAAAGTAATTTCTGTAAGCCATTATTACCATTTCTGCGTAGGGAGGATGACTCGCTGACCCACGCCACAAAGGAGAAGGCCGATCTTTTAAGTTATCTTTTTGCGTCCAACTCGACGACAGAGGGAATCTACCGCCGACCATCCCAGAGCAGGATGTTCAGTTCACACAATGCGCAGTGCTGCAGTAAAGTGGAGGGGCCTGATGGAATTCCCCAATTGTGCTGAAAACGTATGCTCCAGAGTTAAGACAAAGACCCTTAGTGCACCCGATCCCTAAAAACGATGACCGCTCGGATCCGTCTAACTACAGACCTATCGCCATCAACTCCTTGTTCTCTAAAATAATGAAATCCATTATTAACTGTCAGATCATGAGGTACCGCCGAGCTCATTCAGGTGGTGATCTTCTTGTCAACCTGAATCACTGATGGGCGGAGGCAGTCGAGACCAAGTGAAAGGCCTTGGCGGTTAATTTGAACATAGCGAAGGCCTTCGATTGGATTTGGCACAAAGCGCTTCTTTCAAAGCTTCCCGAGAAATTATAAAATTAGGTCACCAGTTCTATTACAGATCGGAGTAAGTCGACGGTGCATGCGATTCCAAGCCTGTGAATGCTGGTGTTCCACAAAGCTGTGTGCTACCGCAATGCAACATATCATTGATATTGAAAAGCTACCCTGTTCCTTCTGCATATCAATGATATGTTGCATACTAGTAACATTCATTGTTATGCAGACGTCAGAACTGGCGATGCTTTATACACCGGCCGTGTTAATATTTTTCGAGAACACGTCGTCGAGTGCCGGAACAAACTTGTATCTGAAGTCTCGGATTATTGACGACTAAATCTAGTACAGTTTAACCCCCAAAAGACAAAGTTTTGCGCGTTTACCGCCAAAAAGAATATTTTTTATGTCCCCTTTGTCTTATCTCCTCAATTTCAGGGCACTCCCCTCGTTGCTTCGGCCAACATAGGAATCTTTGGCGTCGACATTACGAGAGACCTACAGTTCCGCAGTTACTTGTAAGGGCAGGCTAAACTGGATCAAAATTAGCTTTACAAAGCGTAGGTTCGGCCTCATGTGAAATACTGTTCTCATCTCTGGGCCGGGCACCCCAGTATCAGCTCCTTCTACTTGACCGTATTCAACGGAGGGCGGCCCGAATCGTGGACGTCCAAGTTCTTTCCGATTGGCTTGACCCATTGGCCTCGCAAAGAGACGTTGCATCTCTCTTTTCTTCTACCGCATATACCACGAGGAGTGCTCAAAGGAATTGGTCGGAATAATTTCAGCTGCTGTATCCCACAATCTTACACTGCAACAGAACTCGAAATTCCATCCTCACATTAGTAGATCGCTGGCGATCTACTACTGTGCCATTTACGCTGAATTTTCTGCCTCCACGACCATACTGTGGAATTAACTACCCTGCGTCCTTTGTAACCATGCGCCCCTAGACACAGGAAAGGCTATCTATAGAAACAAAAATTTAGTAAAACTGAAATCGTCTTCAGCTATGAATGATTTAAAAATAAGTTCGTCGAACAAAACGCAAGAAAAGTGTATATTTGATTTCAATTGTTTGGCTAGCTTATCTTGTGGAGTATTAATTGTAAGTAATAACTTATAATCAATATATAATTATTTTAATTCAATGCGAGCGTTTTTGTTCCTTTTGTGAAAAATCTTTACCCTTCATTTGGGCCCCCCAACAACTTTTGATACAGGGCCCGTCTAAGGCACGCTACGCCATTGAAATCAGCAAAAAATTCTGCGTCGATGTCATAGTCTCGTACCGCTAGGAAGAGTTTTGTTGACGCTTGGTAACTTAAAAAAAAACACATTTTCACAGTTTTCGGCGACCAAGCGACTAAAATTTTTCCGATTTATGAATAATTTTCACTTGGTAGGTATTCGATTTTAACTTTATACACTTAGTAATTTTTGCCTTGACACAAATTAATGTGGTTAAACAAAAAGTATTTTTTCTTACGGTATCTAGGGTATATAAATTTTACCGGATTAAATTATGTTTTTTCGCGTCATGTAAGACTTTTTAACACACCTTAATTATGTACTCATTCTCATTAGTATTTTTTTTTCTTTTTTTTGTAAATAAAAATCACTCAGGACATTAAATATCGATTCGCCTTTAGTGTCAGACTTCAAAGTTTTTGCGAATAGCAGCTCTTCATGGATTTCTTCGTCCATAACAAATCGAACATATGCCAATAATAATACTTCATTACCAGGCGAAGTAGACTCGTCCAATTGAATAGAAAAATGAGTGTTTTGCAGATAATTACACAAGAAGCTTTCTATATCAGAGCTCATTTCATCAATACGTCTTTGTACAGTGTTGTTACCTTTTGAGTACGTCAAATGGAGGTTTGTGCAGAACAGTTTTTAAAACCTCTTTAATAGCGGGTAAAATTAACTCTTCTCCGATGGTGTGCGGTTTTCCAGATTTCTTTATAAGCAACGAAATATTGTAAGATGCCCGCAAGCCATCATCGTTACTTTGAGACGTTGAAGCAAACATACTATTTACGGTAGGTCTCTTTTCATATTTTTCCTTCAATGTTTGAAAGTATTTCAGATCTTACCTATTTTTTCAGTATGACACCTTCTTAGATTGTCTTCGAGCTTCGATGGTTTCATAGAGTCATTGCTCAGAACTTTGATGCATAAAAGACACATAGGCAGTCGTTTGTCTGCTGTTGATGGAAGAAAACCAAATTTCAAATAATCAACACTATACTGTCGACATTTCTTCTTAGATTCAGCCATTTTCCGTATCAGTTGTGACCTGTAAAAAAATGTTTGTTTTTGAGGTGATTTTACCAGAATATGGCTATTATAACACAACAGAATAGAATTATTGCAATAAAACAAAATGCCCGCGGAAAAACCGCTCTTTTAATGAATCGCCATCGTCGCGTAAATAAATATTTTTAAACAAAAAAGGTATAGTAAAAAGGCTTTTTTTTAAATATTATAAATAAATATTTTAAAAAAAGGCTTTTTGTTATTTTATAGAAGTTTTGAATAATCTCTAACCTACTACACTCAAATAGTAAAAGAAATATAATATGATTGATAAATTACAATATACAATAAAATATGTATAACAAATAGGCAGATACTTACTTTTTCCGGCACTGCAAACACTGACATCGATTCACTCACAGTCACACTTTTATGTTCAAAATCCCAGAAACAAATGAGTAACGTTTTTTTTTTGCGCCCAATGCTAGGACACCCTCCGGAAGCGGGGGAGGGAGGTGGTGAATGCTCATAGCATACCACGCAGCCGGCTGCGTGGTTATGTGGGACCCACTTTAAAGAAGTGCCTTACCCATTAAACACCACCTGTGGGAACGGCTTTGGCCTATATGGCCTTTCCGCCGAATCGGAAGCGACCCCCTTTAGATAAAGGGGGCGCAAACGTTTTGTTCTTGGCATTCGTATTTATACTAATGTAGATTGCAAGCACAGCGCAAGTCGCATTTCATCCCTTTGCAGGTCTAAACAAGCATCCCAGACGAGCGGCACTTTGCAAGTCTCGACATGTGGTGTACACTTGTACTATTATCTATTGTTCTATTCAATTCTGTGTTTGAACTGAGTCTCGAATATTTTTGAGTACCTACCTAGTGAATGATGCTACCTGCCTACGTTAATAGGTAAATCCAAGCCAAAATTTTTGTTCTTTATTATGAAAACCAGAAAATTTTTCGTGAACCTACACTTACAACTTGTGAACCCCTGTTTTCTTTTCACGTCTACGTGGAACCCCGTGTGGTCTCCTATGGACCCCTGGGGGTCTACCTGGACCACTTGGGAACCTACAACTTAGAATGTGCAGCACTCGGGTCAGTGGAGCCTCCTTTAGAAGACTGGTGCGTGCGCGCGGTACCGCGAACAGCGGGGCCGCTTCCGGCGCCACACGTACCTGTCCGGCACACAGCATAGCCATTCGCAACATCGCCTCGTTATATATTTTTCCACACAGCAATTTAAACATATACGTTGCCAAACTTAACTCCCTCCTAACCTCCAGTTTGTTATACCCCACCATGCCCAGCACAAATAATGTTGGGTACATTAATGGGTAGAACGGATACACTCCATATAATTTTAAATAAAGAAATCGAATGAACTTATTTTATATCCTTTCCACCATCAATTTGTACTTAGCTTCATGCGGGCTCCATACAAAGCCATTACACTCTAGGTGACTTTTCACTAGTGCTTCATACAAAGCACGGACCGCACCGAGATTTGTAAATTCCCGCAACTGACGCAACACAAATCCTAAATTTCGGCGTATCGATTCTTGCAAATCTTAAGAATGTGTTCCCTAAAATTGAGTTTCGAAGTAAAGTGAACTCCAAGGTCTTTTACCTCTGTTACCCGCTGCATGGCTACTCCGTCTATATTATATTTGTATGTGTGAGGCTGGGGTGAATGTGAGAATTTCTTCTAATAAGTTTTTTATATTCTTTATAACTTTTTTATAATATTGTTGAAGCCTGATAACTGGGCTATCTTGTGGTGAAATCCGTTTTTCATTTTGTGTTGAAACATCAAAGATATAAGCAAATACATTTTAATTTTTTTTAATTTGGCCGTTAAGAACCTGACCTACGACAACCCGCGGTGCGCTCGCTCTTGTGAGTCACAGTTTTCGCCTACGGTCGGCCGCTGTCAAAGATTGACGAGTGTTTCGACTCGAAACTTTCGAGCAGTGTTTGGCGACTGAGATGACGTCGCGCGAGGTGAGATGCGCGGGATGCCGCGGCGTAATTACGGAAGACGGCGCATTTATGAGATGCACTAAGTGCAAGCAATACGAGGGCGACACTGATAGTTTTTAGAACTGGCCACTTGTAAACGATATAATAAAAAGTAAGTTCAAATTATGAAAATGGAACTCTTTGTCAATATTATTGCGTATGTATTATATTAATTTGTTATATGTTTACGATTTGGCGGCAAATTGAAAATTGTCTGTGTCACTTCAGCATGAATTTAACACTAGAAAATTTTCGTACAATGATTTTTATGACATTCGATGTCATTTAAGTCAACAAGAAAGTTCTGAAAGACTTCGTGAAAGGCCTCACGATGAAGCCCCATCTCGTGCCGCTGTTAACAACTGGTTTAATGAGTTTAAACGTGGTCGCACTACTCTCACCGATGATCTGCGTGAGGGACGGACTTCTACGGCGACGACTGAAGATAACATCAGTGTTGTGCGGCGTATGATAGAGACTGACAAAAGAGTGACTTATCAGCAGATTCGGATTTCATAATTTGACAGAGGCGCAAAAACTCTGTCGTGTTGATTGGTGTCGTGAAATGGTTCAAAGATTTAACGGAGGTGACTCAAATGCTGTGTTCGACATACTTACGGGTGACGAAGGCTGGATTTATTGTTATGATCCTGAAACTAAGAGACAGTCTGCTGTCTGGGTGTTTCCTTCCGAGGAGTTGCCAACTAAAGTGAAGAGAGGTCAAAGCGTGGGAAAAAAGATGGTGGCCTCGTTCTTCGGAAGGACAGGTCATTACGCAACAATTGTTTTAGAGGATCGAAAAACAGTTACTGCAGAGTGGTACACTAACAATTGTTTGCCACTTGTCTTGGAAAAAGTTCGGGAGAAACGACCTCGCAGTAGGATCCTTTTTCACCACGACAACGCCTCGTCGCTCGCCGCCAGAAAAAAAAATGGACTACTTGGCGACGTCAGACGTGGAATCACTGGGTCACCCGCCCTATAGCCCCGACCTCACATCTTGCAATTTTTATTTATTTCCGAAAATAAAAGAAAAACTTCGAGGAAAACGTTTTATGGACGCCGGGGAAGCAGTGGCTGCGTTTCAAAATGCCGTCGAAGAGACCTCTAAGGACGAGTGGGCAAAGTGCTTTTCTCAGTGGTTCCATCGGATGCAGCGATGTATTGATGTAAATGGACACTATTTTGAAAAGATATAATAAAACTAATAACTTGGTAGTTTGTTCAGTTTTTGATTTTCTAAGAACTTTCAGTGTCACCCTCGTATTATGATAATTTATATGCCAATTTTGCTACGTGTTTACTACGCTGACGTCCGAATTTAAGAAGACATGGATATGTTTTGAACGTCGAAGCAAAATCCCCAAAAACGATAATACCCATACACCTGTGCGTCAACAGCTAAGCCATGATATGAGCGTTGTTAATGAATGCTTAGATGTATCGATGTATAGCCCCGATAATGTCACCTTCCGTAATGGACAGCGCCAGCCACCAAGGGTTATGAAGCCCGACCAGTGCCCCCATAATATGGCCCCTGTAGTGCGGGAAATTAAACAAATTCAGGACGAATTCGAATCACGCTTAACCACGAAAATTTGCATGTTACTAACTGAGCAATTTAATGAATTCAAGAAAATAGTATTTGATAAAATAAACCATCTTAACTGTAAAATTGACTCATTGGAAAAAAGTATCCAAATAGTAGATAAACGTACCAGTGCACCAACGCAGGGCAGTACAGTAGTGGTGCAAAAATCCTCCAATTCCGCCTTAAACCTAGATG
This sequence comes from Parnassius orleans, assembly GCA_029286625.1. Taxonomy (NCBI): domain Eukaryota; kingdom Metazoa; phylum Arthropoda; class Insecta; order Lepidoptera; family Papilionidae; genus Parnassius; species Parnassius orleans. The sequence goes on along the minus strand of JAGSMP010000165.1, from coordinate 2,625,449 downwards.
TTGTGAAGACAAAGGTAAAAAATCAAACAGGCAGGCTGCTGGTAAGCTTTACACACCCTCTAAAGTTAAAACAACTACATCTTCTTCGCCACCACCTTTCTACTCCTCCTACCTTTGCTTCTGTGTTGGACGCCTCGAATATAAATATACATCATGACGCGACCCTGGAGACCACAGATACCATTGAACAAGAAAACCACGAGGAGTGGATACAGGTGTGACGGAAACCTGGACGAGCATCACGGCCGGGAGTGCTCCGTGGAAAGGCTGCACCTGGAACAACTGAGCTTCGTGCATCTGAGCGGTGGAGGTACCTACATCTCTACTACGTGCAGGAGGGTACCACTGTAGAACAAGTGCGTGCACATCTGTATTCAATTCGTGGTAATAATAATTGCACTGTAGAAGAACTGAAATCTCGGGGGTGCTATTCATCATTTAAGTAGGGGGTACCATTGAAGATTGCCGACAGTATTATGTCACCTAATAATTGGGCTGAAGACATCTGCGTAAAACCGTGGCGACAGAACTTTCGTGACAAAGAAAAAAGAGCGTAACCTTGAGCGTAATAGAACGACAGAAATATTATACCAAATGTCAGATCATTACGAACAAAAATAATGCAATTTTTCTCGGTCGTTGAGTCATCTGTATATGATTTACATGCAAACGGAAACCGGTCTCAACGCATCATTTCAAGATGCAGAAATGGTCCCCCGCGGCTACCAAATACTGCACTGTGATCGAGCGGACGGCCGTAAGCAGGGAGGGACGTGTTCAGTGGCAGCACCGGATAATGTTAACGTGGATGATCATGCGTTTGAATTAACCTGTGCTACAATACACTTAAGAAACAGATTCTTATTTACATGTTGTGTAGTATACATTCCGCCCCAAACAAATTTTGAAGAATATATGATTATGTTTAGCGTCATAGAGGATATATGTGTAAAGTACAAAAATAATGTTTTGGTTTTAGGAGATTTTAATCTATATTCAGCCAATCAAGATGTTTGTAATTGTTTTGAGTATTTTATGTCCTTATGTGAATTCCAGGGCAGTAGTGTGGAGAATTTCATGGGCAGGCAGTTAGACTTGGTTTTATACGGCAGTGGCATAACAGGTGTGATATCATTGCGTGAGACTGAGGGTTTACAACCGGTAGATGATTGTCATCCACCATTGATGATCTGCCTGTCAGCGACTGATTTTGAAGAACACGCTACGACGTACAACAAATGCTCAGGTGACCAGAAACAATGGAATTTTTCTATGGCAGACTTCAGTTTGTTATACAGTAGTATTTCTATGATTGATTGGAGTGAACTATACACAATTTTTGATTTAGAGGTGGCTCTAGACTATTTCTATCGTACTATAAATAATATAATCGATAACTGTGTTTCTGTTAAAAAGCATAGGTTACCAAACAGTAGGTATAGTTACCCACAACGGTATTCGATGGAGGTCATTCGCGAAATACAACTTAAATACAAGTTACATAAAAAATATAAGACCAGTGGGTCGAACGATGACTATCACGCTTTTTCGCAATGTCGAGCGCGAGTAAAAAAAGCAATTAATGAAGCTCACAGTATTTACCAGGAGCGAGTGCAGAATAGTCTTGTGAAAGATCCAAAGGGGTTCTGGACTTTCGTGAAAAATAAACGAGGTGGTATTAATAAAAATAAATTAAATAAGGATGGGCGTTTCTTATCAGAGAGCGAATGTGCAAATGAATTAGCGGCATATTTTCACTCGGTGTATACCTCGGAACCTGCTGTGTTGGACGTGGCGGCAGCGGCAAGCGTGGCTTGCGCGCCGGGAGGCAACTACGCGCATCGTGTGCACCTCAACGACCTGAGCCTTGTCGATGTGCGCCACGCGCTGGCCAAGCTCAAGCCCAAACGCTCCACAGGTCCAGACGGCATACCTCCGTTTATTTTTAGAGATTGTCGTGAGGCATTCGAGGCCCCGTTTCTCCATATATTTAATATCTGTCTCAAGAGTGAAATTTTTCCTAATAGATGAAAGTTAACCAGGGTGGTGCCGGTACCCAAAGGCAGTGGTGGTACAAAAGTTTCGGACTATAGACCAGTGGCAGTTCTGTGTACGCTGGCAAAGGTTTTTGAGTCAGCATTACACCACTCACTATATACGCAGGTAAGCGCTCAACTTTCGGACGCGCAACATGTATTTCGCCCGGCGCGTGACGCTGTTTCTTTAAGTTTTTTTTGGATGTAGTTTTTAATACTATCTCGGTCAAATTTGGACTCATCCGTCCATAGAATGTTTCTTAAAAAAATTTCTTCGTCTGCATCGGCGTTCAGCATGAAACGACAAAACTGGAGTCTACTCGCTGGACCGCCCTAGTACAGGGTTTGTACCGGTTGGTAATGGTACGGATGTCGGCCTGACAGGTGCACCAGCGACCATACCTTTCACTGGGACATACCGAGCCGGCGTGCTACAATGTTTGTTGAGACGTTAGGGTCGTCAATAAAATGTTGCATAATTATTTCTTCATCGTCAGCCGTAAAACGTCGTGGTCTTCCAGTATCCACTTGATTTCTGTGAATAGTGCCGCTTTCACTTAATCGTAGATAGGTAGCTCCGAAGACAGAAACGTGGGGAAGCCGGCGATCAGGAAAGCGACGTTGATATTGTCTAGGAGCCCCAGCAGCGTTGCCATATTGTCATGATGTACATGATGTCGGCATATTCTTTATTAGAATATGACGCCAATTTAACTTCGACGCACAAAAACAGTAACAATGAACAGTCAGTAAGAGATAATGTTACCGTTATCTGTTGTAATAACCTGCAATAATAACAATAACGATAACGACTGAAAAAAATAACAAAAGAATTAACGCGATGAGAGTTTATTAGAAGGAAGTTTAAACACGTGCTTGCGCAGCGATAGTCGAAACTAACTAACGAGCGTCGCTACGACTCAATTTAAAATGGCCGTCACTTTCTGAATAGTTGTGAACAACCAATCAGACGCCAAGTGACTAAAAGTGTGTAAGTTCGTTCCTAAGAGCAATCATTATTTGCCGTTCTCTACCTGCGTTAAGTAAAAACCCTTTTATTATTTTATTATTCATTGACTTCACCGGGATATTATAAACTTTTTGGATATCTGATTAAATGGACATATTTTTTAAAATATTTTTGTCTCATGTCATAGTAATTTTTTGAAGTACGTAACATTTTATGATACATAAATTGTTAAAAAAAAAAATTATTAAGACCCATAATTTTTTATTGTGAATACTTTTGTCCTTTTTATGATTGTATTCGCTTAGATGAAGCTTCAAGAAAATAAATAAACTTAAAAGAAAGCATACACTAGAAGGTTTTATTTTTATTTAGAATTTAATACGAAATTCTGGGTGATTATTGAAAAATCTTTAAAATCCGTATATCTCAAAACCTGTTCATTTTCGGCCATATGGGGGTCAAATGTGTAGCATTTTGAGTACCCTATCACGCCCTGCCAGAAAGTTGTCGAGTTCCCAGTAACCCTGTATAAAATATGTAATTATCAATAATAATAAATATATGTTTGTAGTTGTCTACTAATTCAATAAAAAATATTGTATCTACAAAATTTAAAATAAGTTTTTAATTATATTCAAACTAGCGACCCGACCGTGGCTTCTGCCGCGCAATCAGCATAACATAATTTACACAATATCGTTAGGTATAAATTATAGCCTATGTATTATTCTGATGTATAAGCCATATTATTGTAAAATTTCATCAAAATCCGTTCAATAGTTTTTGCATGGGAGAGTAACAAACATCCACCTATACATCCTAACATACCTCACAAACTTTCAAGTTTATAACATTAGTTGGATGTAAAAGGGCGCCAAAGGAAAGGGCCGGCCCTGAGTTTCGTGGTTAGTGACGTTTGGAAGATCATTAATGTATATTAGAAATAAAAAAGGACCTAACACAGTTTCCTGTGGAACACCGTATTTATTATTTAGTAACTGAGATCTGCTTGTAATTTTATTTCCCTTTGAATTTTAGCTACCTCTACGCACTGGTCACGACCAGTCAGATAACTCTTAAGCCAATCATGTGCTTTTCCCCTGATTACGTATTTTTCAAGCTTGTATAGTAATAATTAATAGTCTACGAAATCAAAAGTTTTAATCATATCAAGAAAGATCGCAGTTACCCGTGTCCTTTCATTCACTTTGTCTTGTCCATGTTCATCTTAAGACCTATCCGTTGGGAGACACTATTGAGGCCATTGAGCATAGTGCTACGGTCCCCCAGCGATTCTGCCAGTGACTATATCGTCGGCAAAACGAAGGTGAGTGTGACTCATATATTCGCCATTCACTAGCTGATACAGTACTGTTTCCAGTGCAGTAGCTTGATAACGTCTTCCAATGCAGCGGTGAAGAGTTTCGTGGATCTAACGTCACGCTGTCTTACTTCTTTCTGCTATTGGATAGGTTTCGTACTCAACCTCTGTACTCGGAAATCCATCATAGCCTTACGTTTCAAACACTTCAGCACCTCGATATACTGACAGTCAATGTAGCTCCGCTGAAGAGAGTAAGGACCGTTCGAATTTCGACGGCTTTCACTTCGTGACTAGGTGCATGCGTAAGACAAAATGGCAGTTATTACTCTTCGGTCTTCTGTACAACTTGCCGAGGGGTGTGTATGTGGCCCTATGGTAATAAAGCCTTTTTGGAAACCGGCTTGTTCCGGAGGCTATGGAAAATTATAATGAAGAAGGAATATATAAGGGAAAAGAACTATGTATTATAAATATCTGGACTAGACGACCTATCTTGATAATTAAGGATACGAATAAATAATACTGTAAATGTTCGTGAAAGTCAAAACATAATATTATGTTATAACATAGTTTAGCCAAACGCCTACTAAATCTAAAATATGCCTTAGATTATAGTTTTCATAAAGATGTTCATTTATTACGTTTAGTATAATTTTAAGGATAGATAAAAAAAATTCAATGCATTATTTTTAAGATTTAGAATTAAAGAAACATTACATTAATAATACCCACCTCTAGTCAGAGATATGCATTTAGTATTAAAGTAGCAACAATTAATATGTTTATGTTAACATAATTAATTACCATGTAGTGGTGGTTTAAGAATATCCACTACCCCATATCACACCGTGGGTGTCGTAAGACATGACAGAGGTAAACAAATTAGGAGATAGGCAGCGGCGTCTTTCTAATACCGATTAACAATAAAACACTGCGGTTGCCCACCCGCTTGCTATGGCATATATCCCCCCTATGAGGCAATCTATAGGGGAAGCCTATGTTCAGCAGTGGACTTTAATAGGCTGTAACGGTAACATACTTAACATAAACATAAAAAAACTTAACAAAATATACATTTATATTTACGAAGTTGTTATTTGTCACACACGAGAAAGTTCTAAATTGAAGTTAACGTTTATCTAAAAACAAAAAATACGTACCTCGGCTGTAGTCAATTCGCAAAAATATACGATCACGTATACAACACCAATGGCTACAATAATCTGCCAGAAAACAAATGCTAAAAATTCACAATAGCGTGGAACGTTGTGGAATAGACCAGACGCCGTCGCTTCCATCAGATAAAACAAATACAGTATGATTGTAATTAAACAAAGGAACATGGTGAAAGCTAAAGCAAAACCGAACTTCCTGTTCGCACTCTCCGTGGAATGATACAATAAACTGTGGGTCTTGGCGCAAGTCTTAATTTTTTCACAAACGTATTTCTCTTGAACCTGTAATGCTCGCTGTACGTTTCCTTGACGCTTTCGTGAACAAATATGTGATGCTCCAACGATTTTTATTCTTTATCTTCTTGAGCACTTTATTAACAATCATGTATCGTTCCTTATAGAAATCATATAAAAACAATAGCACGAAGCAACATTTAGTACTAAAATTTCGACAAACACGATCTGGTACATTTTACTAAACGGCATTGCAACTTCTAAGTTGCTGAGAATCAACCAAAGTGTCATCATCTTTGTTGCGCTCAATCCTAATTGAACCGTAAACGTTAATAAAGTTATAAAGGCGCTTCTAGTACAATCGATTGGTTCACATGCTTTCTATAGTTTTGTCAATATGGATTAATTCTTGAATTTTGACTATACTTCCGCTCAAATCGAACGGTACTTTCCACATGACATACAACACATAATGCAAAGAAATTATATTTTCCACATAATCGCCGTATTGTTTTAGTTTCGTATCGTACAGAATTCTTAGAACAGTTTGTTCGTCCATATAAGAGATGTACGTGCAGTAAAAGTAAAGAAGATACCAAATCAGGAAGAAAAAGAGGCCAAAGTAACTTAGCCGTCGTTCTATATCATCGCCAATTGTATTTTTTACATACATGACTCGCGCTCCCATTATTGACCTGATATAATTAACTAGATACCATGCTTCTATGATATTCTTATATCGCTTCATTTGTATTGCTTTCTTACTTTTCTTTAAGAATATTTTCAACGTTTCAAACAACATGGCAGTACGTGAGCAACATTAAGCAAATACGTCTTTGTCTAACATTCATCAACAATAAATGTTTCCACATAATAGGTATATGAAAATTAAAAATAATAGCGCATAACTTATATAATAGCTTAGTTAAAAATAATAGCGTATAACTCGTACGTTTTAAGTACTTTTAATTTCAAAGTTAACAGACACCATTATCCAAATGGGAGAGGCCAATGTTGGTGCAATTATTACTAGAATTTTTAAATGGAAGCAAATGAAACAAGTTTTTGATATCGCAACAAATATTCAGATATTTTATTTCTGAAGTTCACATTTACAGTGGTAACCTACATTATTGAACATCGTAGGCGTATCCGGTAGCTGTGTTATATACAACGGTTTTTAAGTAATCGTAACTCTTGCGTTTATTTATAAGCACTATACAACTTTACATATTGTGTTATTAGCAGTTATATTAAAAGTACTATGATATATCTCACCGCTTTAAATATAACAATTGCATTAAGTGCACGATCATTTATACATAACCAACTAATAGAATGAATGTGAAATAAAAATCTCCATAGGTCCTCTTCACATCTACGCACAAGAATGCTAAATGCTAACCCTGACCTATCTGTTACTTCTTTCAGGTGTCGTTCCATTATTCATAAACAATTTAGGACACATTATAGCCTAGTAACTTAAATTGGCGTCCTTCAAAATGGAATCCTGCCCAAAGATATCCTGCCCAACGATATCCTGCTAACGATTGTATGGATCAAGATTTAGTGAGGAATCGCTACAATTTATGCTACAACTGTACATCACCAAAACTTTATACGCATAGCACTTTAAATAACTTTTCTACTAAATTCTACCTGATAAATCAAATTGATTTTTTAAACTAACAGTCATCAATTAGTCACTAAATCTTGACACATATTTCACAGCGAAAGACATAGGCGTTTTGGATTTATTCTATGGTATTTAATCTTCAAGCCAGAATCCTGCCTAAGACATATGAATAACTCCGGTTCCGTTGGAGCAATATATTTCAATCTCAGTAAATGAAAGTCACCATTGAGTCACTAAATCTTATAATAGGAATCACAACTCAGACGGAAAATTAATGGTGTTTTCGAGGGGAGGTTGCTAGCTTGAATGCAGGCTGGAATCCTCCTAAAAAGGGCTATATCTCCTAAAGTATTAATTAAGTCACTAATTGTCACCAATTCTTCACTTAATCTGGACATAATAAAATTTAGGATATCGTTGTGGAGGATTCCAGCTTGAAGAACGCCTTAAACTATCATAAAAAGATCTATTAAAATTCGAAAAATAATTCACCGTAAAATACAATTCGGTAGATACATAAATGGTCAGATTCAAATAGGGCTGCAATATTTAAAAAAAAACGATTTATCTTCACTATTAAAAAAAATTACGTTATTATTTTTAATCACAAAAAACTCAACAAGTTACCAGCTCTACTATCAGATTAAATTAAAAATCACAGACTAATAATATTTTACTTTAATAAGGTTGTTAAACTGTAAGCAAGTTACTACAATATAGGTATTAAAAATGAACCTGTATAATTTTCCATTACAGACAACGATATGCATATTTTACATTTATTAATATTGCAGCCCTAGTGAGTAAATAAGCAACTTTTTAATTTTTACAACTCATAGAAGGCATCGAGCAATCCCACCCCATCTACATATTATACATTGCCCCAAGAATGAATTACTGACTCTGTGGAGTCGAGAAACTGGTATCACTAGCTTGTGTTTGTTAGATAGGATTGTGTTTGATTGGTTTCGTACTCAACCTCTGTACTGGAAATCCATCATAGCCTTACGTTTCAAACACTTCAGCACCTCGATATACTGACAGTCAATCTAGCTCCGCTGAAGAGACTGTAAGGACCGTTCGAATTTCGACGGCTTTCACTTCGTGACTAGGTGCATGCGTAAGACAAAATGGCAGTTGTTACTCTTCGGTCTTCTGTACAACTTGCCGAGGGGTGTGTATGTGGTAACCTTTTTGGAAACCGGCTTGTTCTGGAGGCTATGGAAAATTATAATGAAGAAGGAACATATAAGGGAAAAGAACTATGTATTATAAATATCTGGACTAGACGACCTATCTTGATAATTAAGGATACGAATAAATAATACTGTAAATGTTCGTGAAAGTCAAAATATAATATTATGTTATAACATAGTTTAGCCAAACGCCCTACTAAATCTAAAATATGCCTTAGATTATAGTTTTCATAAAGATATTCATTTATTACGTTTAGTATAATTTTAAGGATAGATAAAAAAAAAACAATGCATTATTTTTAAGATTTAGAATTAAAGAAACATTACATTAACAATACCTACCTCTAGTCTGAGCTATGCATTTAGTATTAAAGTAGCAACAATTAATATGTTTATGTTAACATAAATAAGTGTACGACTTTCCATTGACGTTTTTATATTGCAGAAATAATTGATTTTCAATTTTTTTTTCTCAAAAAGTACGCGTCTCCGAATGTTGAAACTTTGCGTGTGTGCTTACAATAATGTAACCTTTCTGTAAAAAAAATATCAACCCCCCAACTTGACGGACGTCAATGGAAAGCTAAGCCTGTAGTGGTGGTTTAAGAATATCCACTACCCCATATCACCCCGTGGGTGTCTTAGAGATGACAGAGGTAAACAAATCAGGAGATAGGCAGCGCGTCTTCAATACTGATTAACAACAAAAAACACTGTTGCCCACCCGCTTGTTATGGCAAATATCCCCTATGAGGCAATCTATAGGGTGTGTTCAGCAGTGGACTTTAATAGGCTGTAACGGTAACATACTTAACATAATATAAAACAACTTAGCAAAATATACATTTATATTTACGAAGTTGTTATTTGTCACACACGAGAAAGTTCTAAATTGAAGTTAACGTTTATCTAAAAACAAAAAATACGTACCTCGGCTGTAGTCAATTCGCAAAAATATACGATCACGTATACAACACCAATGGCTACAATAATCTGCCAGAAAACAAATGCTAAAAATTCACAATAGCGTGGAACGTTGTGGAATAGACCAGACGCCGTCGCTTCCATCAGATAAAACAAATACAGTATGATTGTAATTAAACAAAGGAACATGGTGAAAGCTAAAGCAAAACCGAACTTCCTGTTCGCACTCTCCGTAGAATGATACAATAAACTGTGGCTCTTGGCGCAAGTCTTAATTTTTTCACAAACGTATTTCTCTTGAACCTGTAATGCTCGCTGTACGTTTCCTTGACGCCTTTCATGAACAAATATGTGATGCTCCAACGATTTTTTATTCTTTATCTTCTTGAGCACTTTATTAACAATCATGTATCGTTCCCTTATAGAAATCATATAAAAACAATAGCACGAAGCAACATTTAGTACTAAAATTTCGACAAACACGACCTGGTACATTTTACTAAACGGCATTGCAACTTCAAAGTTGCTGAGAATCAACCAAAGTGTCATCATCTTTGTTGCGCTCAATCCTAATTGAACCGTAAACGTTAATAAAGTTATAAAGGCGCTTCTAGTATAATCGATTGGTTCACACATGCTTTCTATAGTTTTGTCAATATGGATTAATTCCTGAATTTTGACTGTACTTCCGCTCAAATCGAACGGTACTTTCCACATGACATACAACACATAATGCAAAGAAATTATATTTTCCACATAATCGCCGTATTGTTTTAATTTCGTATCGTACAGAATTCTTAGAACAGTTTGTTCGTCCATATAAGAGATGTACGTGCAGTAAAAGTAAAGAAGATACCAAATCAGGAAGAAAAAGAGGCCAAAGTAACTTAGCCGTCGTTCTATGTCATCGCCAATTGTATTTTTTACATACATGACTCGCGCTCCCATTATTGACCTGATATAATTAACTAGATACCATGCTTCTATAATATTCTTATATCGCTGCATTTGTATTGCTTTCTTACTTTTCTTTAAAAATATTTTCAACGTTTCAAACAACATGGCAGTACGTGAGCAACATTAAGCAAATAGGTTACTACTCATCAAACACACGTCTTTGTCTAACATTCATCAACAATAAATGTTTTCATATAATAGGTATATGAAAATTAAAAATAATAGCGTATAACTTATATAATAGCTTAGTTAAAAATAATAGCGTATAACTCGTACGTTTTAAGTACTTTTAATTTCAAAGTTAACAGACACCATTATCCAAATGGGAGAGGCCAATGTTGGTGCAATTATTACTAGAAATTTTTAAATGGAAGCAAATGAAACAAGTTTTTGATATCGCAACAAATATTCAGATATTTTATTTCTGAAGTTCACATTTACAGTGGTAACCTACATTATTGAACATCGTAGGCGTATCCGGTAGCTGTGTTATATACAACGGTTTTTAAGTAATCGCAACTCTTGCGTTTATTTATAAGCACTATACAACTTTACATATTGTGTTATTAGCAGTTATATTAAAAGTACTATGATATATCTCACCGCTTTAAATATAACAATTGCATTAAGTGCACGATCATTTATACATAACCAACTAATAGAATGAATGTGAAATAAAAATCTCCATAGGTCCTCTTCACATCTACGCACAAGAATGCTAAATGCTAACCCTGACCTATCTGTTACTTCTTTCAGCTGTCGTTCCATTATTCATAAACAATTTAGGACACATTATAGCCTAGTAACTTAAATTAGCGTCCTTCAAAATGGAATCCTGCCCAACGATATCCTGCCTAACGATTGTATGGATCAAGATTTAGTGAGGAATCGCTACAATTTATGCTACAACTGTACATCACCAAAACTTTATACGCGTATCACTTTAAATAACTTTTCTACTAAATTGTACCTGATAAATCAAATTGATTTTTTTAAACTAACATTCATCAATTAGTCACTAAATCTTAAGCGAAAGACATAGGCGTTCTGGATTTATTCTATGGTATATAATCTTCAAGCCAGAATCCTGCCTAAGACATATGAATAAATCCGGTTCCGTTGGAGCAATATGTTTCAATCTCAGTAAATGAAAGTCACCATTGGTCACTAAATCTTAAAATAGAAATCACATCTCAGACGGAAAATTAATGGTGTTTTCGAGGGGAGGTTGCTAGCTTGAATGCAGGCTGGAATCCTCCTAAAAAGGGCTATATCTCCTAAAGTATTAATTAAGTCACTAATTGTCACCAATTCTTCACTAAATCTGGACATAATAAAATTTAGGATACCGTTGTGGAGGATTCCAGCTTGAAGAACGCCTTAAACTATCATAAAAAGATCTATTAAAATTCGAAAAATAATTCACCGTAAAATACAATTCGGTAGATACATAAATGGTCAGATTCAAATAGGGCTGCAATATTTAAAAAAAAAAACGATTTATCTTCACTATTAAAAAAAATTACGTTATTATTTTTAATCACAAAAAACTCAACAAGTTACCAGCTCTACTATCAGATTAAATTAAAAATCACAGACTAATAATGTTTTACTTTAATAAGGTTGTTAAACTGTAAGTTACTACAATATAGGTCTTAAAAATGAACCTGTATAATTTTCCATTACAGACAACGATATGCATGTTTTACATTTATTAATATTGCAGCCCTAGTGAGTAAATAAGCAACTTTTTTTTATTTTTACAACTCATAGAAGGCATCGAGCAATCCCACCCCACCTACACATTATATATGGCACAAAGTATATATTAGAATAGTAACATCATTACTAAGATAACATTGTTGTAACTATTGCTTTTGTTTCATATACACATATCTAGCATATTAGCAATGTTTCTTCGCGAAGCTAAATATTTCAATATTAAACAATAACCATTCTAACATTTCAAAGGAATATCTCAAGAAATATCTGCCAATATGCTTGACATTTATCACTATATACAGATTGCAAAGGCCTCTATTGTTTATTTAAAATATATAAAATAGAACCACATCGATGATACTCACTGTATTTGAAAAAAAAATTACTGTAAATTCACTAAAAACAAATAAAAAAAATACATAAATAGGTTTACAATACGAGAGATAGTTACATGAAACTGCACAAGTCCAACAAAAATAATATTTATTCAAAAGCAGATTTAGAATTGGTTTAAAATACAGAAAGGGTAAATTGATAACTACCAAGGCAAATTATTAAAAGCCTACACAGAACTTGCATTTAAACGGAATGTAATGATGGAATAATGGCTGACAAAATGTTGTCCTTACATATTTGATATAACTAAATACTTTACTAATAAAAAGATGAAAAAAGGTCATACCAAAATAAATTTTAGGATAATAGTTGCAATCAGAGCAGCTAATAAATCTAAGTTTTTTTAATGTTTATATAATAATATTATATAATTGTTGGTAAAACTTCTCTACGGCTTAAGCAATTGAAGTCATACTCATACAATATATTTGTTTTGTCGAGACGATAGTTCTTAACTATGCTAGTGAAGTTACTACCAAATTCTATAATTATGGACCAAAATTGTGAATATACGATATACAATGTAATTTTTCAAAGAGTAGCCAAATTTTAAACATAAGTTCAAATGATATACCGTTATTGCAGTTTTTGAAAATACGAGTATTATTTACTTTATACGAGTAAATAAAGCTTCTAGTTTTATTTGAAATTATCCCAAATTGAATGTGATTTATGGGCAACGTTTTTGCCTACTGATCGACCCTTACGGATGTGTGCGTGCGCAGTAAAATCAGTTAAAATAATGCATTACCACGCATTTTGAATTTAAAAGATTAAAAGGACCGAATTTTTGAGATGTTTTTTAATTAACTTTTCTTCACCATTTGCCTATATTACTTCTGAACCTTCTCTGCAAATTTGGCCAATTATTGCAAAATAACCCTGTATATTATGTTGATTTATTGCAAAAAAAATCACAAAATCCAGACCCGATCACTGTACAGTATATTCATTCACGACATAAATGAGACCATTTTCGATTTTATGTTCATTCTCTTGTTCCATATTTTATGTCATAATAATTCTTAGATATAAGTACACAGTGTAACATCCAACACATTTTCTCAAACTCAACCAAGACACCAAATTTGATTAAGAACTCAAACGAAAAATAAATAAATAAGCAGTATAAAATAAATATGTACTTATTCCGCATGGACTTAAAACACTTTTAAGTTAGCACACTAGCTCCATTTATCTCATTCTTGTGACATTATAGATATTTTTTTGCAAATTACGGACATATTATTGACTTTATCAATCAATCGAAGTCCGAAAAGTCAGGAATAATCCAAATATTTGGGAATTTCAAAATAGGGAGCAATTCGAATCAGAAAACACGATTCTGCAGAAAGGCTCGTCAAAAACAAAAAAAAATTTAGGAAAGAAGAAACAGTTAATATTTATTAATATAACACATAATATAAGTATAAAAATATTTTCTAATTTGGTTTTGATATGGCCATTTCAATTGTTGTATGACATCAAATTTTTCCATAATTTATAAGGAATTGTTCACAATTGATATGCCAAGTCATAAAAATTAATAGATGCCGAAAAACGTAAACAGTTTGGACTTTTTGCAAGAATACTGAAATATTTGATGATGATGGATCCAAGTAGTGTACTTTCATTAATTTTTTGTTACGTATTTGCACGTATTACGATTTTTTACTAAATTGACTGACCAATGTCAAACCCGAAAATAATGTTGCTACATTTTTAAGCGTAGTGCAATAAGGGTTCCGGATATTTGTATCGTAAAATTTTAAATGTGCTTTTATTACTGTGTATCTGTGTATGTGTGTGTCTGTGTATCTGTATATCTGTGTGTCTGTGTATCTGTATATCTGTGTGTCTGTGTGTCTGTGTATCTGTATGTAAGTTTTTTCGTTTTTTCGTTTCGTTCGTTTTCGTTAATCGAGAGTGTTCTTAGCTATGTTTCAAGAAAAGCCGTTTGAAGATTACCAGCTCTATTTATTTCGGTTTTTTTTTAAATTTTTAATTTAAGTTATTTATCTCATGCTCATTGCTTTTCCTTGACATTAGTTTTTGTAAAATATCAAATACAATTGTATGAATAATTTCGATTAGTGCACATGCTTTTTGAAATGCACCGAAGAGTAGCAACACATGAACAGTTTAAATGAAAATGAAATATTATATACTCCGGAAATTAAAAAAGGAATTTAGAATGATTTTTTTATAAGAAATTAACATTTAGCACTTGTTTGATTATTTAAAAAAAAGCGTGTGTATATTTTTAATGAGTAATGACGCAATGTGCGCCTTAAAAACCTAGATTTAGACTTACTGCTTACCCTGAAAGCAATTTAGGGTGAACAATTTTATTTAAATGTCATTTGCCTTGAATATAGAATCTAACCAATTTCATTACAATTAAAGAAACTTCGAACAATGAGTTATGAATTAAAAAAACTAATACATACACATTTCTTATAAATGATTTTTATTTCATTCTTATTACTTCGATATCTTGAAACTAAAAACAACATAAATGTATAAATATTATACTAATATATAATACCGAAAAAAAGTCATCAAAATAATTTTTAATACAATACCTACTCCTAGCAGCTCAAATTGAAACTCTTTATTAGTATGATGTCATCTACATAAGATTTCAATTTTCGAACGGCGTCAACTGACTATAATATACATTTATCTACAGAACTGTAGGCATGAGCAACTAACTTGTCAAATTCCAAATAGGATCGAAATTTAATACGGTAACATGAAAGCATCAGTACATGCATTTAAATATTTCTCTTTATGTTTATTTTTTAATAGTAATGGTAACAACTAATATTAATAGTGGTAGTACAAGGAATTTGTAATAGGCAATAGTAAGATTCCAATTTGAATATGTAATGTGTAAAAAATGGACAAGTAAGTCGCTCAGTTTTAGTAAAACTTTATTTTTATATTTTGTAATGAATGTATAAGGCGAAACTAAGTTGTACAGAATCTTTTAATACATAATAATATGAAATAGTATTAGACATATTTGGCTTAAACAAATCTAAATTTGTATTCATGCATAGCATCCACGTTAACTTTTAACAACATTTTTCATCTAAAAATAGCAAAAGTTGCAAACGTGAAGTTAGGAATCTCGAATATATTTATTTTTTATCTATATATATATATATTATTTTAATAAGCATGTCTATATGTAAATAGTTTATTTTTTCATTTATACTACTATGTAATAGTAACTTTATTCGACCACATCTTTCCCAGACATATAATGCTATATGCAAAGGCAAGCATCGAATGTGGTTCTGAAATTTCTACATCGTTTTATTTTTTAAGTTTTCACGATAAAAAATTAAATAATACATAGCTGCCATCATTATGTATAATCACAGTATCAGATGCATTGTTGTCAGTCTTAACCAAGAGATCGTATAATAACCTAATATCCTATCATTATCTACTACTGCGGTAGTGTTAACAATAAGTACTCATATAAATGCCACGAAAAAAAATTTTTAATGGGTACATTGTAAACTAAAGACATTCAACGACATAGAAATTGCATCACCACATAGAATCTTAATATACATAGAAAGAGCAGAAATTTAGATAGTTCTTAATAAAAACTAACTAAAAGTATAGAGAAAAATTAAATGCATTTTGTGACCATAAGGGCAATAAAATTGTGATATGATTGCGTTTGGGAAAATAATCCATTACATAATCTGTACTCTATATATTAGCATTAAGTATGTTTGCTTTTCATTTATTGCAACAAACTTAGAGCACTTTTCCGCTCAACACAGTTTTTACAATATACTCGCACGTTAAAAAAAATCTTAAAATAAATTAACTCCCATTCCCACCCACACAAACTATACTTACTAATGATAACAAACAAACATTCCTTATAACAACTCCGTGCGAAGACATTGCACTTACACTTTTGTAAAGCTCAAGTTCTAAATATAATTAAAAATCACATCTCATTAAATATCTTTGGATACAACCAAGTAAAATTATGATATTAGCGTACAAAAATACAAAAAATATACAAGAACGTCAAATGTACAATTATGGGAAGTTTTTTCTACATGTGTATATAATTTTATCTCAAATCACCATTGATCAATGGGAACAAGACAGACTAGACACGTCAACATGTCGGATATGGTAAACATTCAAAGTCAATTAGGGGTTTCATGTCTCTAAGTGAACGACCGACTAGCGTCCCCAATCCTATAAGCAATTTGTCTAACAATTACCGTGTTAAAAGTCGGACTTCCTTACTGCAACGACATTGTTGTTGCAATAGTTGAGATTCATCGGTCACAGCAGATCTTGAACGTGAGATGTATCCAGGTTCGTTATGAGGGTTTTTAGGAAAGTCATTTCTTTACGTGCATTCTCGAGGATGACGCGTGGATCCTGTGAGGTGCAACGAAGGCAGTTTGGCGCGAAAACCATCGCCAGGTTGGCGGAGTCCATTTTTGTCTGACTCACCACTTCTGGCGCGGTGAATTGTTGCAGGAAGCTTATTAAATATGTGAGTACCTAAAAATTTTCACAAATTAATAACGGTACAAATTATCGACTTCCGTGTTGAGTACCACCACAGTTTAGACCTTACAGTTGGTTTAGACCTAGCTTGGTGTTTTGTGGTAGCTTGGAGCGCTAGCACAAGGTCGGCCCGCCCCCTGCCCCGCAGTGCCCCCACCGTTGCTCTGCGCAAGTACATTCGTTTCCTCACTGTAAGGTCTTTAAGCTGTAGTACCACTCAAATACCGAGACTGTAAGATGCAAAATAAAACTCTGTTTACCGTAACGTCTTGCTCATGATACTGAATTTATTATAGAACAAAATATTAGTGCAATGCAGTAAACTTACACGGGCATGCACTCCAATCACGCTAACATATAAAAATGTACGGGTTTAATCGAGCCTTAAACAAAAGAAAGACTATAAAATGTGTAAAGTATAGATATAAAAATAAGAAAAATAT
Organism: Parnassius orleans; assembly: GCA_029286625.1. NCBI lineage: Eukaryota > Metazoa > Arthropoda > Insecta > Lepidoptera > Papilionidae > Parnassius > Parnassius orleans. Next base: position 2,607,876 of record JAGSMP010000165.1, on the reverse strand, counting down.
TATTCTTCTATTTTACTTTTAAACTTAATAATTTTGTAGAACATTGTGGATTTTGTATTATATCCGCAGTGCACGGACCGCGGCGGCTGTTGGGCGCGGGTGCCACGAAGATCGTGCTAACTGGCCTCGCCGCACTATGGGACCATCTCAAAAATAGTTCAAACTAAAGTCGTGTTACTGAAACCGTTTTGATTGTTTTATATTCTCAGAAGACAGAGCTATCTAATATAATAGTAAAAAATAATTAATAATGACTTTTAGGTATATAAAATTACACCCAAACTTTGCACTTCGATAATTTCATAATAACTCATTATGGAAGTTCAACTTAGATATTTTTTAGGTAATAATGTAATAATAATAATAAACATTATTTATATAAAAGTGATTGTAGTACATGGGTGGGACATTACATCGTTTGTACTATCTATAAAATATGATCTTCAATCTAGTGGATGTAGCTCTGCTCTCCTAGCTAGGTTACAGAACAACCTGTATTAAGGAGTAACAGCCTCAATCCCCATAATAGTAGTTATATAATAAGTTATAACAATTTCTAGTTTTGTGTGTGTGTGTGTGTGTGTGTGTGTGTGTGTGTGTGTGTGTGTTTGTTTGTGTTTGTGTTTGTGTTTGTGTTTGCGTGCTGCGTGCTGCGTGCTGCGTGTGTGTGTTTGTGTAAGAGTAGGTAAGTCAGGGTAGTTTTGTTAAGCCATTTAACAATCAGTTTAGGTATTTTTCTGTTTCGTCACAAAATTTGTTTTGAAGGTATGAGCGGACAGTCTTCTTGCAGTTATAGAATGATAACCAATATACCCTTGGCATTTTTCGCTTATTTTATTGTAAAGAGATGGACCCAGGAAATAAAAGAATATTTTAGTAAAAGATGAGCGAACTTGTGGAAGAGTACAAATTTTGTCTCGTTTACTTATTTCCCTGTAAGGGGTTTTGCGGTCCCGCAAAAGAACTGTTTGTAGAATAAAATGTTGCCGAACATTAAGGACGTTCCAGTCATTGTATAACAGATTAGTTGGAAAAATGATTGGCCGGAAAGTAGCCACTTTCAAAATGTCTCTGTGTGCCACCTCCAACTTCTTTAAGTTAGTTTTTGTAGCACCACCCCAGCAGGAAATACAGTATGTAATAACAGATAAACATAGGGCAAAATAAACTTTACGTATAATAGTAGGGTGAGCAATACTTCGTAGGGTTTTAAATATATAAATTAATTTACGAACTCTGCCAGTGAGAAGATTAATGTAGCTTTTAAAATTTAGGTTTTTATCTAAGATTATACCTAGGTATTTAATATGGTCAACAGAGATTGGCAAGAGACCTGAGTATGTAATGATGTTGGTAAATTTGGTTGGGAGACTGAACTAATTGAATAGGTAATAAATTTAGTTTTGGACGCATCAAGGGTCAATGTGTGGGAATAAAGCCAATTTGATATGAGGTCGAAACCAAACTGAGCTTTGTGCTCAAGTTCAGACCATGTTTTGGCGACGAATGTTATTGCAGTATCATCTGCAAATTATATAATCTTAGTATTTGGAATATTAAGGTTGCATAGGTCGTTGACAAACACTAAGAATAGAATGAGATCTAATATACTTCCTTGTGGTACGCCGTAATAGATTGGGAGCTCATCACTATTGTACAGTTATATTGTTAAGTTTTTCAAGGAAATATTTATGTATTATACATTTTCGGATTGCTAAAGATCTCTAGTTTATGTACAAGTACGTTATGTTTTTATTAGAAATATTATTTTTATTTAATTTTTTTAAATCAATCTTTTTTGATTTTCAAATTGAGGTTTCCTTGTTGCCGATAGCTGCCGATGTCAAGTTAATGACATTTTTAGATTTGTTAAGTATTCAGTAATATGTACAAGGAAATAAAAAAACCGCCGTCATTACCGCGCCATTTCGAGCTAGAAGCAAAAATGTCGACCGGGGGAAAAAAATTGACGATTCTCGTTATTTGCACTTATTTATGACATTTGTGGATACTACAAAATACTTGTTATTGTTTCTTTACAATAAAATACTCTTTATTTAACAAGTAAGTACAAAATATCATAAGTATTTAATATTTGGAAAAATATTTTCACAAGAGATTTTTTTGCGGTGATCATTTTAATAAATTATTTTTTAATGTATTTTTTGTATGAAAATTTTCAAAATTTTAGTTTCGTAATTTTTTACTAAAAAATTAAGTCTTTAAAGTGGCGGTGTTTAAATTATCTAATAGCATAAGTATCCAAAAATACGTATACAAAATTTCAATTCAAAATGTCAAGAAACAAAAAACGCACCGTTTGGTCCCATAGTGGGGATATAATATAGTTTTCTTCTATACATGACATGTCTGCCGTTCCTGACTGACTCTGACCTGACTGATATCCCTTCATCAGATTAATTCAGCAAATCTTGTATTTGCCCCTTGATTTTCCAAAAATTTGTAAAGAATGGCAGCTTGATAATAGATGTATTGATGACATAGTTCAATATGGACTCTTCAGCCATACTCCCGATGTCGAAACTTCCTGTATATATTTCACTCCTATTGTCATGATCACCTTGTATAGAAAACGTGTCCCCCCTAAGAATGCAATCCTGACCTATAGTGATAAGGTCGCTGCGCTATCGCCCAGACTCGTCGTCGCCAGCCCAGACGGGGATAATAAGCGGATCTGGCATTATTCGCAGCATGTGTACAATCAGGTATCACAAGAGTATAATTTAATCCATCTGTCCGGGCACACCTTTGTTTCTAAACGAGAATATGTTTGATTGCTGTCTTCCGTGATTATTTTTACGTCACATATACACAAAAAATAAATTGATCAATGTTGCCACACCATTAATCAACCCTCTTCTTGTTCTGGAACGTGATGCGAATTTTAAGACATTATTGTAATGTTCTACCTCGTCTAACTCGTGTCTGAACTGAGCCAGTGTTGCAGTGCATGTACTTTCTTCATTACAGGTGCTGTTTAAATGATTTAAGTATTTCTCCACTTTTTGAATGTTTTGCCAGAATGTTGACAGATAGTAGTATACAATTATGTCAACATTCTGACCCAGTGTCTTTCTAGAAGTTGCAAATCGGCTGCTCGATCAAAATGTAGCGCTTAAGTCGATTCTCGGAGTAATTTTGTACGTTTGCTGTATCGACGGCGACATAATTACCATGATAAGTAAGAGCAAACTAAATAATTTGGCTTACTTCTACTGCATTTTGACGCGTGTCCAGTAGCGGCGGGGTCACTGTCCGCTCGCGACGGTTTGTCATCTTGATCTGGGAGTACTGGACAGCAAAGGACGCAGCTTTGTGATCGGCCGTTTCAGGTTTAGTTTTCAGTGTAACAGCGCGTACATACCCTTCCTTGCCGGGGTGCATATCGATGAATTTTGCTAAGGCCCAGTTAGAAGGCGGTAAATTATCTTATTTCACCACCACTATGCTGTGCAGTTCTATATTCTTCTGAGGTATATGCCACTTGCTTCGTGTTTGTAATGTATGCCAATATTCTGCAGACCACTGCTTCCAAAATTCTTTAGACATCTGCTCAGTTAGCTGCCACCATGTTTTTACGTAGTCAGTATTATGTTTATCAGATAATGTTTCGGATAGAATAGGACCGCCGATGAGAAAGTGGCCAGGTGATAGGTAATCTATGTCTTCTGAGTTTTCCAACAAAGAAAATAGAGGCCTTGAGTTCAGGCAAGCCTTTATTTGCGCAAGCGGCATTGAATACATTTCGAAGGTAAGCTTCTGATGGCCAACTACGCGCTTCAGATGGTGCTTTAGGCTTTTAAAAGCGGCTTTGAATATGCCGCCCGCACTGCTCCAAGCAGCCACGTTAAAATGCCAAGTAATTGCCAGCTAGCTAACGTTCTCGAGGAAATCAGTGTTGATTGTTTGGAGTGCTTGCATAATTTCCCTTAGAAGTACAAGTGACGCACTCAAGGAGTTCGTACCGTTGTCACCGTAAACGTGTAATGGCGTGCCGCGCTGAGCGCACATATGTTTAAATGCAGCTAAAAACGCTGATGCAGTGAGATCCGACACGAGCTTCAGGTGAACGGCTTTTACAGTTAGGCATATAAAGACAGCTATATAACCTTTTGTGGTCTTAATGCCTCTCCACTTTTTTGCTTTCACCTCCACATGTCCTGTAAAGTCCACCCTAGTATGTGTAAAGGGGTGAGATGGTACAACTCGAGGGGTAGGCAGATCACCCCTGACCTGTGGGTGGATTGGATTTATCCTTTATGATAACAAGTGTATCATGTGATTGCATCCATTTTGTCTTCTGCTGAAGTAAAGTAATATATTCATTAGAAAATTGGTTCCAGAAATGTTGCTTCAACAGTTGGATTCCGTTGAATCTTGCTATGGATGAGATATTGCTGGTGCTGATCTGGGACTGGTACAAAAATGAGAGATCGTCCAATAATGAGATGGGCTGTACTGGAGTCAAAGGATACAGGATGGAGCTGAGGGATCATCAGATAAAGGAGTGAGTTGGCGGGAATTCAATATTGCTTCTATTTTAATGAATAAAGTATTCATTTCTTCATAATCTAGAAATGTAAGATTCAATATAGGTCTCAGGTGATGTTTTAGGGATATAACAGCAGACTCTCACAAGCCGCCAATATGAGGAGTGTACGCGGGAATAAAAATAAAATTTATACCTTGCTCAGTCATGTCCTTCAGTGCTCGCTGTCTACTTATAATTCAATACCTGTTTCTCATGTGTGCCAAGTTTAACTGTATGTAAAGTATGTAAAGTAGCGTGATGAGTGTCCAGTATAAGCAGGTCCGTCAACCCTGAATGATAGGGAAATACAATCCGCTGTTTGCTGTGTGTAGGTCATGTTGAATATTGCAATCTTCCCTTCATTCTCAGAATGCCATCATCATCATCATCATTACAGCCCTTCACATGTCCACTGCTGAACATAGGCCTCCCCCAAGGAATGCCACAAAGCACGGTCCTGAGCCACCTGCATCCATCGACTTCCTGCATGTCTTACCAGGTCGTCACTCCATCTAGTGGCTGCCACTCGAGAACCTTTTTTCCAGAATGCCATCTTTGTCAAGAAATGTATTTAAACTTATAATTGCGCTTTTCCGTGAAATGTTGCAGTTTTTCTTTAATTGATCTATCTCGTGTGCAAAGCAAAAAATTGATTTAATTATCAATTGATAATTAACACACATTGAATCAAATTTCAAGCGGGTCAAAGCGGGTTGTCTTTGTCACTGAGCTGTATTTATGTAAAAGCTCACTGATAAACGGTGAATGATTAATCTCTGCCGCACATATCCGAGTTTTGCTCTTCATACATGCATGAATTTCGATTTCTGGAGCTTCATATTGGTCTGGAGGATACTCTTTGTTCTCCTTGAGCCACGAGGGTCAATTCCACCGTAGGGAATACAATAATTCCAATGATACATCGTGAAGTTATTTGAGTTCTGTTGATGATTGTTTTTGGATATTAGGTTGTTTTGTAAGAGTTTCAATGTGTTTTGTAAAAAGGACTTGCTGATTGTCATAGCGATGTATTAATATTTTCCACGCGGAATCATAGTTTTCTGAAGAAATATGCAAATCTTGTATTAGGCGCTTGGCTTCACCTTTTAGCTTTTCCTTTAAGTGCTGCATCGTATGTGCCTTAGTCATAGAAGGATTGTTGTGAACGGCTTCCTTCAACAGGTCAGAAAATGTACGCCATTAGATATAATTCCGAGAAAACGTAGGTATTTCTATTTGTAGTGTTATACACCTAGTAGATAGTTTTGAGATGTTAATTTTTTGTTCAGCAACCTATTCGTTCTTAAACGTGACCTCCATTTCCTCATATTCCTTGTCGTACTTTAAATCGGAGCCTTTGAGAATATTGTCAATCTTCAAGTGTGTTTCTTCGGTGTTGCTCCAACAATCTTGAAGAATTCTCAGCTCATACTCTAACTCCCATTTCTCGTCGATGTTTTCGATGTCTATGTTCTCAGTTTTTTTTTTAATTAAAAATGTGCTTAGTCTTGACCTCCATCTGGCCCGAGGGTAAAGATAAGGTCTACGATGGAGCTAGTTTACCCAGGAGATGCCTGTTTACACGCACCCTGAAGAGGTTCAGGTCATATGAACTCGGAAAAACAGACGCCGGCAGGGTATTTCATTCCTTGGCTGTGCGCATTATAAAAGATGACTTAAAGCGCTTAGTGCGAATATTAGAAATATCAACCAAGTGAGGATGGCAACCTGCAGTACGTCTGGTACTCCGATAGGAGAAAGAAGATGGCGGTATGAGCTTATGAAGCTCATGGGCACACTCTCCGAAGTATAATCTTTAGTAGACCGACAAACAAGCAACTTGGCAGAAGAAGCTAAGCTGTGAAGCTTAGTTTCCACCAGCTTTTTGTCACCGATAAGCCTCTTGGCTCTGCGTTGCACTGAGTCAAGTGCGGCAAGTTGATAATTTGCTGAGTCATCCCAAAGGTGACTGCAATACTCCATGCATGTTCGGACTTGAGCTTTGTATAAAGTTAGAAGCTGTCCAAGCGTGAAGTATCGCTTCACCCTGTTTAAGATACCCAGTTGTTTGACCGCAGTTTGTGCTTTCGACTCACTCACTCAACTGTATGCCGAGAAGCTCGAGATGAACTGTAACCTCTACAGATGTACCTAGGAAAGTAGGAGTCAGATCAAACGGACTCCGTTTTGCGGAGAACAGACAGGCCTGCGTTTTGGCACCGTTTAAATTGACCAGATTGTCATCACCCCATTGGGAGACAAGGCTTAAGGTCGCATTTATCCGCTCCACCATGGCCTTTCTAAGTGAACGTATTACTGCCCCTCCATCTTTTGTACTGGACATGAATCTCTCTGTGACCGTGCTGTCATCTGCATACCCAACAATACCTGGTAGAAGTAGATCATTGATGTGCAGCAGCAAAGGAGTCGCAGAGAGAACAAGCCCCTGAGAAACTCCGGCATTAATATGCATTATGTCAGAAGAGCAGCCATCTATGACTACCCTGTTTGACCGTTCACTCAGAAAGTCAGATATCCAGTTGCAAAATTCGGCGGGGACGCCGCAAGCAGAAAGCTTACTCAGCAGACTTGCGTGCCAAATCCTGTCAAAAGCCTTAGAGATATTGAGTGAAACTGCTAGAGCTTCACCGTTCTTCTCGATTGCTTCGCCTCAGAAGTGCGTGACATACACAAGAAGATCCCCAGGGGACCGTCCCCGGCGGAAGCCATATTGATGATCACTGAGGGGGTCATTTGTTTCAAGGTATGTCAGCAGCTTATGGCCCAATACCCTTTCCATAACTTCTTCTTCCCAAGTCTGGCCCCTATACGACTGACATGGTCGAATCGTGCCCTGCGGAGAACCCGCTTGCAGGACTTGGCAGCAGAATTAAAAGCTCTCTTCTTCGCACGAACCCTCCAAGCCATAACTTTGCGATCGCGAGCTAGAACTCAGGCCCAGTAGGCGGACTCTTTGCGAGCCTCAGCACGAGCACAGTCCACATTAAACCCGGGCCGAGCCTTGTGACCGAGCGGGATGTCGAAGAACGGAATAAAATATTCCATTCCCTGCCGTATCACATCCGCAACCACATCGGCAGAGCAGGAGGGTTCATCCGAAGAGAAGCACACTAGCCGCCACGGATAGTATGCAAAAAAGTGCCGCATCTCATCCCAGTCTACGGAATCGTATCGCCACATTCTCCTCGTGCCCGCTGGACAGTCATCCGGAGGAGAGATAATCGATAGGGGTTTCACTAGATGAGCCCAGTGGAGCTAAGACAGATATCTGGTGCCTGTCTGGGTCTGTTGTCAGCAGAAGCTCCAAGCAATTGGATGTACGCCCGGCTACATCTGGTACCCGCGTCGCTACTTGAACTAGCTGACTGAGATCTAGCGATAACGCAAGTTTGCGCGCCTCTCTCCCAGCATGATCGGTTTTCTCGTATGGGAACAACCACTCTTTGTGGTGGGCGTTAAAATCCCCGAGAAAAACTAGCTCCGCAGACGGATACCGTTGTTGGGCTTTATCTGCCATCCCTGTCAGGTGTTCAATGAGCCTGGTCATATCCTGGTCTCCGCTAAGCGATCGAAATACACAAGCATAGAGGGTTGTCTCAACACCAGTGTCCACCAAAAGCCACATTGCATAAAACTCTGTAACCTCAAAGCAACGGAGACGCCGACAGCAAATGTCATCGCGGACGTACACACAGACCCCAGCGCGCTGTTTAAACTTATGTTCAAGCGTGTAGCCTGGGTAGTTGAGGTACGTCACATTAGACGGAGTTGCTATCTGCGTCTTCGTTAAGAAGAATAGGTGCGTTATTCTCGAAAACGCTCGTAAGTTAGTTCGCTTCAAGCTTAATAACTCTTGAGCTTTCTCAAGGTCAACTTGGGTGGTATTATCCTTCATCGATTCATCTTTTGATTCAAACTTTTATACAGCCATCATTCCACGCGTTTTGCTATACAAATGTTCATACACAAGAAAAATGTCCTTTGTAAAATATTCGTGAGTCTTGTCTTTTAATGACGATAATTGTTTATTGTTGCTTTTGAATTCGAACTAAAGTGCATCCAAATCTTTGATTCTCTTCTCTATGTATTCCTTAGTTCTTCTTGACTTTGGATCCTTTTTGAAATTGGTGTTAAGCTTTCTGATCTTTCTGATTTCAAACTGTCTCTGCAGTAAGGCTTGCATGATGATAAATTATTGATTGAATATTTAAGTTACAAGTAACACTGATGGAACTGTAACTTAAAATCGTCGGGTCCACTTAGTGCGTTGGTGTCCTCAGTACAATATGTTATGTGCCTTCTCAATTCGACTGGTGAGACCCGCTTGCGGGAGGCCAGGCGAACCGATTCGCTACTGTACCAAAACACTTAACACTAAGGTAACAGTCGAAGGACCAACAAACGTATGCGTAACTATGCAAATATGTAATACAGTTCAAGAGTAAATGTTGTTAAATAGTACTAATCAAATACTAAGACTAGGATGCAAAATAAAACACTGTTTACCGTAACGTCTTGTTAATGGTACTAAATTTATTATAAAATGAAATATTAGTACAATGCAGTAAACATACATGAGCATGTGCTCCAATTACGATAACATATAAAAATGTACGGGTTTACTCGTACACTTAGAATTATATTTTTATACAACTTATATTCTACACCAATATTTTTACGTACGTGCTTATCTTTTTGCACTTTATTATAGTTGCATAAAGTATGTACAAAGCTTCATACTATAAAAAAATAATGAACAGAGGCTGAACATAGTTCATCTAGCGGCGTGTCTATGCGATTACTGTCGGACGACATAGAAAAGAAAGAGAAGCGCGATGACACGACGCTTATAAAAGTTCCGCATTGATATATTTTACAAACGTACGTCAATATGAAATCCAGATATTTTTGTTGGAAGGTCATTTTAAGAGGTTTATTTACCGGTTTTTTTTTTGTATCGAGATTTTTTTTAAATACTGTTGTAGTTTTAAGATCAACATTTTTTCCGCTGCCATAAACTGTATAGATTTGGCTAAAGAATCGTTTCAGATAAACCTATTTGGGCATTGGAGTATCAACAATACAGATAGAGACAAGAGACAAAAACTTCAAGTTTTTGTCCTCTCAGCCCGGCTAGCATGGGCAGGAGACAATTTTATTCCCGGGGAAAGGAGAAAATATTTATCCCCTCGCTGAGTTTTATCCACCCTTAGAGCATGGGCACACCGGTGGATATAATATCCACAGTAGATAAAATGGGAGATAGACTTAGACTTACATAGATTTTTTTGTATGAATATAAACTTCAACCCACGTCCAATGAACTAGGATAAAATCATCTCTTTCGAATGTCAAAAAAGCATCATTTTTTATCTTTCATTAAGCTCCATGCTACGGACGGGGGATATATGTCTACTCGTTATGTCAAACGGGGATATACTTCTCCCCGTTTGACATAACAAGATAATTTTATCTCTTGTCAGTGGATATAATCGGGGAATAAAATTTTTGTGTCCCGCCCATGCTAGCCGGGCTGAAGTCGAAGAGTGGTGGCGAGAATGGTGAAGGGGGCACGTGAGCAGTACGTACCAATCGGTTGAGCGGGGGCAGGCGCTGCAGCAGGCGGGCGCAAGCCGCGAAGTCGCCGCCGGCCGCCACGCACGGCGCGTACAGCGCGTCCGGGATCAGCGGCTCGTACAGCTCGCGGTACCACAGCTTCAGCAGGCTGGCCGGCGCGTGCGCGTCTGCAACACATACACTTGCAACACCCGCTGCTGCCCCACTGCTGGCTACACGACTCATTCTTAAATACAATAATCCACCGCGTTCAACTTCTTTGTCATTCAAATATTATAAAATCAAACACTCAATATGTCCTATATAATGAATAATATCGAACATATACCACCTAAAAACTAGAACCAGTCTAGAAAATGTGGATGTTATATTATTTAACAGTCAGGTATCTCACACACAAGAAGGATAAAGGATAACAAGAAAAATACAATGAAACAAATTTTCCATTCATCTGAACAAAACACCCATTCCATTACAGCCTAGTAAAGTTGAGTTTCGCGATATATATTTTTAACGACAGACAATTATATTTATATGTATTAACAAAATATATTTGAGTAAAATACTAACCGGTCAACGTAGAGGCGTCGGGCAACTCCCAGTTATCGATTTTGGCCTTGAGCGCGTTAACTTCGTCAACATCGGCTGACACACGGAAAATGCCTTCAGTCTCGCGGCCATTGAGCGCCAGCACTTGTTGCGAGAGCGCCACTTGTACCCACGGCAACTGGCGATTAGGAAACCGCTCTTTTTGTAACGCCATCACCTCAGCCAGAGTGTTGCCGAACATAGACTGGCGGAAAATTTGGATCTGAATAGAAAAAAACAATTTAAGATTAAGTTTCTTTACATGGTAAAGCCAAACTGCAGGTTATAATGCCTACAGCACAAATGGACTCGACCGGGGTAAGACCACCCTTGCACAGAATACCATTGTGAAATAGCAGCATATTTCGAGTTCATAAGACGAGAGTGACGAGAACCGAAGACCCTTTTAACTGGTGATGAGACATTCCGTCTTAATCCACAAGGGTAACAACGCATCTGCATTTTTCTTTCTAATCGAGGATTGTCAATGGGCCATGGTGTTTATATTTTGTCTGTCAGTTTGCTTACAATAATCCAATGTTTCGAAACCAAGCTTCTATAAGTAAAAGATATAAAGAAAAATTCTAAGATCTTTACACAATGGTAAACATGTTCCAGAATGTTTATAAATTGAGTATTAAACTTACCCTGGCTTGATCGATATCCTCAGTGGTGGGTTTCCGCGGTTGCCGTTTCCCCCCAAAACCAATTCTCTCTAGGCGCTTACACGCAATTCCTGCATAGTGCGACACTTGAACATGGATCGGCCACTTCCCGACCTATAAAGAAAACACTATATTTATATATTTCATAAAACAAAACTTTAGAAAAGTCCACTGATTCCTTCATTATTGTCTACATCAATATTATTTTACTAATTAGAGGATTGTGGATTTTATTTGAATATAGAATTTATTATTTCCCGACCCATTCGTAAATCACAAATTGTCATTTTCATTTGTTTTTTGTTCCGTGGGTATAATTACTGTAAGCACTGCAAGCATAAGGTTCGTTTAGTTGGGGTTAACCATCCCATACTTGATGCATGGAAAATTATTTTTTGTTGAATGCGGTTTTAAACGTTTTTTATTCCTTTTTTATTTATTTTTCTTCATCATCGTCATCATCATTACAGCCCATCACAAGATCACCGCTGAACTTCAGGCCATCTAGCGTCTATTTTACGTACCACCTTGGGATTCAATCAATTTTTGTTCGATAAAATGAAGTAGATGACGCTATTACAAAGCAATTTTACTCGAAAGAAAATATTACTTTGATTTATTACACTAAAAGACATTGCATTTGACGTACAGGTGGATATAGTGCTGTGCATACATTCTGCCGTTCCAAAAATTGTTTTTTTAGGAGCTTGGATAACTGTGGTGGTACTGGTATAAAATACGGCGTAGTCAAAAAATAAGGATTGTAACATTTATTTGCTATAAAATTAAACTTTTTTCTTATATTTTATACCGCACTTGTGGTTAAAAATGATCATATTAAATAAATCATTTGCCGTGAAATATTTTATTTAATATTTCATTCATTTCATTTGAAGGTTTCACTTCTACCGCGTGTGAACAGCACACATGTTTTATTTTAATACTAGTAATGCTAATAGCATATTACTAATATTCCCATTAACCACTATTGGTTAATCTGAAAATGATTTTGTTAGGAGTGGTTCACGACAGTAGTCGAATGGCGGATTCGAACCCACAACCTTTTAAGTTCGCGGTCCGCACCCTGCCATTAGGCTACTGTCGCTTTCTACACAGTATCACAGAATAACTGTCTTCTATCTCATTCTCTCGCAGCCTAAATCCTATAGATGTTTCCCCGCAGGCTAAATCATGATACTTTTTCGTTTCATCGAGTTTCAAATCACAACGATTCTAAACTAACTTTTCACTTCAAAAATATATAAAACAAAACGACAGGTTAGCATTACAAGCAAATACAAAATTAGAATTGGAAAGGAAAAATCACATTATTTGGTATGACAGTGGAACCACAAGAATGGCTCGTTACCTCGGGGAAGGCATCCGCGAAGGCGGGGTCGCGGTGGCGGTTGACGTAGTTGGTGAGCGCGGGCTGGAAGGCGGGCGACGGCGGCACGAAGGCCAGGCACACGGCCAGCAGCTCCCAGCCGCGCAGCAGCGAGTCCCGCAGCGGGTTCTCCGTCGTCTGCCGGCACAGCTGCACGTACAGCTCGTCACGCAGCCTGCCCGCACACATATTATGACCATGATGTCGACCGCGCAATGGCGGTGTAAGAATAACCATCACTCCATATCGTCCTGTGTGTCGGAAGAGGCGAAAGGGGGAAACTAAAACAGAAGATCATCTTCCTGCTTCCTAACAACTCAAAATAATAAAAAAACTATGAAAAAACCCTCCCTTACTGCAATCTATTAGAGGCCTATTTTCAGGAGTGGATTTTTTAGGCAGTAATGGATGAATGAATGGATGGCTTCCCGGTCGATTTTTACCACGGCCATAACTTCTTGCTAAAAACTGCGCAGGAGATATCAAAATATAGCAAGCCTGAAAGTGCACGCGCTAACGCAGATGCATCTGCTTTTCCTATGTTCTCTGCTCGATGTAACACTTAATACGCAGTAGCATGCCCAATCATTCAATTGAGCATGTTAAATCATAAAAATCTCCCACCTTCCAGCCCGCAATCACAGATCGTGATGAATAGACTTGTAGGCGTAATAGAAACCAGAGACGGCTATGAAAACTAGACTGAGTGACCACCTGGTAAGAGATGCAGGAAGTTTATGGATGCGCGTGGCTCAAAACCGCGCTTTGTAGCATTCCTTGGGGAAGGTCTCTGTTCAGCAATGGACTTGTGAAGGGCTGTGGTGATAATGATGATGATAGTTAAAAAGATAGATTGCCAAATGGTAGTGGCGACGTAAAAATTCCATCGTCTTATTCCATCCTGTGGGTGTCGCGTAAGGGGACTACGAGAAATTCAAAGAGAATTTGTGCCCTGCAATAAATGGCAGTATAACCATCTCGTATGTGGCAAATGTAAAATAGGCCGACCGGCGACGAAGAGCAACGTCATAGGTGCACAAGACATCTAGTACTACAAGCGCCTGATAAGCTTGGCATTTAGGGAAACTCCTTACTACACTGAAAGTTCCATGTCCAACAATGGAACGGTCCACCCTAAAAGTATGGGATGATTAAGAATATTGTACCGTGTAGTGACGGTGTAAGAATATCCGCTAGCCCATATCATCCCGTGGGTGTCGTAAGAGCCGACAGAGGAAACAAATCAGGAGATGGACAGCAGCATCTTCCTAATAACGACTAAAACATAAGGCAATCTATGGGACGGGCCTATATTTAGCAGTGGACTTTAAAAGGCTGCAACGGATTAAGAATATTCTCTTTATTTATTAACCAAGATTCTTCGATCTCATTACGAGGCAAATAAAAAAATAGAATCTGTACAAGATTCAGTAGTTAATGTTTCTATTCAAAAATTGGTACACTTTGCCTCGCAGATTGTAGAAATGACAGAAAATGTATTTATATCATAAATATTAACTTAAAACAATAAAAATGATAATAAAATTGACTTAAGTAAAAATATTTATCATGGTAAGTATACTTACTTTTCGTTAGTAAATGTAGCATGTAAGATATCTTGGGCAACAGAGTTTAACGTCATGCCAGGCCTCGCTTTCCGATCGCCCATATATATCTGGACGAGCCGAAAAAGGTCGATGGCGGCCTTCTTGTGCGCCTTGTCCCAATCCGCCCCAACCATCGGCGCACTAATTGATGATGACGTCCATGATAGCATATCTCGAACTGAAGCCTTCAAAAAAAATTTGTCTTTTAAATTTGTATCTTTGATTTTCGTATACCGGGTGTTTGTGAAACGCTCCCGAAAACGAAGACAGATGATAGTACTAAGGATACCTATGATGATGGGTCACAAAGAAATTCGATCCCGAATAATCATGAAAATACTTAAACATAAAACCAGCAGTGAAACTTAAAAAAGAAAATCAGCTGACAAAGGTCAATATCCTCGCGGGCTCGAACTCTTATCTAGATCGGTACGAAACAATGCATTAGGTATACTACTCACTCTACCCTTCCCTTTCACACACACGCTGCCTCGTGTCGCCTCGCGCTGTGGAATTTACACATGCTTCAAGGACGTTACCTAGTGCGCATTTGTTTTGGCGGGATTGATTAATAATTTTAGTTTTTGAGACAGTTCCGTGTTGACTATCACGAGCGATAGTTCAATTGTTTTGTTTATTAAATTATTGTCGTTATTACTTGTTATTTATTAATTAATGATATTGTTCTTGTTGTTACGTTTTGTGTTTTTTGTTTTGTTTTAATAATGCCTAACGCGTAGGTACGTTTATGGTGTTCGTGAATACGGCATCATGTAAATGTGCCTTGGAGAATCTCGTAAGGCCACGGAGGATCGGTAAGCTGTTTCATACCTAATTTTTTTTAAATAACTTAGTACTGAACTGATCTGAATAGGTACATAACTGAATACATCAGAATAATAAACATACCTACACAATGGATAAAAAAGCATGACTCTAACCTTGTTAACATTTTATTTAAGTATTTTTTTCATTAGCGGGGAATTGAACCATTTATTTGGTTTATTTAACCTATTTTTTTTTAAATAACTTAGTACTGAACTGATCTGAAGAGGTACATAACTGAATACATCAAAATAATAAACATACCTACACAATGGATAAAAAAGCATGACTCTAACCTTGTTAGCATTTTATTTAAGTATTTTTTTCATTAGCGGGGAATCGAATTAAAGTGGCTACGTGGAGACAAGCACGGTGGCAAAATAGTAGGTTAAGTAGATAAGTTAGTTATTTAGACAAGTGTTGTAAATTATTAGGTATTGTGGTACCATCGCTAGTTGCGGGCCGCGCGAATTCGGCGTTCGCGCGTACATTGACCCCTAGTCAGCTGATTGTAATTCAGTAATTCCACTGCTGGTTTTATGTTTAAGTATTTTCATGATTTTTTGGAGCGTTTTGTGGAGCGTGAATGAAGCTAATAAAATATTGTGAAATGATGATTTTTTTTTCATCATGATCGATTTTATATTTCATTCATCATCAAAGATATAGTTAGTACTGTCGTCTGTCTTCGTTTTCGGGAGCGTTTTAAAAATACCCTGTATACTGCGTCTACTAATGGTATTACTTTTATACGTAAAATCTTCATGGTTTTGTGGCGGCACTGTCATCGCGCCACAAGCCGAAACATACCGAAGCCAAAATCGCACTATCAAAGATCTGAAGTTAACGAAGCTATATATAGAACAGCTCTGAAATAACACACGGAGCCGCTCCCCGGGCTGAATACCTTGCCCGGCGGGAGATCTCCCTTTTTCCTTCCACCGCCGAATTGGTGACCAACCCACATGATCTGAATATGCAACCAACAAACCTCCGGAAACTACAATTGCAACCAACAAACCTCCGGAAACTACAATTTCAAGCCTTCGTCATTATCCTCAATAACCCCTACCATTCGCTCCCGAGAATCGTCTTCTGCAGTCTTCCCTTGCAAAGCTAGTCCAACTTGTCTTAATCTCCACTCACCGTAGATTTATAAAGCAGACTTCTGGTAGCGGAAGGTATCCATGAGGATTTCCACACGAAAATAAAAAGGCAGACTTCTGGCACTTGCTCCAGCCCATCGTTCTCACCGGCATCACTTGCAAGTGCGTAGTACGGCATGCATTACACACCGGAGTCACTTGCCCTTACGTACACAGCATGCATTCCCCACCTGCATTAAGGACGCACCGGCAATCGGACTACACTACGACCTCCGGTCTGAACAGGGGAGTGATGTGGCGGCGATGTCGTCGCGCCATAAGCGAAAGATACCGAAGCTAAATTGCGCTGTCAAAGTTCTGAAGTTAACGCGCTATAGAACAGCTTCGAAATAACACACGGAGCATTGGCCGCTCCCCGGGCAGAACACCTTGCCCGGCGGGAGATCCTCCTTTTCCTTTCACGGCCAAAATTTCATCGCAACGAGACACTTATTTAATAATTATAAATTATTTTTCATAAGTAGAATTGTATCTTTATCTATTTTAGCAACAGGTGATAAGCACACAGTCTACTTGATGCTATTCGACCACTATAGAACGTATATACACCTGCATCCTAAAATGTTACAACTTATGACAAAGCCCACTGGGGCATAGTCTTTCCCTGCACGTGGCAATTCATTTACAAGGCACATTCTGATTAATTGGTCCTTCGAGCCAGACATATATGCGAGACGAATTGAAGTATATATTTTGCAAGGAAATGTATTAAAAGAGTATAAACGATGTTTAGTACAACGGTTACGGTACGTCGCTCACCTTCCTCCTGAAAATGCCCTTGTTGAAGTTGAGGTTATCTTTCGCGAAGATCTCGATGTCCTGCTCAGCGGGCACGTGCGGATGCGGCGGCGCGTGCGTTCGGACTGGGCTGTACAGTGCGCCCGCCCCCGTCCCGCTACCCCCGCCACCCCCGCTGCCGTCCACTGCGCTACCGCCCGTGCCCCCGCGCCCGCACCTGCACCCGCGCCCCCGCCACCCAGGGACGACGTCTGTTCACATTAACACAACAAAATATAGAAGTAGGCTCTTAAAATATATATTAGGTCGGGGAAAAAGTTTTTCGTATTTTATATACAAATTCAAGACATTTTTTTTCAAAGTTTAATTACATTTAATTATAATATATGTGCCATTTTGTGCCTGGCGGTAAAAGCTCAGTCAGTCAGGTTTCGCTACAGTCTGTGGAGCTTGACTACCCTTTGACCATGATCTTTTTCGCACGTTCTTGTCGTAGGTGATCCACTTTTCATCACCAGTGATCAATCTTTTCTAAAATGGTTCGGTTTCATTACGGTTTCAGTGAGCTCGTGTGGTACATAAATATCGAGCTTTTTTGTATAGCCTGACTATTTCAAACGGGTCAAAACTGTTTTGTGTTTAATCCTCAATTACTCGGGTGTGTCGTAACTACTAATATGCCTATCTTCCCCACTTTTTCTAAAATTTCATGGACTTTATCCGCGTATGAGGGCGACCAGAGCGAGCTGCATCTTTGACATCAAAATCCCGGACTGAAAACGCTTGAATCAACTTTGTGGTACTCTTACTGACACTGCATTAGGTCCATAAACGTCACAAATTTTTTTCGCGGCTTGTGTCACTTGTTTTCCCTTTTTGTAAAAAAACTTCAGAAGGTATCGAATTTCTTCGTTGGATTCACTCATCTTGGCGAACAGAATGGCAATTGAAAAATTGCGGGGAATTTATTTACTTTTTATTTATTTTTTTCTTAATGTCCTATATGAATTGATATTAAAACCAGCCAGATACAAACAGTATAAACAAAGAGATTTTTCATCGAAGAAACTGTTTCCTCAACCTTTTATAAAGCATCTTTAACAACCTAAATTAAATATCAACTGTAACTACTTTTGAAGACTGATGAAATTGACTACTATTTAATAATTCACTTTTACTATTAAATGTCAGTCACAGTTACAAATAATCGCTTACCCTGTAAAAGGACAATGACGAAAAATTGTTTATGGGAATTATTAAGCGTCTACTTATGTCACCGTTACACATATCAATAAAATAATTTAATATGTATTATCTAACCAGGCTCATGGCCTATCGAAGTCTGGAAAAAAAATCATCATACATAATTTTAAACAAAATTTACTAGTTGTTGAAGTTGTTACGATTCGCCAATTAAGGTGGGCAAAGGTCTTATACCATACAGCCTAGTCTGATGTGTATTTTATTCACAAAACTCTTCTCAATATACTAATGCGTTATTTTAGGATTCCTCTATGCTAGTAATTACTCTATATAAGCGTAATTGAAAATTATATTGACTAATTGTTGTTGTTGTAACGATTTGCCAATTAAGGCAGGCAAAGTTCTTATGCCAAACAACCCAGTCTGATTTGAATTTTGTTCAAATTGGAATATTTTTAATTTCTGACTTCCTGCAGTAGTATGACTGAAGAAAAAATTGTTCATATTTCAAACTATATTTTTACATATTTTTCATTTGTAGACGAAAGAAAAAAATATCAACAAAAATTCGTTTGGGAGTTCGCCATTGTCCTTTGTTACGGATTGGCAAGCAAAGGAGGATAATTGACTCTCTTCTACTACACTGCATAACCGTATAACTTTTATATATAATTTCCCTCTGTCGCCTCTTACGACACCCAGGGATGATATGGGGTAGTGGATATTCTTTCGCCGCCACTACACGGATTCAATCATTTAACAAAAAATTAATACATACTCATCATGTTTTAATTAAAAAACAATCTATTGGCAAAACTTTTACAAAAAAAAATTACAAAAACAAACAAATTAATAATATAGTTATACAAGACAAAACAAATAATTCATAAAAAAAATAACGATCCACTCACCCGATGTATCCCAGGCGACGGCTGTCGATCCCTGTCGAAGCCGACAAACGTGTTGTAGTAGGCGACGCCGTGATTCATGTACTCTGCGTCGGCGCGGTGCGTGTACGTGTGCGGCAAGTAGACTCCCGAGCCGTCGTCGTCGTCGGGCGTGCGCGCGCCGCCGTCCGACGACTCGTTGTCCGGCTCGTGGCCCGACAGCGAGCGCGACCGCGACCCCGACCGCGACGAGCCCGACGACCCGTCCGACTCCGACCCGCCCGCGCCCGCACCCCCGCCAGTGTAGCGACCCCGGCCTTCATCCACAGTAACGTCCATTTTAACTTTTTGTGACAAGTGGAAAAGACGTGTAGCGCTTTTTTATACATAAATTCCTGTTATTTTGAGTGACATTGACCGATGTTCAATAAATATAAATAACCGACCAGCACAGATTTGTCTGTACCGGAAACCTGTTTCTTTATGTAAGCACCCTTAGTAAAGTAGCCGTATAGTAGTAGTAGGTTTAAAAAGGCAATGGTTCGTTAAGCGACTCTGAGGCCGTATGACAAGACGACTATGATGGTGACTTTAATTTGAACTTTTATTACAAATTATTCCCATTTTTTATAAAACTGAAATAACAGATGAACTTACAGTCCACCTGATGGTCTAGTTTCTGTTAATGCTGTTAGCCTATGCGGCTCTTGCAGCTTCGTCGGACTCATGCCACAGCCCTGAGTCACCAAAATAAATAATCCCCCCCCCCCTATAAATGGGGGGGGGGATTATTTATTTTGGTGCAACGTTGGAAAGCCACGTTGCTCCCAAACATTTATTGTGTTCAGTGATCACATTATCGCTACATCAACATCAACATTAAATACTCCTCGATGCCGCCGAAAATCACAACATGACATGGGTGAGTTGTCTAACCGCCGTCCAAACAGGGTCCAAACATTCAATGAAAAATCCACCTGATGGTAAGTGGTACGGCAGTCCATGGGCACCAACAGAAAACTTCAAACAAAAAAAGCTACAGAAGCATTTTCACCTCTGACGACTAAAACGCATAAAGTCTCAGCCTGAACGCAGTAGTGCATGCACTGCTATGTAGCCGCAGCAAGCTACGCAGACAGACTCCTAGGCAGAGAAGGAGTCCCACCTTACATCATTTAACACTAGAAAACTGGTGGCGCCAATTCTTGCTAGTTAGACCAGTGCTGACTCGGTTCTACTAGTTGTAGACTGATTTGTGTGATAACACCCGGAATAACACAATGTTACAATTAACATTCATAGAATTAACACTAAATGAGCCAGTTCAATACGGGTCAGTAAGCTGAAGTGGCAATGGGCCGGCCACATAGCTCGAATTACACACAACTGATGGGGAAGAAAGGTTTTCGAGTGGCAGCCTCATACCAGTAAGCGATCTGTAGGGCAGCCCCCCACTAGTTTGTGTCACCGTGCCTTGTAGCATTCCTAGGAGGATGATTTGTTCAGCAATGGACTTTTGAAGTTGTCATGACGAAGCCAGTATATAAATGTAAAAATAGAGCTTATTGGTACACTCACTTGACAATTTTGCCTGTTGTATAATATAGTCTTGTAGTGGCAGCAAATGCTGCATTCCTCTTAAGTCCCAATTACAGTATAATGGAGATCCTCCACCTTCTTCATCTTCGTCCTCGCCATCCATTTGTGTATCATCAACTTCCACGGGCCTTTTGTGCCCTGAAAAGTTTTATATTGGCAGTTAATAGAGGTGGAAAGGAGGATGGCGAGAATGCATGTATTTTGGGACCCACTGATAGCAGAAGCGTTCTTCATGGAAACTTATTAATAGTTGTAGATCGTGATAAAACTAACAATAAAGCAAATGGGGAAGTAAGTCTAAAAAACTGGGAGAAAAAAGATATACTTAAAATAGCAAATAACCTAAAAGTAGAAAAACCTAAAATTATTATCCAAAAAAAACCTATTAAGGGGAGATGTTATTGCTTTATTGTATCTGAATTTTATTTGTATTAATAAGTAAATGGTATAGGCAGAGAATAAATAATAGTACTATGTACAGAAGTTGCACTCCTTTGATGTTCACTGCTTGCCGACGTTTTAATAGCCTACATAGTTATTATTAATCAGATAAATCGCGCACGCAAGCTAAATAAAACTTTATCGCTGCGCGCGAGTGTCCGTATTACTTTGCATATTTTCCCCTTCCTACGTCACGACGGACTTTCCGGTTAGGTTAGGTTACTAAGGGCTGTTAATAAAGAGTAAAAAAATACATTGTGAAATGGTAAGTTACTTAGGTAAAGTCCCCATTCCGATTATAATCGACCATATTTCCGCTACTATGCGAGTTCTGTGATGCCCAACGCATGCAACTTTTAAGGCCATTCGTCGGGAATCGCGATGCTTGGCTCTTAAGAAATAGGTAGATAGTGTGAACAACAAATAAACCCGAAATACGATTCCTAACAGAAATGTGATCGTATTCTACTTAATTAAAAATCTTGTAAACAAAGTTTTAATTTCAGTATTTTGTGCTATTATAACTTAAAATATTTTAATTACAAAGAAAAATTTAGGTATGTAAGTAGGTACTTGGGTAGTGAAGTAAATTTCAACTAAGTTTTGTAATAAAGTGCTTAGGTATTACTTCTGTAGTTAAATTATTACAAAGAGATTATCACTACGTTTACTGGCGAATAACGTTCTGTTATTGCAAGACGATTTATTTTTTTAATAAATTATAATAATTTTTATATAAATATTGTATAAACTTATAATTATAATTAATTTAAACTTCCATAGGCACGATGCTTCGTTAATTTTAAACTATGTATGTAGGTCCATTTTCGCCATTGTCCTCTGTTATTTCTTTATTATGTTTTCATTATTGTCATATGAGAATATTGCCTGCAATAATCCCGTGACTTAGGCCTCTCCCAAATTTGAAGGTTTTGTCCAAATAGGCAGACATTGTTGTTAAGTAAACAACAATGTCGATCTTATTTAATAACAACTATAGTTCGGCCGTTCAGAGAATGCGTTCCTGACACATATCTGTTAGTCACGACTAGTGATGGGCACAACATAACACCGAGTTCGTTACCGTTCCTCCAAAATGAACCGCCGCGTTATTTTTAAGATTATTTTCGTTTTAAATTGGCGGAATCATTTAAAATTAATATTTTAGTAATTTAAGTGGAAACCAAAAAGGTAATATTAATATAATAAAATTGTTTTATTTATTCGTTGTTACAATCTGTATTTCTATGCAATAAAGTACATTGAATTGAATGTGCGTACAGAATATTAATCAGACCCGATTCGCTTGAGGAGGTGGTGTCTTCATCATCATCTTCGCCTACATGTATAATTATATTATTATCAATAACAGAATCAATCCTGATATCTCGGTCAAAATATTCCACAATCAGGTTTTTAGTCTTCTCAACAACCTTTGCCCAGTCATCTCTTGTGACTTCCCGCAGGCTTCTTTTAATAGGGTCATCATCTTTTCGTGCTGAATGGCGGGAAGTATTGTGGCGGGCGGCGTAACCTTTATTTGAGCCCAGATTAGCTCAATCGCGTTATATTGGCAATGATACGGTGGAATTTTAGAACGCGATGACCGTACCCAGAGCCAGTTCATCGATTTCGTATCGCACATTTGCCGCTTTATTTTCTTTAACTAATTTAATTAGCTCTGGTTTTAGCATCTGCATATTTGCGTCAATGCCTTTTGCTTGTAAACCAAGCCACCATTTCTTCTTTTTATTAGCTTGGGTAGGTGGTTTCTGTATTTGAACCGAGTGATAGGAGGCATTATCCATGAATATTACAGAAGGCTCTGGTAGGTTGGGCAAAAGACGTTCTGGAACCACTCTTTAAATGTAGTGGCATTCATTTCCTCGTGGTAGTCATTTGTGGTTTTTGATTGAAATGCCAGTAACGCGTTCTCCACAACCACAATTTTGCAGAACCTGCGTGGCATATTATCAGACGGGCCCCCTTACCCATTGGTACTTTCGACGTCGACGCTTGTGTATCATCCGTCCAAGAACGGAAACCGTGTGATTGGCGTTTAGCCATGTCTCGTCAATGAACACAACATTATCCCAGTTATCAATATTTTTGCTTCTCTCAAAAACTTATCCGTTTTAAAATTATGTCGTATCGTTCTAATAAAATTTTCTTTGTCTGTTTTTATACGAAACCCAATATCTTTTAAGATTTTGGTTAAAGCAGTTTTACCCCGCTAAACAGTCCAGCTTCTCTTAACGATGCCAAAAGCTTCTTCCTGTTGAGATATTCATTTCTGGAATAGTAACCATATATATGATTTCTGATTGCATCGGCGTCAAAGGTGTCAATATCTGTCACGGGTTTAGTTCTACGTTTCTTTTTCGGAGTACGTAAAATATTATCTTCCGTGCCAGTAGAACCGAACTTTTCTTTATTAATATTTGTTATCGTTCGTTTGTTAACTCCAAGCGCCTGAGAGACGCGTTCTTGTACTTGTTCGACAGGTAACAGGGTCCGCCATTTGCCGCTCCCGCTCAAAGTAATCTTGCAGCTTGATGATTAACTCACGGGCTCCACTTTTCAATGTTTGTCCACGTTTAGACATTATTATGCACCAAAAGTAAAAGAACGCAATACAAAACACAATCGAAGTCCGATTTAGCGCCGATGTCAGTTTGAAAGCAGAAACAGTCCATTAAACGAAAGCCGGGTAATCAAATAAAACAGATCGAAAACACTTGAAGAACGTGGTCTATGCGCACGAAACGACAACAGACGACTGTTTTAGCGTCACAAAATGGCGGCCCATAACGCCATTTGGGGTTACCATTTTCAACCTAAATATAAAATGCTACTTTCTTTCGCGCGTTCGGTTTGGTCGTAGTTTTATTTTTATATTTAATAAAAGTTATCTTATAGTCCATTATTTTCAAATTCTTAAAAGAAAAACAAAACGTATTATTTTATAAAGTATAACTGTATAAGAACAGATTACGATACTGTTATTGCCTGTTATTGTTAGCACAGCACTACAAATATAAAGCGCTGACATAACCTTGTAATAGCGCAGTATAGATTTAGAAAAATATTGTTTACCAAGTTATTTGACACTCAGTTTGGCACAAAATTATAACATTCATTGGTTATTGATATAATAATGTTGTTTTAATGCTCATCAATTGTTAAAACGGTAAACAACCAGCAAAAATATTTTTATCGTAACTGCAACGCCATTACAAAGTTACGTCGTCAGTTCAATCGCGACGTGTCAGGAACGCATTCTCTGAACGGCCGAACTATAGTAATAATATTAGGACCTATAACAAACTAGTATAAAGGAACTCCTATGTAATTTCACAGAATGCCATCAGCCATTGTGCTAGATAACTAACAACTAAATACTTCAAGTAACTTCGATGCCCACTAGATGCTCAATTATTAAAAATGACTTGACCATAAATATTTCAAATGTTAAAATGACTTACGTCGCGACTTAGTCCGATCTCTAGGTGTCGTAACTTTCTCGGTTCTCTCGAAACGTTGGTTGTGCTTCTGTACGTTCGGCTCTGTCAGAGGCGGCTCCAAGCTCACACATTTCAGTTTGTAATTGACTACAATAAAAAAAACAGTAATGTAATCTAAAGAAAAATTAAACAACCATCTTTTAGACTGTATATGTTTACTGGTACTGGTACATTTACTTTTTTTATAGGATATGGGTGATAAACGAGCACACAGTCCACCTGATGGTAAGTGGATGCTGTGGCCCATAGACATCTACATTTATCCTAGAATAAGAATCAAAATGCAGATACGTTGTCGCCCCTGAGGACTAAGGTAGAATGCCTCGTTTCCAGAAAAAAGGGTCTCCGGTTCACTATACTCAAAATACGAAACACAGCAGCCTTAAGCTGCTATTTTACGCTGGTATACCACGAGAGCGTGGCCCTGCCCTGGTCGAGCCGACCCATTCGTGCTACAAATTATACAGCTGCAGTGTGGCTTTACCACGTAAGAAGTTACTGAAGTTATTAATTAAATAAATTCTATTTTACGAGAGCGAAAACATTCTCCGTGTACTCACTCTGATAAATCAAACCCTTTTTACTGGTAAAAAGGCATTCCACTTAAGGCGGTATTCAGAAACAATCGAGATATTATGCTCTCAATTTGACTCAAAATTTGACATTGTGAAGTTTCGAGTTTAAACTCGAGATTGTCTTTAAATACCAGCCTTAGTTCTCAGGTGTGACAACGCTTCCGTATTGTGTTTCCTAATCAATGATAGTTGTAGATGTTTATGGGCCACAGTATCCACTTATCATCATGTGAACTGCGTGCTTGTTTTAAATATACAGTATGTTTATTTTTAATATATGTAGCCACTGGTATTTCCAATTCACAGATGAAGAATTTTAATGCAGTTGTTGGAATTTATACACTTAGTAGACAGCCACGACCTTATGATCTACTTTTTTCACAATATAACCTTGATTTTAGAATCAAATCCTTGAAAGGCCAATAAGTGAAAAAACAAAGTGTTGATTCCGTTGTATCCGGTCAAGATGTTTTGTAATTGTCTCCAATGCAAAGCATTAACACTGGATAGGACATGTGAATTTATTTCTAAACATCCGATTTATTCGATAGTATATGTAAAAATCGACTAGAGAGACATCATCAATGTGTGTATACTAGTATAGAGCTCCGGTTAATAAAACTAAACAAATATTTCTTATTTATGCCGCCATACAGCAGTGCTTGCTCTGCTGTATTCCGGTCTGAAGGGTACAGAGTGCCAGTATAATTACAGGTTGTGAGGCATTTCATCTCAGTCCTCAGAGTTGACATCACATCTGTCGCCTTCTTTGTTTGAAATTGGCTATAGATGTCCATGGACTGCAGTAGCCACTTACCATCAGGTAGACTGTATGTTCGTATGTCACTTCAGTTTTTTTAAAAAATTGTTCAATCTTATGGCATATTAAATATAATGTGTATAATGTGTGTGTGTGCGTTTGTGTGTGTGTTTGTGTGTGTGTGTGTGTGTGTGTGTGTGTGTGTGTGCGTTTGTGTGTGTGTTGTGTGTGTGTGTGTGTGTGTGTGTGTGTGCGTTTGTGTATGTGTGCGTTTGTGTGTGTGTGGTGACTGACCGGCGGCGATATTGTCGTGGTCGTTGGCGGAGGAGATGCGCATGAAGTTGTGTTGGTTGTCGTGCGGCGCGCGGTGGCGGCTCGACGACACCGTCGTCTTGCTTGACGTGTAGCGTTCCGGCTCCGCTTGCTGCCGCCTGCTTTGTGCACCAAATATAGCTTTCACTACAGGTCTCTGCATTGCCTCGTCCTCATCAACCAGATAGCCCACTGCTATGATTAGAAATGTTCCATAGAAAAAAGCATATGCTATAATACCACGCGGATTTGAGATTGCAGTAACAGGGTGGTGTCGTACCATTAATGTACTTCCTTAAACGGTTTTGGTATCGACATCTGGCATATGCAATGTCCTACATTCTACTTGCTTATGTCAGCATTTTTCTCCAAAGGCCAACGCCACCTGCTCGAAGTTCAACCTGCTAATTGACGAACATGAACGAGAATGATAGCGAAAAATCTATTCGAAAAGAAAGAACTTAAATTTCATATCCTAGTAATAGTGCAAACGTGACAGCTCTGCGCACCTACCTGCCTCTGTGTGGTGAGTATAAACAAATCATCCAATAAATATTTGTCAAATGACATTTACTTGGGGAAGTCCTATTTGCAATAGCAGACTTGAAATTACTGAAATTATATAATATACAATTTTGATTATTGACGAACTTCGTGACACTTCCCATGGTAGACTTACGACACCAATGGTACAAAGTGCCATCACCACAGAACTGAGAAAGGAAAAGCCAAGCTATGAATTAAAACTCGCAAATTTTACGGAATGTGCTTTATAGAGACTATTGTTGCTAGATAAACTTGTTTTTTATGTCAGAAGCCCATCATTTATTTGTTTTTATAATACTTGTATTACAATAATATATTATAACTAGGTATAGTTATTCTATTTCACGATGAAGGTTTCGCCTTGATTGTAGAAGTGACGTTTACCGACAGGCGCGTTTTTGTGTGTAAATACGATTCGTTCGACTCGCGATCGTAACTGAGCGCTCCCGAGACCTTCGCACACTAACACAATGTGTATGTGCACGGCTAACAACAACCAAAGTCAAACCTTCAAATAGAATAACTATACAAGCGATTTCCTACCTTACCAATTTCTCCAAAACCAAATTTTTTTAGCTCTGCATTTTTAGCAAAATCATGGTGACAATCTAGTTCTAATGAGTTCCAATAATCGACATAGGGCTAATCATATTTTAGATTAATAAACAAACCTAGTAAACTCCCTGGGTTGGTGCCAATTAGCAGAAGCGGAGTTATGGCGTAAATCAAGGCTGGTTTGTCGAAAAGGCTTATCCACACTGTATACTGCTTGCTTCTCCGGGTACCGCTCCATGCGATCCAACTCTACTAAACGATCTTTGTCTAAATGCCTGAAAACAAGGAGATCTAGATGCACTAGCGTAGCTAAAAACATAATAAATAGAACAGTAACAACATCTTTATTACAGACACATAAAATTTCAGTTCTCAGTCAACGTTATTCAGTTTCCAATTACACAGCCAAACCAAATACACTTTGTAATTTAAATAATACTTAATTGACTTGATTGGCTCCGTAGCGCAGTGGCTTAGCAATGAGTTGCAGCGTTGGGGACCGTAGGTTCGGATCCCCCACGGAGCAAGTATTTGTATAGTCTACAAATTGTTCCGAGTCTGGATGTTTGTTCTTGTGCAATTTATGTTTGTAAACTGCCTCCACGATACAGGTGAAAGTCCTAGTGGGAGTAACGTTTAATAAAAAAAGTATTCATTTTTAGGGTTCCGTCCACAAAGGGTAGCCCTATTAATGACACCCTATTGTCTGTCTGTCTGTCTGTCTGTCTGGTTGGCTGTCTGTCGATGTCCATTCGTATGGCACAAATTTCTAGCTTGTTCACGGAAAGAATTACAGATCAGAAACTAGGATATTTGTTGTAAAATGTTGACCCAAAACTGAATATTGAATTAGAAATTAAATAAAATTATTTTCAGGGGTATCCTATGGTATGAAAAGATGCCGGAAAAAAATTCTTATAGTATGTGTGTGTCCTTGTCTAGAGCTCATTGGCAAAGATATTTATGATGGCGTCCACACGTTGTAAGGTCGTTTAGTTTACTGGTTCAGGCCAATGTGCGGACGAAATTCTATAGTACCGTGGACATGAATTCATGTCCAGATTTACGACCGTTGAGTACCGCGGACATGAATTCATGTCCACATTACGTGCTGCTATTTTCGTCTTAATTAATATAAAATACAGTATATTTTCAATTAAAAACTATTTCATTCGATTCTGAACGAACTAAAGAGTATACCCAAGTTTTATACTCACTCGGCTACATAGAAAAATTAAAAAATAATAGACAGTCACTTTCGGGTAGTTGGTGATGTTAGTTGCGTAATTGTTTTCTTTTGTGTTAGTGATTTTGTTGATTTTCTCTCAAAAACTGGTAACAAATGTTAACAATCTTTACTAGATAGTGTTTTTGAATGATTTAAGTACAACAACAGTAAATTTTGTGTTTCAATTGATAAAAAGGAAAACAAAACAATTTATAACGTCAAGATTTAAAATAAGATCTACCTTCTGAAATATTTAGCTTTTTATATATAGTAATAAATATTATTTCTAAATGTTATATCTATATGATTGTATAAAAAATTAAGGAAGACGCTATAATATTTTTACAAAAATTTTTGAAAATGAGGTAAAAACGCGTGTAAACTGTTTATGGTTGAACATTAAGCAAATTTTGCAGTGAAAATTAAATTATTATAATAATTACATGCATAATTTCGGTTCATTTTAGGAAGAGCATGTTATATAGATTATGAGAACATAAAAATAAAATAAAAACTTAATTTTTTCATTCAACAAACTAAATATATTGGCAGTAAATACACTTTTCATGGTCCCTTAGAAACAAAGAGCTATACAAAACTAAATAAACATCTCAATGTCATTGTTATTGTTTCTATTCACCTACAATCTTATCGGCTTTCAAGAACTGTAACTCAAACTTCTTAAACGTAAACACAAAGGTGACAAAAAAGGTTGACTTAAAATGGATATTGAGGCGCTAACGGCTGCTGCGGTTTATTTATTCACAGCGTACCGCTACTACGTGAATGTGTATAAGAAGGGTGATCAAAAGAAATGGAAAATAAGAAATTTTATTTCTTGTGTTCCACAAACAGTTTTCAGCTTGGTAGAGCTCTATAAAGCGAAAAGTTTCTTAATTGGTCATTGTTACTTCCATTTTTTATACACTAGTTACGATGTGTGAATATAAAATTTAAATCAGGTGCGTGCGAACACTGGGAGCTCGTAGAAAACTAAACGTGCGCCCAACGTGTGGACGCGGCGGCCAATACTCTGCCACGATCCTTTGATCTTTTGTAAAAAACCGACACCACACGGATCTCGCGCCAACTTGTGGGTCATCATTACAATACATACCAACGTAAGCACAAACACCCGCTCTACACGATGGCCATTGGTATTGGCCAACACATTCGCCACTATGTTGGCCAACGTGAAAAGCCGCCTTTAAAAACAATAAATGTTTTGCCGTCAAAATGTCAGTAACAAACAAAAACGGTCTTACCGTTTTGTTACTGTCTCAAAATCCAAACTAGTTAGAGTTGTAAAGTACCAGGAGTGCATGCGTGTGTAGTAGGTGGTGACGTCACCTGTCGGAGAAACGTTCGCGCGAGTGTCTCGACAGCTGGTGCGGGCGCTCGAGGCTGTGCATGAGTCGCGCGCCGCCCGCCTCCGTCGCCAGAGATATGGACGATACCAGCGACGGCCGCGCAGCCGTCGTCTGCAATATATGATATAAACAAATAAATATACACCATGTTTCTTTTAACTAGGACTGGGACATTACAGGTTAGTCTGAAATCATAGGGAAAATAGAGAAACAGTCCCATTTACTTGTATCAAAAATGGCAATTATTTAATGTAATTTATCGCGCGCAATAAGTCAATTCAATAATTAAAAGTATAAAATTAAAAGAATTAATAGTATTTAATTTTAAACTAAACATAGTGAACATGAAATATAATATATTCTACTAAAAGTATGAGTACAATTACCCACAAACTCAACAAACGATTGTCATTACATAGTCTTATAAAGCAGACAATCGTTTTTGGGCCCACTAGAAACTTTAACGTAACCTAATTTTATTACACATAAAAAGATACCAATTTATTATAGTAAACGGCCTAAAGATTTTATAAAAATGTAACCGGAATCATAACATCTGAAAAAAAAGTTCTTTTGATATTCGTGAATTGGCTAATGTAATATGAAAAAAAAGCGTATAAAAAAGAACGAACTACTAAAAAAAATTCCATCAACCTTAAAGTACCTATAAATGCTGAATGTACCTACAACTTTCTTTTATACTATTAACCAGAGCACTATTTTAACTTATAATACCGGTGAAAACTACTAGACAATCGCTTTTAGTTTGTTTTTAGGTTATTGTGATATTAATATTTTAATTGTTAATTTCTCAGTGTTCCCGTTAGATACGGTATAACTAATATTACTATTGTAATCTATTGGTTATAAGGAATAAATCGACATGTGTTTCATTAAGTTACTCCTGGTTACGGTAGTGTGCCCATTCTCAATACAAAAAGAAATTGTCTTCTTTACCGTCGGAAGATCGTTAATATATATATGTATATTATTTAGATATATAATATTTTAAAGTAAGCTATAAAAAAATTAAATCATAAACCTGCAAGAAAGGTGTTGGTTGTGGTTTCTGCAGAGGACTACTAGGACTCTGAGGAGACGCAGAATCGCATGAGGACCCGCCTGTTGATTGCTGTTTAAGCTGCAAATAAAAAGATTGTTTAAAAATCCTTTTGACATAATTGTGTATATGATGACAAGTATAGGCTCTAGGAAATATTTATGCATAGCAGAACTAATGCAATATAAAATAGGAAATGAGGTAACGGTAATGGATTGAATGATATTATGCCATATAAAATTTTATGTTTTTAGTATGACTTATATTTGTATGCAGTATGTCACAAAAATATGCATCCTTTTCTTATTTTTGTAAGCATCGTAAAAATCTCTATACGGTAAAGAGAATACATGCGTGGACAGCATTAATTATTAGCACTTTCAAATTCAATGTATATAAGGACGAGGAATGAATAATAAGGACAAAGAATATTAAAATATATCAGAACAGTACAATAACTTGTTTATTACCTTGCGTCTAGTCAAAGGGGTACTCTCCACGGACTTGAAATATTTTTCGTGCATTGAATCATCAGACGCATCTTTCCTGGGTGATATGAAGCTGCCACTACGATTTAATCCTGTAAATACATTAAAGTTTGTTTAGTAACAATAATAAACCATTCATGAGTGTTTGCTTTTTCTTTTCTACCGACTTCAAACAGGAGGAGGTAGTCAATTCGACTGTATGTTTTTTTTATGTGTATTACCTCATAACTTCTTTCTGGATGAACCGATTTCGATTATTCTTTTTGTTGGAAAGCTGGTGCTTCAAATTTGATCAAGGTCTGACCAATAGTTTTTGAGTTATTCTTAATAATTTATATTGAAGTCGGTTGTACAAAATTTTTAATTTTAAATTATTTATCTTCATTACACTAATTCGTAAATTAATAACCATCTGGGGTAAAATTACATGGTTTCATTCCCTGCCAAACATGTTCCAAGTGAGTGCTAAAACTTGGGATTTAGCTTTATATGAGGATTAGGTTCGCCTACTATTATCACTTGGGTTACTTGCATTCTATAAAATTTAAGACAAGCTAACACTTGAGCTATCACGGCTCATCAATTAAGAGTCGAAATCAAAGTCAAAAATACTGTTCTATTCATTTAAGGCTTATTTAAAAATCTTATTAATGTCAAATTCTACTATTACAAATCTATCAATATAAATATAATTTATCAATTAAATCATTTTTTCTTTACTAATCTAAAAATTGAAACCATTAAGAAAACTAACACTATAAGAACAATTTTTTCAACTTCTGAAATTCAGTAACACTATTTGGGATTTTATTACCCCTCTATGCTAGTTTACGAAAGATATTTAAGTTTTAGCTAACCCGACTTAAAACGTCAGTTTATTGCTGCAGGTAGTCTTACTTAAGTATATTACACATTTTTCAGTTATTTGAATTTTAATCAACATAAGTACATAATATTCTCGCAAATATGCTTAGATAAAAATCTGAGGATGTATTTCTTATGCTATAATTAGCTCTTATTGCACGCTAGGCATAGGTGGTAGGGCTCCTCTTCTGCCCAGGAATCCATCTGGGTAAGTACCATCCTCATACCTATTTCTGCCAACTAAATAGCAGTACTTTCACAACTGTGTTCCAGTCTTAAGGGTATAGAGAGCCTTCTTGGTTTGAAATTGGCTGCAGGTGTCCATGGACTGCAGTAACCACTCACCTTCACATAGTTAGCTTTCACATGGGTTAGTCACTACAGCTTTATGAAAGAAAAAAACACAACAAATCACAAAAATAATTCAAAAGACCTTTTGAAGAAAATTTTGCTCTGTGACAAATTGGGAAAATTACACTAAACACTAAACTGAAAATTTGCTAAGTTTATAAAATTAAGTTTTTCAAAATAGTTTAATGGGTGTTCCTATTCCTCAGACAATGTATTTTCTCATATTTTCCACAAAATATTCAACTCTCTCTCTCTCTCTCTGCCGTGAAATCAACAATGTTATAACAGTTGACTGACCGAGTGAAACATAAGAAAATTGAATCGAAACAATTGAGACCATCCTACTAGATCGACGATCGAAACATTATGTACACTAAGAGGACAATATTCTATGGGTAGTGGTTCAAAACAAACATTCCTCTCAAGAATATTATGATAAATCATGAAGGAAAAAACATACAGAACTAAGATCTTTTTAGTTTTCTTAATTATATATAAAAAATGATAACAACCTGAATGCGGTGACCACTTGTCGGTCTCATGGGGTTGTGTGGCGCTGGTTCTTTTCCTTAGTTGCGGAGTACACACGGGAACACTGCATGCTACAGCCGTCAGCTCCTGTACAGTTGTTTTACAAACAATTGAGACAAAAAAGGATCAATATGTAAATATGAATTTAAAAGAAAATAAATAAATAACATATCTGATCTTTTTACAGAATAAAGGTGACATGCAAGCACACAGTCCACCTGATGCGAAGTGGAAGCTCCAGCAGATAAGACATCTATCCTAGATTAAGAATCAAAATGCAGATGCGTTGTCATCCCTGAAGACTAAGATGGAATGCCTTGTTGCCATTAAAAAGAGAGCGCGGTTCTCTACAAGAAGAAAATATTCTTTTGATTTAATACACTAAAATTTAGGCCCTACATGTCTAAAAATAAGCATTGTAACATTTATTTGCTATAAAATTAAACTTTTATGTTATATTTTATGCCGCACTTGTGGCCGAAAATTATCAAATTAAATAAATAATTTGCTGTGAAATGTTTTTGTTTTACTTATATTTCATTTCATTTGAACTTCTACCGCATGTGACACACGTTTTTTTCTGTAGTTGTTTGCTAAATAAACCTTTGTTTGTAATTGCGACATATAACAATACACTCTCATCACTACTATATTTGAACGATAACTTGACCCCTCTAACCTCTTTCAGTATACGCTTATTGGTCATCAAATAAGACCAATAAAATTGGGGTCGACTGATAGCTATTATCATTTTCTGCATTAACTATTACAGGAAGTTGCAATAGAGCGATGCATTTGATGAGTACTGGCATCCTCAAAGGTCGACAGCCGGCCGTGAGGAAATTACGATCTAACAAGGCTATCAAACCAAAAGGAGCATTCTTTTACAGAATAAATGTCAATGAACTCTGGTAATAATCACCACCTATCGGAATATAATTTTTCATATTATTAGAGAATACTAATAATTTAATTTATTTATGCTCAAAGTTTCTCTGCGTGGTAGAATTCGAAATCATATCGTATATAAATGCGTATATTCGCAGTAGAAGCTATGAAATGGTCTGTTCATATAGCTCAAAGAAAAGCTCTCAAGTGACAGCCTTGTACCGGTAAGCGAAGTGTAGGGCGGTACTTCACTAGATGGAATGATAACCTGGTAAATTAAAATTAAAAGAGAGCTACACCACGTTATTAGTGTTT
Source organism: Parnassius orleans (assembly GCA_029286625.1). Lineage (NCBI taxonomy): Eukaryota > Metazoa > Arthropoda > Insecta > Lepidoptera > Papilionidae > Parnassius > Parnassius orleans. The sequence goes on along the minus strand of JAGSMP010000165.1, from coordinate 2,573,253 downwards.
GTCATCTCAATAAAAATAAAATCTAGTACAGTCCGTACGGATAAAGAATGGGATTAGAAATGGCGCCTCATCGAGCCCGTATCGACGGCGGTGTCAACATGCACAGTACCAATAGCGAAAAAGCGCTAATAACGGTATAATAGTTATAACGTTATATTATTTGGTTAATTGAAAATTTTCTTATAATGGAAAATATTTGAAAACAATTGTATACGCAAGTATTTATATATGTTAACGGCTCTGGCGTGGCGTAATGGCTTAGCAAAGAATTGTGGCGCTGAGGGCCGCGGGTTCGAATCCCGCACGGAACAAGTATTTGTATGGCCTACGAATAATTGTTCCGGGTCTGGATGTTTGTCCTTGTGAAATGTATGTGTGTAAACTGCCCCCACGATACAGGAGAAAATCGTAGTGTGGAGGTAACGTTTTTTTAAAAATAAAGATAAAGGTGCATTAATTTTTAAAAACATTCATAAGTAGCGACCCGCTCTGGCTTCGCCTGGATGGAATCTATTAATGTAGCGTTATTAAGACTTAAGATAATAATCAATAAAGAGCATTTATTTTGTCTTATCAATATTTGTATTTTAATAAAGTCTTTAAATTACTCGGATAAAATTTAGTCTAGATCACTCTTGGTGTACTCTCTATTTGTTTGTGAAGTTTTATTACAATTGTTTCAGCCATTCCGAAGATTAGTTCGGACAGACAAACGAAAATTTTAAAAATGGTTACTCATGTCTCAATAGCATTAAATATTTTATACAAAAATATTAACAAACAAAATCAACAATAATTATGAAGAAAACTCTCAGAACGCGTCGTAGCTCACAAATTAGCGAAACCGGACTGATTTTTTTTGTTATTTATGGCATTTTGTTATCATTGATTCCAATGACAAGTTGGACTGAAGTTATAGAACGTACGAAAAACGCCTATCGCAACTTATTTATTTTTTTGTAGTTTTTACCGGCGAGTGTGAGCATAGATAGCGACAGTGTACGAGCGAGAGGTGAATAGAGGCGACGTCATTTTCAATCCCATTCGTTAACCGCATGGGTAGTAAGTATATAGAAAGTACAAGCTACTAGATGGTAGGACTCGTTTTTTACCTAGGAGTCCATGTGTTTAATTTTTTTTTTAACTTTACCTCCAACACTAGGATTTTCTCATATATCGTGGGGGCAGTTTACATACATAAATTTCACAAGGTCAAACATCCAGACCCGGAACAGTTTGCAGGCCATACAAATTTCGTGCGGGATGCGAACCCGCGGCCCTCAGCGCTGCAACTCATTGCTAAGCTACTGCGCCTGCGTCTTCAATATCTATGTGGAATATACAACTCTTTTCTATTCCTGCCGCCAAATAGCATTGCGTGCAGTGCTGATTTCTGATTTAAAGGGAGATCTGATTTTTAGAAAGGCAGTATAATTACAGTCTATAAGGCATTTCATCTTAGTCCTCAGAAGTGACAATGCATCTAGCCTTTCTTGTTTGAAGTTGCCTAAAGGTTTCTATGGACTGCAGAAGCTAGTTACGATCAAGTTGACTGTAAGTGTGTTTGTCACTGCAGTTTTGTAAAATAAATAACGAGAATAATGGAGGAAAAAGCATGAATTAGAACTCTGCACTCACTATAAAACTATAACGTTAAACACTAAATCCAAAACAAGATTTTATTCCAAGTAAGAAGGTTTGAGGAGATGGGCAGCTGCATCTTCCTGTAACAACTCAAAATATTAAAAGACTGCAGTTGCAAACTCACCTGCCAAGCGTGACAACTATGGCAAAATCCCCCTTGATGCGATCTATGGGGGAGGCCTATGTTCAGCAGTGGACTTTTATAGACTGTATTGGAATTGATAGAACTTCAAACATAAAAAAGTTAAAATTAATAAAATTTTGAATTCTTTGTCCCAAAAGCAATTTTGCAAACATTACCTGCTTTCGTCTTTGTTGAGCGCTGCTGATACTGCTATCAGATGATCGACCAGAGTCAGTATGCCGACAAAGTCCAGTGGATCCATCTTCACTTAGTCTTCCGCGACGACTTTCACCACTATTCCTGCATAAGATAAAATATTACATTGTATCTGAAATTAAATTTAAGGGAGATAATTAATGATAATCTATATATAAAAATCAATTGCTGTCTGTAAGTCTCGCTAAAACTCAAAAACAGCCTGACCGATTTTGATGATATTTTTTGTGTATGAATGGGTCCCTGGATGGTTTAGATTCACATAAGGACCCGGTTGGTGGTGTTGTTGTCGAGATCCAGAAATCACCCGTGCGAAGCCGGGGCGGATCGCTAGTTAAATATATACCTACGCTCCGCGGCCCCATACAAGGGGCGAATTCCGTGAGGTTGTGGAGCGCGCGCTCGAGCTGTCGCGCGCCTTACGTTAACAAAAAAGTATTTTTCTCTTATAAGTATTTAGGCACTTTTGATATTTATTTTTGAGTTTTTATTCAAGTATGGCCTCTCAAAAAGCCAAAAGGTACTGCAGAGCATACGGGTGCTTAAATAACAATAGTAATGTTGACTTTTCATTCTTTACTGTTCCTAAGAATACCGAAAGGTAAAATATTATTATTTATAGGTAGATCTAGATAATTAGGTACCTAGTTACTGGCGCCATAGTTACAGTTTTATTATTTGATCAGCGACCCGACCACAGCTTCGCAGTTTTCGACTTTTTCGCTTATAATGCCAATGACCTTAAATAACATTCAGTGTAAGTAAACCTCCCAGTACCAGTGACTGCCTACTAATACAAAATCAGCATATACTGGTTATTAGTTTAACACTTGGTCGATAAAAGAAAGATGCCGTCGCGTGTCACATGTTTTTAAATAGCAAAAAATGTGAAACAGACAAGTGACGGCTCCGTGGCGCAGTGGCTTTGCAATGAGTTGCAGCGCTAAGGGCCGCGGGTTTGAATACCGCACGGAACAAGTATTTGTATGGCCTACAAATAATTGTTCTGGGTCTGGATGTTTGTCCTTGTGAAATCTATGTATGTAAACTGCCCCCGCAATACAGGAGAAAATCCTAGTGTGGAGGTAACATTTTTTTAAAAGAGAGGAAGAGGGACAAGTTATGAAATTAAACATTTTGTGCAACCGACTTCAATATTAATACGCATTATAATACGCATTATTAAGGATAACTCCATAACTACTGGTCAGATTTTAATAAAATTTATATCATCATGAAAAAGCTTTCAAATAAGAAAAGAATAATCAAAATCGGTTCACCTAGGAAAAAATTCTGAGGCAACACACATAAAAAATACAGTCGAATTGATTACCTCCTCCTTTTTTTGAAGTCGGTTAAAAATGGTAAATCGGTAAATTATTTGAGTTTCAAAGACGTTCATGTTGTTATAATCTTAATTTTTCTCGATGTTGCATATTAACCTTCCTCGCATTGAACAATAATGTTCCCTCGGTGTATTCTACTACGAGGGTGATCCAAAAGTAATGATAATGAAAATAAAACACGGTAATTAAAGTTAAAATAATAATTTATTTTTCTACATAGTCTCCTAACAAATCAATACATTTAGTCCATCTTTTTTCTAAACCCAGGATTCCCTTTGAAAAAAATTCTTTGTCTTGACCCTCCCAAAAGCGCTTCAACAGCGGCCATTACTTCGCTATCGTCTTGAATTTCTTGCCTTGGAGGCGTTCCTTGAGCCGAGGAAAGAGGTAGAAATCACTAGGAGCTAGATCTGGCGAATAGGGAGGGTGTTCGAGCAGTTCGAATCCGTTTCTTGAATGGCAGCCATCGCAACTGCGGCTTTGTGAGCGGTGCGTTGTCTTGGTGAAACAGCACTCCAGCTCGCAGTTTGCGTCTTTTTTCCTTAATGGCCTCCCGTAATCTTCTTATTTGGTCTGCATAGTAAGAGCCCGTAATAGTGGCTCCCTTTTCAAATATTCCACCATAATTATGCCTTGAGCGTCCCAAAAACAGATGCCATAACCTTTCCTTGAACTTGAAACTTTGAATTTCTTTGGCGTCGGTGAGGAGGCTCGCTTCCAAGTCATCGATTGTTGTTTCGTTTCAGGATCAAAATGGTGGATCCAGGTCTCGTCCATAGTCACAAAACGGAACAAAAATTTTCTTGATCTGCTTGGAACTTTCGAGATTGACCCTCGAAATGTCAACTCGATTTTCTTTTGCTCGTAAGCAACATTCTGGGTACCCAACGCGCAGAGACCTTTTCATATGCAACTCGTTCGCAAGGATTCTTTGAGCGCTGCCATATGAGATTCCTGTGACCTCAGCTACATGTCTGATGGTCACTCTTGATCTGCCAACACAACATCTTCGACTTTTTCACGTTGTCTTCAGTGAGGGCGTAGATGAGCGTCCTTCGCGATGTTCATCTTCAGTGGATGTTCTGCCCAGTTTAAACTCCTTGGCCCAGCGTGCAACTGTAGAATATGGAGGAGCAGAGTCCCCCAATGTTTCCACTAAGTCACTGTGTATGTCTTTTGAAGACATTTTTTTCAAACAGAGGTACTTGATGACAGCTCTAATTTCGTTTTTCCATGTTGATGTTATCTCTTTGACAGTTCGTATTCAAATGAATGTATCTCCCGGAAATCGTGATCTATTTATATGATTTTTTTAGGCTGACGTAGTGAGTATTTAAGCAAGCAAAAAAATTTTTTTTTGGATTTTTATGTAGACCTGAAGTAACCGATTATCATTACTTTTGGATCACCCCTCGTACCTACTAATATCAAAGGATTCAATTCAATTTGTTTTCTCACGACACCTAACCCTGCAGTAGGTGCGGCCTTAACAAAGGCGCGTAACGGGCTAAGTGATACAGACTTTCGCACGCGGACGTAAGGAAAGGTAATTTTGATTCAATACGCGCGCCGCAATAATTTTTCGACAATTTAATCTGTAGGCTAATTTGATGAAGGTCGTGTCTGAGGCGTGACAAATATTATAAACATTAGTGACGTTGTAACTAGGTTTAAACTCGCAAGTTTGCTATCAGAGAGTAATCCTTCTGTTCTTGCACTATTATTTATTCTGTGGTATTAGTTCAAATATGTGTTTATCAGGTCAACAAGTCATTTGTTTTATTCATTGCATTTATTTGTAAATGATATACATATATTTAATTCATGAAATCACCAATTAATCAATCCTACTATGCATACTAAGCAATAATACATATATATACTAATAGTAAATGTGGATATCTTCAAGGTGTAATTTCTGTAGAAATTTCTTGATTTTTGTGAAATTCATTGATATTGTAGTACTATACATAATACAAAAAACACAAGAACAATTTCTATTATTAGTTGTGACCAATTAAAAGTTAAGTTAAAGTACTGCATGAGGCTGTCTTGCAAACAACACACAAAAAGCTGATATGATAAGTTACCTATGATGATAATGTGACCTCCTAGTCCTCACAGGACTTGTCTGTGTTATTGTAATGTTCTTAGCGTTGTTGGGTGAAAGCTTACTGACACTAGCAGCTGTGCTGTTATTACCATTGCTGCTAATTGGCTCCAGCATTGATGGAACCTTAAATCCAATTTAAAACTTGTTAATTAACATTAAATTTAATATTAATTTAATATATCAGTAATAAATATAGAAGGAAATATATCTTAAATATGTTGAATTCAGTTACTAAATAAAAAATTACCTGAGGGGCTGCTTGATTGGTTTGTGTAGATGTTTCTCTTCTCTTTTGTGGATCAGTGTTTTGTTTTAAAGTTTGTAATTTAGCTAAAGGTATAATATCGCAGTCTGTGGGCCTATGCCACACAGTTGTCTGAAAAGAGAGTAATATATTTGTATGAGAGGCCACATTGTTATATCATCTAATGTAGAAGAAATAAAATAGTAGAGTACTACAAATGCTATATTGCTTAAATTAATGGTAACCACTTAAACTTAAAATGTTTGTGCTTAGAATTGTTCATAACAGTAGTCGAATGGTGGAGTCAAGTCTAAAAGGTAGTTAGGTTTTGCGTTTGCTTCCCCAAATTATTAAGCTACTGTCAGTTTTTAGAAGAAATATTCAACTTATTACATTCACCTCCATGATTGAAATTTAACTAACCTGTGTAGTAGCATTGTAATAATAAAACCTATGGGTGTTAATATCAAATAGTTCCCACCATTGAGACGAATCTGTCCGTTTGACTTTGACTCCCTGAAAAAGAGCAAATATCTATAAAAAAATTTTGCTGTATTACCTATATGTTAACAATCAAAATTCCACAAGATTTCAAAGTAAATATTAAATATTATCAAAAAGATCATCTACACTTCTACACTAATAATATAAAGAAGTAAAATTGTCTGTATGTATTATAAAAATGATTTAAATTGTCTGTATATATATATTGTCTTGTAGTAATTGTATTAGTAGAAAGTAATCACTGAAAATAATTATTTCATTTAAAAAATTCTAAACTTTTTAAGAATTTTTTTAGAAAACTACATGATTCATATGTGGTAGAGTTTTAAGTGTAACATTGTTTTAGGTGATAGAGCCACGCTGCAGCTTTTTATTATTATAGCACAAATGGGGCTTATTATTATAGGATGAATGGGTCGGCTCAACCGGGGAAAGACCTTGCTCTCACAGAATATCAGCATGAAATAGCAACTTAATGCTGCTGTCTATCTTATGGTGAGTATAATGAACTGGATACCCTTTTTACTGGAAATGAGGCATTACATCTTAGTCCTTAGGGTTGATCTATCTGCAGTTTGATTTTTAATCGAGGATAGGTGTGTACGTGTCTATGTTAAAGTGGATGCTGTGGCCATGTTTAAAATTGTAAATAATAAAAGTTTTTACAGATTTTTAATGTTAACTAATATAAACTTATGTATTAATATATTATTCCTGCTTTTTACACGGATTTTTATAACATATCTTTTGTAAGGCAACGCTTTACCTCTGGTGGGTCCCAAACACATTCGCCAGTAGTTAGGTTAGCATACATATGCTCCTTTGTCTTAGGCTCGATTATTTCCACCCATTCAACCCTAGAATAAAACATCACGAAACGTTCAACTTCACTTCAGGCACATAAACTCTCAGCAACAAATACAAATTCGGGGCGTGACATTAGCAATTTCCGTATACTTTATTGATTTTGCAACTTTCAACTGTTATCGGAAGCAATTTATAATTAATTTATGAGGAGCTTGCGTTTAATTAATTACCTTTCTGAAGACATTTTCGAAAAAATATATACTACCGCTTTATAATTTACTTATTCATTATAAACAAATAATTTATAGTTAAACTAATTTACAATCGACAGTAAAGAAAAATCATCCATGTTGAGTGTTTACTTGATTTCACAGACAAAAATGACACGAGCATAGACTATAGACGTAAAGGCTTATGGTATAAAGATAATGAAGAAGCCACAGATATAATAAGGTATTTTACACCATGTAAAAAAGAATAAAAAAAATATATATTTATGATAGATGTGGTAAAAATAAAACGAGAAATAATGATTTCTATTTATAAAATGCATTATTAATTTAATATTTCAATTTTAAGAATATTTTTTTATCTGTGCCTCAAATCAGCAAAACCGTAAACAGAGAATCCAATAGATGGCGGGGTCGCGTAACCGCTATTCTGTCTTTCATTCACGCATCACAGTGCTACCATTTTGGCAATGTTACCCACAAAATAGGGAGGATTTGTTTGTGAAGCGTACGTCAGTAATTCTAGCCCCTTTATCACATGTTATTAGGATAGGATAATTAAAGCAAATGAAACAAATAGGTAATATTAATAACAAATATTAAAATATATTTAATTGTTAAGAAATTCATAAATTCATAATAATTACACTTATAGGTATTGGTAATTCCAATTTAATTATAGTTATCCTTGAAATAAAACTAATTTAGGTTTCATGATGTATTCTTATTTCAAAATATTCTAAAGCGACAGCTTTAATGAGAGGCATTCTGTGATTGTCAATATATCGATCGAGTTAAGTAGATTGTTATCCTTTTCATTCACAAGAGCTTTGGCCTTAAACTCTTCAAGAATTTGTTCCAGATATGCCAATTTTATTTTTAGAAGCCTTGTTTTCTGACGAAGAGCGTGCACCATTCTCAACCTCTTTTCCGACAGATTTTGCTGCTGTTTCAATATCTTGGTAAGACTTGACGTACCCAGTGCCTGAAACAGAAAGTTAAAATGTTTTAATCCATTAAACATATAAGCGGCTGTTATTGGTCGCAAACAAGAGATTTTCAATTGTGTTCATAATGTAACATGTCACGTATACCATATTCATCAAAGCAAAATACAAAATATAAACAAGGAAATCAATGGCTCTCAAAAACAACGACAAATAATAATGTGCGTAATGTCAGCTAATCAGTCAGTGAGTAGTTCAGCTTCTTTTACATATACAAATTTAAAGGTAAAGATAACATACGCTACTGTTCAGTCTCTGGTTGAAAATGAAAATCCATCACTAAATCATCAGGCTCAGGTTGTGTTAAATTTTTCAATTTTCTTCTATATACTCAGTGTAAAAGAAATGATGTCTTTTAAATTCCCTTTTGTCCTATCATAGTCCATCATATTATACTTACACACTTTAGTTAACCATCTACTACATAAAAAAACACAGAAGATTTTAAATACGACCATATTTAAGCACACAAACCTTTTTTGTATAAAGTGTTGGGACAGCATTACGAAACAATTCAGTTCTTGTCCTTTTTCAGACTAATAAATTCCTTTCAAAGTGGCTGGAGCAAAGTCGGGAGTATTTAGTAGGCTCCTAATTCTTCTTACCGGTTGCTAAAATTCATTTTCTTATTATTGCCGAATCAATTGGGAAACTGACAAATAAAAAACATCAAGATGAATAAATTTAAATGACATAGTAAGCACAGGTATATTAACATAATGGTAAATATGTAGTATAATTAGGTACTCTCGCTGTAATTGCAAGCGATGAGGTCGTACCTGGGGTAATTATAAACTTTAGCTGGAAACATAGATTTGAGATTATAATATCGCTAATAATGATAATATCATTATAATTAAGAGAAAAAAATTACGGTGAACATCGCTTTAATTAATACTTCCATGTAAATAGTGATTCAGAAAGTTATTTAAATACATATTCATGAAATAAGTTTACTTACGCGGGAAATGTAACGCCTTCAACTTTTCGTTCACTGCGGCTTTTACAGCCCATAACACTGTACGACACCATGATATAGTATAAAATCAAATAATTTTTTTAACTTAAAACGTACAAGTATCGAGTTTTATTTGCAAATAAATTTTTAAACAAAATAATAAACATTGAAACACTCCGTGACAGTTGCAGTGTCTGCCAATAAATTTAATGCCAAACGGGTACGGGAATAAGGACAACAATATAGTAGCTATATCTCTTTCTTACAAGTGCTAATATGATATATGCGTCCTTTGTTTTAAAAATGAAACAAAACACATCTCGCTGTCTATGGGAATCTGTGTCTGCAAGCAAAACGCTGTCCGTCATATTAGATACCGTCGTGACGTCACTGGTTAAGAGAACTAGCTAATGTGCTATGTTACTTCGAAATTTTTCAAGTTATCATTACGATTGTTGAGTTTTATTCCGGATTTTATTGAAAAGGCATCATGGAAGACGGATTCGTAAAAGCAGAAACTACTATTATTTATTTTGTTAATTCGAATTCGTTTAACAGAACCCATAATCTTATATTGTGTGTAATTTTCCATGTCATATTCCAACTAAAACATGCAATAATCTTTATGACATTTGAAATCAATGCGAGTTTATTACTTCGCTCTTAGCACTAATGTTATAGATATTATAATACAAGCTTAGGTGAGAAAAACTTTTTCTTATATTTTTTTGTACAAATCATGTCATTATTCCCATATAATAGAAGAAAACACGAATTAAGTAAAACACTGCACTGCACTTGCAAGGGCTGTCAAAATGGCCCACAAAGGACGGGGCAGACGAGCGATTAACCTAATCTATTACAAAATTTGACTTGCAATAGGTCGTGCACCTATCATGTAATGATGTTTTGTTTTGTATCAAAGTGATCTTCACAGAAGTATAGTTAAGATTTTGTAGACAATGCCTTGCCAGTTTGAACCAAGTATTTCTCATATTTAAATCAGTTGGCACTTAAATCCATAACTTCCCCGGCGTTCATAATGCTCGTATTTTTGCATTCAGGCACAACACAACAATGATATAGATGATAACTCATTATTAAACATCCAAAAGTATCTTATTCCTTTGCAAAATAGGCAAAATTCTAGGACAAAGACGTCACGAGTTGAACAGCATGACGGCTATCGTTTTCACGCGAAAATTTAAAACAATAGATTAAAAGTAATTTCTATGGCACTTTTCGGTTTTAAAAAATTTATATAAAAATTATAGTGGTTCATTATCACTCTAGGATTCATTTAAAACACTTTTTGAAAATGGTTGTAATACCATATTCGACTGTATGTTATTATTTTTTCTTTTTTTTATGTGTTACCTCATAACTTTTTTCTGGGTGAACAGATTTCGATAAAAAAATACAGTCGAATTGAGTACCTCCACCTTTTTGAAGTCGGTTAAAAAGGGAAAAATGCGACTTAAACCGCCAAAAAATTTGTGACGTTTATGGACCTAATGCAGTGTCAGTAAGAGTAGCACAAAGTTGGTTCAAGCGTTTTCAGTCCGGGAATTTTGAGGTCAAAGACGCAGCTCGCTCTAGTCGCCCTCATACGGATAGAGTAGATGCCATTTTTGAAAAAGTGGAGCAAAATCGGCCTATTAGTAGTTACGACATAGCCGAGGAATTGAGTTTTTGATTTTGTAATGAGATTTTGTAATGTAGTGTAGAGTAACCCACATGACTTATATATTAATGTTGATTGTAGCTGTTAAAAGCAGTATAATTAAAGATACAGCAAGAGCAAAACGCCTCTGCTTCAGCAGCGCAGGAAAGGTGTTAACCTTTCCTACTTCACATGGTGACCCTGCCAGGCAGTGCGCTGCGACAATCCATGCGCACCGCCGGGCCTATTTAAAATTAAAAGTTGGGAATAAATATTACTAAATTGAATAACGAAGACATGAGTGAAATGATTGACAAAAAATATTACGGAATGGACGCAATATCGGATGTGACAAAAATAAATAAATGTGAATACAAAAAGAGGTCACAATAATAATTTTACAGAAGCTGACTGAAAAATTCTCTTGGTAGAGGAGTAATTGTGTTCTGTGGAAAAATTAAAAAGTATTTAAAAAGTGTATATGAAGTAATATAATGTAAATTTACTATGAAGACTACTAACGAAGAAGTAGGAAAATAAATTGAAGTTTTTTTTTTATAATGACCAAAGATCAAAATTCAAGAAACGGCAGATTAATTTAAAAAGGAAAGAAGCGGTTGGACTTTTGCAAGCTTCGTCCAGAAGAATATGAAAATTGAGCCAAAAAGAACAAAGAAGAAAATTTGCGGTAACATCGCATCAGCGTATTTTTTGTCATTTCTTTTTAAAAGATTTCTTTAAAAAGTTTTAACTATTATAAAAATAGTGATAAAGTTGAATTTATTAATCAGATACTTCACGATCTAATTGATATTTTAACATTTTTATTACTGTAACTCAAAAAAAATATCATAATGCAATAATTTTAAATTTAGCTACGTTTTAAGTACTATGTTTGTATTAAGGCACAAGAAAATTTTATATTCACTTATGGTTATTGTTTTATTTTATTTTTATAACTGTGTCCTGCAAAAAATATATGAAATAATACCTACAATAGATTATATTTTTACGTACTTAAATTTATCATGTTTTAAGGATTTCTTATATTTACGCGAACACTACACATTTAAATAAAACTAATTTTACGGATTTAGCACTTTACAAGCACCTATATTCACGGGGGGGGGGGTGTTTGACGTCCCACGGCTACCTCCAGATTAAAATTATTAATTTTAGTTCCGATCTACGCAGTATGAACTTACAGTATCTTGAATTCTTGTGGTTGTATGCTTGGGTTGGAATTTAGTTTTATTAGCTCAGCCAGCCCAGCCATCTTCTCTATTGAAATTAGGATGTTTTTGATTTCAATAGCCTCGCGAATCATCCTTGGAAGGAATCAGTTTTCTTTAGCGAGGATTTGTGGTCTATCAAATCTAATGTAGTGACTGGGGCGATCTTGTACGTGTTCACAGACTGCAGACTTCCCGGAGCGTCGATTCTACACATCAGCTATGTGTTCTTTAATGCGGGTTTTATTAATCTTTTAGTTTGTCCTATATAAGAGAGACCTCATTCACAATCAAGCTTGTACACTCCTGCATCTTGCAGAGGTACATTACACTTGACTGATGGTAAAAACTGACTAATCTTCTTCGGCGGCTTGAAGTATGTTTTAATGGAAGCACGCTTCAAGATGTAGCCAATCTTGTCAGTGACACCTCTGATATGGCAGTACAGCAGGCACTTTCTCGACTGTGGCCGGCTTCACTCGTTCACTATGATGTATTATGGTACGTATGTGTGACGTATTACGATTACAATTTGTATTTTGATCTGTCTGTTGTAATGTGATTATGTTAGTGTTATTCAAAATGATTACGTTGCTTTGACTTTTTTGTTCTATATCTTAATATTAAATGGAATAATTTATTAATTTCGGTATTATATTTATTGAACTTTCAAATCAAAAATTTTTAATTTTTATAATTCATTATTTTCTGGGAAAATGATAAAGTTTTAAACCTATCTTATTTGTGTGAATTATGAAAATAATTTCTTCGTTTAATACCATTTAGAAACTCATTATATTATGTATATGACGGCACCAGCACCATTGCACGTGCGGCGGCGTCGGTGTAGCTAGACAGAATTCTTGTAAACAACACGTGCACCGCACACCTGCGCCAATGCACCTGCGGTGGCGCCCGTTCTGGTTGTATAAAACGGACGGAGCGGCCGCTGTTAGGGCAGTATTGGCTCTGGCGTGGAACGGTGTGCTTGTCGTATTCCGTTACTAGTTTATCCTTGACTCGTTGGATAATTAATTCGTGCAATCGAATTAATTATTATTCCTAACTACAAAATTAGTCTCGGTACAATTTATAGTTGTATTAAGTTATCTATTGTAAATTAACCTTATTTGAAAAAAAAAAAGTCCCGCTGGGTTTCTTGCTGGTTACATGGACAGAGGTTTTATCCGAACCGGTGGTAGTAGTACTATTTTGAATAAAAGTGATTCTATTCTATTCTAAAAGCCTTTTCATGTGACTCTATACATCATAATAACTTGCGCTTGATGAAGCCACTCGCTTTCCACGTGATTCTCAAGTCATACAAGGTGACATATTCGTGGATGACATAGGCGACAATACGGAGGCAGAAGCTCTTGCTCTACAACAGGAGTTAATAAGCATATGTCAGGCTGCCGGCTTCACTCTTGGCAAGTGGCACAGTAACTCGCCTGCGTTACTCGCTGCGGTTCATTCCACAAGTTCTCATGGTGAGCGGTACCATAACGTACCTTTTGCGAAGATGGAAAATGACATGAAAACTAAAGTACTTGGTCTTCAGTGGAACTCAAATTCAGATTTATTTAATTTTAGTGTTCAAATTACCTCTAACAAATGTACTAAGCGTGCGATTCTTTCAAATTGCTAGAATATATGACCCACTTGACTTTGTCGCCAGTCACCATTTTGCTAAACATTTACTCCAATTGTGGATGAGCGTGTAGATTGGGATGAACACCCACCCCAAGATATAATAAATTCATGGGCCAGTTTACTAACGAGCTTCAATCTTATCGAAAGTTATTTTTCGCGACATGTATGACCCACACTCATTCTGTACAACTTCACGGCTTCTCAGATGCATCCGAGAAAGCGTATGCCGCATGCGTCTATCGCGTGCAGGGAGATATGGGTGCAGTGGACACCACCTTCTTCTAGCTAAAACACGCGTGGCACCTTCTAAACATGTCCATACCGCGTCTAGAGCTCATGGCGGCACTATTATTATCTAGATTAATGAAAGTTGCCTTAAATATTTATGGAAATCGCATACCTCGCGATCAGATATAGCGTGGTCTGATTCATCTGTGGAATAGCGTGGTTGCGTTCTTCGCCACACGAGTGGAAAACCTTTGTTTCCAATCGCAGAAATTATAAGTAATATTCCGTATTGCCGTTGGCGGCATGTTCCATCTGCAGACAATCCAGCAGATGCGGCTTCACGCGAATGCTTCCTAATTTTTACTTCACATCATATGGTTCCGCGGTCCTTACTTTTACAAAAGGATGAGAGGCTACTTGGCCTGTTTCCAAAGCTACTCAGAACACAAGAAAAAAACGTATTTGCAATTGTTTCCAATCAATGTACTTCTTCCACATACGAAGACAGAAATTATATCAAGTTATTCATCCTGGGTAAACTGGTTCGTGTCACTGCTTTATTATTCCGTTTCTTTAAAAATTTAAGAAGGTCAAACTCCTCTTTCTAAACACATTTCCTAACCGAGTTCATTTTACTTTAAATTGACGAGTTCAATTTTACTTTAATTTCTAGTACAACATTCCGTTTTCATGATGACATTTACAACTTTCTGAGGAAAACTCCCGTCAAATCAATTAAGACGTTTAAATCCCTAGGTGGGAGGATACATAAGTCCCTTTTACCATATGATTCAAAACACCAATTAATCTAACCTAAAAGATCCGTTAATTGTTATACACTCGTACCTCACTTTCATGCCGGTGCGCAAAGTACTCAATACATACTTCTACAAAATATTGGATCTTATCGGGGTGACGTCATACGTCAATGTATTCACCGTTGCGTCCGTTGTTTTCGAGCACGTCCTGTGCGCCCACAACCGAACGTCCTTTCTTAAAACCGCCGTGATTTCCTTGGTCCTTTACGTTCGAGCTAACAAAGTGAAATCAAAAATAGTAAAATGATACGTCTGTGTATTTGTATGTATGTGCGTTAGGCCATACACCCTCGAAATAGTTTCGGAACTTACAACAGAGGGTTTCTTAGCGGCACTACGCTTCACGTCACGCCGAGGTCTATAGGATATTTATTCAGACTGCGGTAAGAATTTCATCGGCTGTGACAGGTACCTAAAGGACTTGTATGCCTTCCTACGGCATTCCGTAAGTCTGTGCAAAGCGCTCAGAACAAAACTCTTGAAGAAGGAATAACATGGCATTTTCAGCCACCGTATGCAAGTCATTTTGGTGGCCTTTTTGAAGCGGGCGTCAAAAGTTTTAAACACCATTTCCATGGGGTATACGTCCTCGTATCCTAACCTATGACGAGATGCATACCCTATTATGTCAAATAGAGGCAGTGCTAAACTCGCGTCACTTTTGCGTATTGAGCTCCGATGCGCAGGATCCCCTCCCTTTAACTCCGTCTCACTTTCTGATAGGAAAACTGTTAACAGCTATTCCCGACATTTCGCTTGTGGATGAAAATCCGGGTAGATTAGTCGGTGGCGTTTGATACAACAATCGGTTCAACATTTCTGGAAAACATGGAACTTAGAGAATTTGCATGAAATTCAGCAACGTGGCAAATGGTTCACCAATCGTGGAAATCTGGTCCGTGAAGGCATGATTGTGGTAATATGTAATAACAACCACCTTTACAATGGTGACTTGCGCGTACACCGCCTGCATGCACTGTCATGGGATTCCGCGTGTTGTAACTCTCAAATTGGGAAAAATATTTGAAGCGGCCAGTTAATAAAATTGTCCACTTCCTATACGATAATAAATAAATAATAATTAATATTCCTTATTTTACTTTCTTTAGTAGTTTAATATTTACTACGTTTAACTTTGTTTATACTCCTTACATTTTTTTAATCAAGGGCTAGTTTTGAAGCTTTGTTTAGATTTAATTAAAAGCTACTGCGTACTTAAGGTGAGCGGCATTTTCCGTATATGACATCTTATTTTTCTTCATTTAGGTTTCGGTATAATTTTATAACTAGAAATAGTGCAATTTGAAAGGAAAACATTTCGTCTTACGTAAAATATTTCGAATAAATATTTTTCTTACTGTGCAAGCACTCTTTAACTTTGAACGAGCAACCCTTTTTCAACTTCACACCGCAACGACCACTAGTAACGGCCAACTTCATCGTCTACACGGATAAGCCTCCAGAAGCTGAAAAGCCGGGCTTGCCCTATAAAACTGCTCAATCAATAATATCAACTAATAAAATAACTCGTAAACTGTTTCAAACTATTTCAATTTCCGGCGCGCTATAATATACACAGGTAGTGACCTCGAACGTCAACCACGCGGAAAAACTGCGCAACACTGCTGTCATAAAATTTGTCGTCTCTTTCGCACGCGGAGCTTTGGGCTTTCGAGAAGACGATCGCTGCCTTTCTAACCTGTGGCAAAATGTTCTATAATGAAATATAACTACGATTGTTTATATAGCAATTTGTTTGAAGCAAAACAAATTGCTATATAAACAATTTTAGTGAAATGGAGGATAATAGTGTTCCTTGTGATGAATTGAAGTGTGTTATAGCGCTAATCGGCGAGGAAAAGTTAAAATCGAAAAAGAAACGATAAATTTTATAAAACTGCTAAAACAACAAACCATATCTTGGCACTGGTTTGGAACCTAGCTTCGCCACTGTCTGCAAGCAATAACTTTTGACGGTACACATTACGGGCGCGTTCCGTTACCGGCAGTAGATAAGATCTTATTTCCCTGCTCATCGAATCCTGAGGCAGTTTCCATACCTGACCTGTGGATAAAAGAAAATAGTGGACACATTTGGCCAGAAAATACTTACACCGGGCCCGGTAAACGTCGGGCAGCTCAGATATTACCCAGGTGAGTGTTTGCCAGGTCTTGTGTGTACGCAACAGATAGTGTGTAGAGTGTGGTGACAATGGTGAAATTATCGGAGGTTAGCATATCCACATACAATCAGCCTGATCAGCTGAAAGTTTGGATAAGCTAATTAGCGATTAATTTATTAGGTTGTTCGAATGCGATTAAACGCGGAATGGTTTTAAATTTATTGTTAATGAAATGAGAATTTAATAAAATTGTATAGAATATTGTCCATTATCTTGATCATATGTGTACGCGAGCCGTGTACGTGAAGAAATGACACAAATATTGAATGAATATGTAGCTAAAATGCTGAAGTAAAATGAAAGATAAATAATTGTTTACCAAAATTAAAAATAAATGAAGTTAAAGTATGAAATGAAAAGGCTCTTAAAACGTCTTTACACTGTCCATCTTCCTGTACGTCCCATAAGTCATGCACGAAGCAAGACGCAAAACGACAATGAGTGGCTTGGCGTACGTATTGACGTACATCAATCCTACTCATTGTCGTTTACATCGTGCGTCGTGCGCAGCCGTAACGGAACATGGTGAATAATGGTAAACGCTTAGGCATTTTATCATAATAGTCTGTGTCTGTGTAGTAATCTATGTCTATGGTCTATGGTGAAGGAGGAGGAGCGCTTTCGCTTTATTTTATTAAATTTTTGTTGTGCTTGTGTTGGAATATCTGCTGATAACAGTTTTCTTTGAGAACAATAATTATCTTTCGTTAAACATTAGTAAGTACTCATGAAATAATTATCGAGATTAATCAAAGACGTCCCAAATGTTTCGAACTCTGACTATTAACCTTAACAAATGCCGGCATTTCAATAATGCTGATTCACTTATTAGTAAATATAATAGAAGTTTATCTGGAATTGCTCCTCCTCAGTCTAAAACAATACAGCCGGTTAAATTAGTTAATGGTCAGTATCTAACATTCTGAAGGTAGTTTTATGAATAGGTTAAATATTTGCAGACGATATTTATAACCTATTTACTGTACAATAGTTCCTAATAAACGTAGTGATATATTTATTTAGTGGTTGCTAAAAACTCATGCTGGAGTATATATTGTTCTGTGATTTTTATTTTCAGCAATGGAAGACAAATCTAACTTTTTTTTGCCAAATAATCAGCGGTTTGTAGAATTAGATAGCTACAAGCATTTAACAATTTGACCAATAAGGAAAAGCTTTATGCTCATTATCTGAGTAAAGTAAGTATTTTTATTGTTACATTTAATAAACAAAAGAATTTATAAACACCATCTAGAATTAAATTTAGCTGCTGATAAATATAACTTATTTTCCTATTAATCTTAATAATATCTGTGTTATCAGCAAAAAGAACAATTTTAGCCATGTCTTGAATTGCAGTTGTTGATATTTGTATAGATATATTATTAATATAAAATGGGCAAAGTATGGATCCATGAAGAACACCCATTAGCACCACCAAGCCTAAAGGCAATATTCATTATTGCTTGCATTAAAAGCTTATTATTACATTGGAGCTTACTCTTATGCTTATTTTAGTGTTATTCACTTAGAGGCTAAATTTGTTATAATTTAGCCTCTAAGTGAGTAAGAGAGTCTCTTTGCTTTTGAATGTAAGTAACCTTTCAACCGAATGTTTGTAAAATAAGAACAGAATAGAAAAAAAAATACAAGAGTACTGCCATTTTAGATCACTTTATAATATCATATCTTCTTTCACTGGACTTAATAAGTGTATGCTCTTCTTTTTATTATTTCAAATATTAAAGTCACCAATTCTTATTTTCATATTTTTATACCCTAATACTGTTATAGATAAAACTTTATGTTAACTAGTAGCTATGGAAGAGCGAAGGCACCTAATACAGGCAAGATTTTTGCTTAAAGGTATCTTCGATCACTATCTGTAAATGTAGACAATATGTTATCGAAATAAATTATTATTGGGGTATTTATATAGTATTCTCATCTGGTTGGGCTGAATAAATATTTTAAAGGGAATAATAAATAAACATAAATATATATTTAATATACTAACATAAATAAATAAATAATACATAAATAAATAAAACCAACCAGATGGAAACCCTCGGCAGGAGACCAAACGGCCGAGGGTTAGAAAGGAGAGAAACCGGCGGACGATGCGGGCGGTATCGAGGAGCACCGCCTTCTGCATTTGAGCTTGGAGCGGTCCGTCACGGAGTCCCAGTCGCCTCAGATGACCCGAGAGGCTGACTGGGATTAACCCGTTCGCAGAGACGACTACAGGTATAATTTCGGTCGGCAGTCCACCCCATGTCGGTCACCTCGTGAGCCAGCTCCAGATATTTTTATTATTATTATTATTATTATACATCATAATAACTTGCGCTTGATGAAGCCACTCGCTTTCCACGTGCTTCTCAAGTCATACAAGGTGACATATTCGTGGATGACATAGGCGACAATACGGAGGCAGAAGCTCTTTCTCTACAACAGGAGTTAATAAGCATATGTCAGGCTGCCGGCTTCACTCTTGGCAAGTGGCACAGTAACTCGCCTGCGTTACTCGCTGCGGTTCATTCCACAAGTTCTCATGGTGAGCGGTACCATAACGTACCTTTTGCGAAGATGGAAAATGACATGAAAACTAAAGTACTTGGTCTTCAGTGGAACTCAAATTCAGATTTATTTAATTTTAGTGTTCAAATTACCTCTAACAAATGTACTAAGCGTGCGATT
The DNA here is from genome assembly GCA_029286625.1 of Parnassius orleans. Classification (NCBI taxonomy): domain Eukaryota; kingdom Metazoa; phylum Arthropoda; class Insecta; order Lepidoptera; family Papilionidae; genus Parnassius; species Parnassius orleans. The sequence goes on along the minus strand of JAGSMP010000165.1, from coordinate 2,553,583 downwards.
CTTTCAGAAATTGCTAGAATATATGACCCACTTGGCCTTTTATCGCCAGTCACCATTTTTGCTAAACATTTACTCCAATTGTTGTGGATAGAGCGTGTAGATTGGGATGAACACCCACCCCAAGATATAATAAATTCATGGGCCAGTTTTACTAACAAGCTTCCAATCTTATCGAAAGTTATTTTTCCGCGACATGTATTGACCCACACTCATTCTGTACAACTTCACGGCTTCTCAGATGCATCCGAGAAAGCGTATGCCGCATGCGTCTATCTTCGCGTGCAGGGAGATATGGGTGCAGTGGACACTTACCTTCTTCTAGCTAAAACACGCGTGGCGCCTTCTAAACGTATGTCCATACCGCGTCTAGAGCTCATGGCGGCACTATTATTATCTAGATTAATGAAAGTTGCCTTAAATATTTATGGAAATCGCATACCTCGCGATCAGATATAGGCGTGGTCTGATTCATCTGTGGACTAGCGTGGTTGCGTTCTTCGCCACACGAGTGGAAAACCTTTGTTTCCAATCGCACAGAAATTATAAGTAATATTCCGTACTGCCGTTGGCGGCATGTTCCATCTGCAGACAATCCAGCAGATGCGGCTTCACGCGGAATGCTTCCCGCCAATTTTTTACTTCACATCATATGGTTCCGCGGTCCTCACTTTTTAAAAAAGGATGAGGGTACTTGGCCTGTTTCCAAAGCTACTCAGACACAAGAAGAAAAACGTAACATTGCAATTGTTTCCAATCAATGTACTTCTTCCACATACGAAGACGTAGAAATTATATCAAGTTATTCATCCCTGGGTAAACTGGTTCGTGTCACTGCTTTATTATTCCGTTTCTTTAAAAAATTTAAGAAGGTCCAAACTCCTCTTTCTAAACACATTTCCGTAACCGAGTTCAATTTTACTTTAAATCGACTTGTATTTCTAGTACAACATTCCGTTTTTCATGATGACATTTACAACCTTTCTAAGGGAAAACTCCCGTCAAATCAATTAAGACGTTTAAATCCCTAGGTGGGAGGATACATAAGTCCCTTTTACCATATGATTCAAAACACCAATTAATCTAACCTAAAAAAGATCCGTTAATTATTAATTACACTCACGTACCTCACTTTCATGCCGGTGCGCAAAGTACTCAATACATACTTCTACAAAAATATTGAATCTTATCCGGGGGTGACGTCATACGTCAATGTATTCACCGTTGCGTCCGTTGTTTTCGAGCACGTCCCGTGCGCCCACAACCCGAACGTCCCTTTCTTAAAACCGCCGTAGATTTCGCCAGTCCTTTTTACGTTCGAGCTAACAAAGTGCGAAATGCAAAAATAGTAAAATGTTACGTCTGTGTATTTGTATGTATGTGCGTTAAGGCCATACACCTCGAAATAGTTTCGGAACTTACAACAGAGGATTTCTTAGCGGCACTACGACGCTTCACGTCACGCCGAGGTCTATGCAGGGATATTTATTCAGACTGCGGTAAGAATTTCATCGGCTGTGACAGGTACCTAAAGGACTTGTATGCCTTCCTACGGAATGACACTGTGCAAAGCGCGCTCCAGAACAAAACTCTTGAAGAAGGAATAACATGGCATTTTCAGCCACCGTATGCAAGTCATTTTGGTGGCCTTTTTGAAGCGGGCGTCAAAAGTTTTAAACACCATTTCCATGGGGTGTACGTCCTCGTATCCTAACCTATGACGAGATGCATACCCTATTATGTCAAATAGAGGCAGTGCTAAACTCGCGTCACTTTTGCGTATTGAGCTCCGATGCGCAGGATCCCCTCCCTTTAACTCCGTCTCACTATCTGATAGGAAAACTGTTAACAGCTATCCCCGACATTTCGCTTGTGGATGAAAATCCGGGTAGATTAGTCAGGTGGCGTTTGATACAACAATCGTTTCAACATTTCTGGAAAACATGGAACTTAGAGAATTTGCATGAAATTCAGCAACGTGGCAAATGGTTCACCAATCGTAGAAATCTGGTCCGTGAAGGTATGATTGTGGTAATATGTAATGACAACCACCTTTACAATGGTGACTTGCGCGTGTACACCGCCTGCATCCAGGCTGTCATGGGATTCCGCGTGTTGTAACTCTCCAAATTGGGAAAACATATTTGAAGCGGCCAGTTAATAAAATTTGTCCACTTCCTATACAATAATAAATGTAAATAATAATTAATATTCCTTATTTTACTTTCTTTAGTAGTTTAATATTTACTACGTTTAACTTTGTTTATACTCCTTACATTTTTTTTAATCAAGGGCTAGTTTGTATTGAAACTTTGTTTAGATTTAATTAAAAGCTACTGCGTACTTTTAAGGTGAGCGGCATTTTCCGTATATGACATCTTATTTGTCTTCATTTACGTTTCGGTATAATTTTTATAACTAGAAATAGTGCAATTTGAAAGGAAAACATTTCGTCTTACGTAAAATATTTCGAATAAATATTTTTTCTTACTGGCAAGCACTCTTTAACTTTGAAGCGAGCAACCCTTTTTTCAACTACACCCGCAACGACCACTAGTAACGGCCAACTTCATCGTCTACGCACGGTAAGCCTCCATAGAAGCTGAAAAGCCGGGCTTGCCCTATAAAACTGCTCAATCAATAATATCAACTAATAAAATAACTCGTAAACTGTTTCAAACTATTTCAATTTCCGGCGCGCTTTTCTGTTATAAAATATACACAGGTAGTGACCTCGAACGTCAACCACGCGGAAAAACTGCGCAACACTGCTGTCATAAAAATTAGTCGTCTCTTTCGCACGCGCGGGCTTTTACCGGGCTTTCGAGAAGACGATCGCTGCCTTTCTAACCTGTGGCAAAATATTCTATAATGAAATATAACTACGATTGTTTATATAGCAATTTGTTTGAAGCTAAACAAATTGCTATATTAACAATTTTTAGTGAAAATGGAGGATAATAGTGTTCCTTGTGATGAATTGAAGTGTGTTATAGCGCTAATCGGCGAGGAAAAGTTAAAATCGAAAAAGAGAAAAGATAAATTTTTATAAAACTGCTAAAAACAACAAAACCATATCTTGGGCTTGCCCTAGTTTGGAGCCCTAGCTTCGCCACTGTCTACGCAAGCAATAACGTTTTTGACGGTACACATTACGGGCGCGTTCCGTTACCGGCAGTAGATAAAATCTCATTTCCCTGCTCCATCGAATCCTGAGGCAGTTTTCCATACCTGACCTGTGGATAAAAGAAAATAGTGGACACATTTGGCCAGAAAATACTTCACACCGGGCCCGGTAAACGTCGGGCAGCTCATAAATTACCCAGGTGAGTGCTTGCCAGGTCTTGTGTGTACATAACAGATAGTGTGTAGAGTGTGAGTGACAATGGTAAAGAAAATTATCGGAGGTTAGCATATCCACATACAATCAGCCTGATCAGCTGAAAATTTGGATAAGCTAATTAGCGATTAATTTATTAAGGTTGTTCGAATGCGATTAAACGCGGAATGAGTTTTAATTTATTGTTAATGAGGAAATGAGAATTTAATAAGAATTGTATAGGAATATTGTCCATTATCTTGATCATGTATGTACGCGAGCCGTGTACGTGAAAGAAATGACACAAATATTGAATGAATATGTAGCTAAAATGCTATGAAGTAAAATGAAAGATAAATAATTGTTTACCAAAATTAAAAATAAATGAAGTTAAAGTATGAAATGAAAAGGCTCTTAAAACGTCTTTACACTGTCCATCTTCCTGTACGTCCCGCCAAAGTCATGCACGAAGCAAGACGCAAAACGACAATGAGTAGGCTTGACGTACGTAATTATTGACGTACATCAATCCTCCTCATTGTCGTTTTACATCGTGCGTCGTGTATAGCCATGGCGGAACGTACAGCAAGATGGACCGTGAATAAGGCGCTTAAGGCATTTTAGCATCATATTAGTCTGTGTCTGTGTAGTAATCTATGTCTATGGTCTATGGTGAAGGAGGAGGAGCGCTTTCGCTTTATTTTATTAAATTTTTGTTGTGCTTGTGTTGGAATATCTGCTGATAACAGTTTTAATTGTCTCGACCCCAAGCTCGTAACAATATATTACATCTCAGTGTAAACGGTTCCATTAAAAAGTACAGTGAGCAATATTAATTTATATCTCAGAATATAATATATGGGTGGGGCTCAAAAAAAATTTACCCCTAAAATCTGTTTACCCCTAAATTTTAGTATTTTTTAAGTTTTTTTTTATCGAATTTTAGTTGCTGCATTAAAATGAAGACATCAAAAAAAGATAGTTGCAAATGGAATCCATAAATCTTCAATTTACGCAATATTTTAGTTTATAAAACTTTCAATCTTTTTTTGCTCCATACAAAACTTAAATGTCCCAGGGCTGTCCGCCAACAATGTTTTAATTTTATTTTTTTAATTACGCTTTTATTGTTATTTCTTTTAACCTTCATTGTTAGAATAGGAATTAATTTATAGTATTTTGTCTGAAATTCTCGCAAAATATTACAATGTCTTGCGAAATCACTAATTTAAACAAGTGTCCCTAATAATTTTCTAGTGCGTTACGAGTTATGTGTACCACGATAACTTTAGTAGTTTAGTGCTAATCACATTATTACTTGTTTTGTATAATGGCAACACCTTATAAAGACATCTTTCAAGTGTCAATTTAATATCAGCCATTTTACTCTAGCTACAAAAGTGAGGATATTTGCAGTGTCCCTTTTGTTTGTCAAAAATATTGGATACTAGCTGTCACCCGCTTCGCCCGCATGGTCACTGGGAAATGAACTATCCATTGCTTTTTCAATTGAAAGAAGACTGAGTTTTATAGATTTGTCAGAGATGCAGCCATTAAAAGGAAACTGAGCAAAATTGATTCGTCAGCCTATTTAAATGTTTTGAAACGCAGCGTATAGGAAAGCATGAAAATAGCCTGTTTATTCAAATGGAAATGGGATATTTTTTAATTAAAGGAAACTGAGCATAATTATCCGTCAGGGATGCAGACTTTTGAAAAGAAACTGAGCTAAATTGATTCGTCAGAGATGCAGTTCTCTGATTTGAAAAAACTGAGCCAAATAAAAGATCCGTCAGAGATGCAGCCTTTTGAGTTGAAAACTGAGCTTAATAGGTCCGTCAGAGGTGCAGCATTTGGAATTGAAAAAAACTGAGCTAAATAGGAAATTTTGAATTGAAAGGGAAGATCAGTGGGAATTCTGATTAATTGATTGTGGGAATTTTGGAAAAAAAACTAACTGAACACTATTTTAAGACGCTACTGTACACAATTTTATATGTTTTTCCATTCGGGGAAAGAATGTGGAGATTCTGGGCATTTGACACACGCGAACATGCTACATACAGCTGACCATGAGAGAAGCACGGTTTTTCTAAGTTGACCCCCGCTACCTGTAACGTAGTGTATACTTTATTAATTGTCATTGCAAAACTGAGCTTAATAGGGAACTGCAACCTTTTGGATTGAAAAGGAAGATCTGTGGGAATTATAGGGATCCGTGGTATAATAACATTTTCACCTTTTCCTACGCCTGTCAAAATTGTAGCACCGATTATGTTCCGTCCAAGATGTGTCACACGCAGCCTTGTCCCGTTACATAACCGAGGAGCATCTAAATTTCGCATTAGCATGACTGGGACGCCTAATTTTAATTGAAGCTTATGTGAGGCACACTGACAACTCTAGAGAATTTAGAAACTCTACAGGATATGAAGTGCTCTGTTCTGTGTCCATAACTGTGTCTACTGACAAATACTCTGTTATTTCTTCTGCTACTTCGCTTAATATATCTGAATTTATTTTGTTAACGCTCTCATTTTTTGGTGCAATAATCGCCCTTTCACATAACCATTTGTCTTCATGCATGTTGTTCGTTAAATCTGAATAAACGCTCGCAATTAATTCGGAATGACTCTGTACTAAATTACAAAAATCTCTCGTCAATTTAACGCAGCCCTCAGCATCCATTTCCAACCGCCCATCGCCAATTTTTAATAGTGTGTCAGCATAGTTTCCAGCATTGATATCATTATACAAATGCACTCTCATATTCGTAGTTAAACTGATTTTGTCACCTTGTTCCATAAAATAGACGACTTGAGGCATGCTTTAATTTCATCTGCAGGTGTGCCCTTTTGAATGACAGGTAAAGTTTGGCGAAAGTCATCGGTATTGCTGCGCAAATCCTGGAGCGTTCGATTTAGTGCTTCTACAGCTTTTTATGCGACATTGTACTTTCGTCCCACACTAAAAGTTTGCATTGTCGTAGCATTATACCTCGTGCACTATTTTGATAAAGTTGCAGATCGGCGATTCTTCCTGGGCTAGATTTAGAGGAGTTTTAAAACAGAATGTGCAGTGCGGCCCCGCTTAGCAGCGTGGCGGCTATACCGGAGGAAGCTACAGCCACAGCAATGTTTTTATCTTTGCGTACTTGCGCTAATAATAAATTTAAAAAAATGTCTTCCCAGTTCCTCCAGGGGCATCTAAAAGAAAAGTGCACCATTTCCAGATTCAATTTGTCCTAATACTTTGTCAAAACTCGTTTTTGTTCGGGAAGCAAGCGGGGTACAAATTCGGCTACTTGCTGCTGCAAAGCTGGTATATCGTAGTTTGTTTCACGTATAATTTCATCACTTAGTTCATTTTCGGTTGTTCGCTGAGGCTTATCATTCCAAAGTCGCTTAATTTTTGCCTACCATTGCCATTACTTTATCTTCAATTTTCCAAGTGCTTCATTATAAATGTGTTCATTGTATGTCATGTTCGCGTGTGTCTGCTGTAACCTTCGCAAAATATCTTCCGCCATGTACTCTTTATATTTGTCCCACAATTTATGTGCATCAGATAGCCCGCAAGATGATATGAGAGTTGCATAAAGATCCCTAATTTTGGCTGGTGACTGGCACTGCACAGCTTCCTCCATGGTTTCAACCCAGTGATTATCGTTTTCTAAAAGATGCAGAGCTTCACATGCTTCTCTATAAGTTGCGCATTCCTGACCGTTGACAGTTTTAAGGTCTTTATATCCTGTAGGACCCCGAACATGGTGCAGCAGCAATCGTAAACAAAAACATTCAAAATTAGTTACATGGACGGTATACACACGACCAAGGGCATCTGATGACTTTACACCGGGCCAATTTGCAACAGGCGCGCCTTGAATACGGCGTTTCCACTCCTTCCTAGATGTGTTCCAAGTATATTAGCGGGGACTTCAGAATATAACAACGTTTTGCAAAGGGTCGGTTTGACAAAGTTGAAAGAAGGCTGTTAGTGTAGTTTTGGCGGTGATGCAATTCTTTCTTGGAAATTTCTTTCGGTGAAATATACACGCTCTCCATTTTCTAAGTGCACAGCAAGGTGAGTAACTGTTGGGTGCCTTTCGTGTAAGGAAGCCAAGGAGACGCCACGCTGCCTCGTTACTGCTGACATAACACCCTGCTTGAAAGGTCTGTACTTCATTAACGGGATTTGCCTCACCTTCACTCCTGAGATTAAATATTGCTTGGTCGCTTCCTTTATTTATGTACTTACAGATATACTTGATTGCGCGGACAGAGCTACATGCTTCTACATTAATGTGGGCATTAAACATTTTACATAGAATGGGCGAATACGGGACAATCCAGCTGTTATCTAAGCTTTCGAACGTTCCAGAGCGAGATTTGATTGTAACTTTCCTGCCACCATCTTCGGGAGCTCTGCGTCTGTATAAAGGGAGGCCATTGTCATTGTGCACTGTTTCTTTTAATAGCTGTTTAGGGAATTTCTTTGTACATTTTCCTTCTTTCATACATGGCGATATTGAACTTCGTGCTCCACATGGACCGTGAATCATATTTCGGATGATGGTATCATACAATTCTTTATCTTGCTCAGGATCCGGAATCTCGGCGCTTATTATGTCGTCTATTTGGCTGGGCCGCAACTTCTCTTTAAGCCATATTAGAATGTGGGCTTTGTGTGTTGGTGTATGTGGAATTACCGCATGTAATCCTCTTTTTTGCCATTCAATTGAATACATGAAGCACTGCACCTCTCCGAAAATTTTCCCTTTGTTAATTACATACATTAATTTTTGTACTTTTAATCTAAATACTCTAGCAACTAAATCGTGTCTATCAGTACTTTTTTGGCCCGGCATTAGCTCCTCGGTTATTTCTTTCCATGTGGGATTGCAAGTAAAAGTAACAAAAAGATCAGGTCTTCCGTAAGTTCGTACATAGGCGAATGCGTCTTGTGTGTACTCATGTAGGTAGCGGGGACTGTTAACGAATGATGAGGGCAGAATTACCATTTTACATAAATCTCTGGGGTTTACATTGGCGTCACTAGAATCTGCATCTTGTAAATGTATATAATTCTCAACGCGCAGCTTTTGTTTGATTTAAAGATATAGACGTTCACTTTCTACCTTCACATACATGTCTACCAAAAATTGATGAAATAATTGTCTACACCGGGCTAAGAGGTTAAAATCATTTTCTCGCAACATCATATGATACGCATAAAAATCCATACATGATACTTTTTTGTTCGGAGTAGGCTCCTTTGTGACCGGGTTAATGAGTTGAATTTGAAAATGATAACCCTCTTGTCCTTTGCAATAAATCAATGGGTATTGCAGAGCGTCATAAAACTTGTGTGTATCGGCTACCCGTTGCAACGTATCATCACGTGCTCGCAAGACAATGTCTCGTGAAGAAAATTGATCACCACTAATTACGGCTGCTATTTCGTTTATCAAAGGGGCATTGTAGCGCCTTTCATGCTCTCCTCGAGGGTCCGATCTGCGTGAATGACGACTTTATAATCCTCTTCAGGTAGGTTTTATAAAGCAGTTTTAAATGTTTTGACTAAAATGTTACGTTCATGCAAGAATCTTTGAATTTTGAACACTGTGTCTCTCAACTCCTGGATAAATTGGCAGCGACGGTCTACCTCAATTTCTTCGTCACCCATAAAATATACTTGTAAAAATTTATGCTGTTCGTTTTCAGCTGGAAAAAGTGAACCTATTCTATGATAAATTTGCCCTTACCGTAAATATAGGCGAAAATCCCGGCATTATTATTTCCCGGTCAACTCGAAGGACGTCATTTGAAAGCATGAGTTATATTTCCGGATCCTGTTTAAAAGCGCCGTGACTCATTAGCATCATATAAAGAGAGTTTTCAAAGGTTCTTCTGGTTCCCCAAGTAACGGAAGAGACACTTTGCCATTGGAACAGCACATGCCTGCGGTCTCATCTTTCCATTTTAAAGCGCTGCAAAATCGACACGCCTTGTCCATCAGTCCGATAACAACTAACCTGTGATTTTTATAATCAAACAACGGATCATAATTGAATGCTGCGTCATTAAAAACCGACCAATTGTTTCTTTGAAAATTTTGTCGAGCTTGGAGCTGTGCATTTGCATCTCTTCGCGCCTGTGTCTGTTCTGGTGTTTCAGATGCCCTTATAGTAGATTGACGTTCAGCTTACTTAATGAGTCTGTGTTGAGTTTCATCAGGTGTTTCCGCGGCTCTTAAGGCGGCCTGACGTTCCGCTTGTTCGAATAGCCTTTGCTGACTTTGAGCAGGTGTTTCAGTAGCTCTTAAAGTAGCTTGACGCTCTGCCTGTTCAAGACGCCTTTGCTGACTTTGAGCAGGTGTTTCAGTAGCTCTTAAAGTAGCTTGACGCTCTGCCTGTTCAAGACGCCTTCGCTGACTTTGAGAAGGTGTTTCAGTAGCTCTTAAAGTAGCTTGACGCTCTGCCTGTTCAAGACGCCTTCGCTGACTTTGAGAAGGTGTTTCAGAAGCTCTTAAAGTAGCTTGACGCTCTGCCTGTTCAAGACGCCTTTGCTGACTTTGAGCAGGTGTTTCAGAAGCTCTTAAAGTAGCTTGACGTTCTGCCTGTTCAAGACGCCTTTCCTGACTTTGAGAAGGTGTTTCGGAAGCTCTTAAAGCAGCCTGACGCTCTGTCTGTTCAAGACACCTTTGCTGACGTTGAGAAGGTGTCTCAGATGCTCTAAAGCAGCCTGACGCTCTGCTTGTTCTTGCCTTCTCAGTTCAGCATCTTCTAAAGATTCTAGCGATCGAGCTAATCTTTTCGCTTGTCTTTGAAGATACTCTTGAAAGGCTGGACTTACGTTTGCGAGGCATTATGAAGTAAGAAAAAACCTATTTATAAAAAAGCGTTAAAATACCTAAAAGGAATTAAATTTCCTTTTAAATATTTTTTAAAATCAAAACAACAAAACCAATTCAAGACACAACACGAATCCGAAAACGATAGCCAAAAAAAATCGAATCAACTTAAACCAAATCACAAAACAAATCGCAGAAAACCGAAATCGAAAGCAGTAGTCAATATAAATATAACCAACGAAAAAAGAAGTAAGTGTATAGGTACCGTATACACTATCTATACTATTAATATTCCTTTGAAATATTGTTAAACAACCTAAAACAACGAAAACCAATTCACGATTCTAAATAAACAAAATCCAAAATCAAAGCCAGAGTCTAAATATGTATAAAGGAATACCAACCAAATCAACAAAACCGATCGAAAATACACAAATCCGAAAATGAAAGCCAATATAACTCCATTCAACCTTAACCAAATCACAAAGCAAATAACAAACAACCGAAATCGAAAGCAGGTAGTTGAATAAGCTACGAAATAGAAACAATTTAAGCGTATAGGTACCGTATGCACTATAAGTTGACGCGCGGCTCAACGGCGGGAGTTAAGTACATGTCAGGAAACATTTCGTTGCCGCGTTTTAAAAACCTAGTAACGACATCTAGCGGAATCAATTTAAACTATGTATACGTTAGTTAATAAGAACTCTCAAAAAATATTTTTCTTATAATTTTGCACAATTTTTCTTATTGTAATACCGATTCATTCATAACCACATATAAGAACTGTATTCATTTCCGTTCAATAAATATTACTAAGGCTTATTAATAAGGCTTACTAAGAACTGTTTCTACAATTGTTAAGTAATAGTTAAGGGTGAAAGCGTGACAGGTGGTGATAGTATTTCTGATCCATACTTATAATCACGCCTGTAACCCTTGCGGGGTAGGCAGAGCATCAACGGATTACTTAATATCGTCTGCGAGGTTATCGCCTATTCTGTGAATTACGATGCACAAAACGTTTGAAGAAAATCAGCTGGTGAATTTTATGTTTTTATCGCTCTCTTCCGGTCCTGCGTGGAAAAATACAGATCCATACATTTTTATCTTAATTTTGGTAAAAGACATAATAATCCAGATATTCTGACCTTCTGTGTTCGTCCATCGTACCGTCGTCCGTCTTGTAGAATCACGGTGGCGCCACCTAGCTGAATTTAATTTTGCAACATATTCGATTTTCCACAGGAATGATATGTTTTCCGCTGAAAAAGTAGCCTATGTCACTACAGCCACCGAACTATCCCCATACAAATAATCATGCCATGCCGACGCTCTGTTGCGACGTGAAGAAGGACAAACTTGTGCAACATATTCGATTTTCCACGGAATGAGATGTTTTCCGCGGAAAAAGTAGCCTATGTCACTCTACAGCCACCGAACTATCCCCATACAAAAAATCATGCCATGCCGACGCTCTGTTGCGACGTGAAAGAAGGACAAACAAACAAACAAACACACTTTCGCATTTATAATATTAAAGTATGGATTAAACACAGAATTTTCAATTTATGTGTTTATTATTCATTATATGAATCATAGATACTAAATAAATACCTGTTGAAGTCTTATTTTATGGATTTATTTCTAAAATTTCTTTGAATTTGCGGCTACTTTAATCATATAAACACAAGAATCTTCTCGCGTGTTCGGTCTGGTGTGTTATGTTGTGTTACATAACACACTGGATAGCATTAAGCTTAGAGTACATTGCCTATAACCGACTGCGGTAGAGCTCAAAAGCGGGTATAAAATTTTTGCTTGAATGTGAATAAACCTGCATTTTATGTAATTATAATCGTGTCTTCTCTTCTGTTGCCATAGAAGCACCAAATAAATCTTAACATACTCTAAAAAACTCTTCAAAGATCTATAAAGAGAAACAAACAATTACTTGATTTAATACGACAATTTTTTTATAGAAATGTTATCACTGAAAGCAATTTATAATAATGAGCAAGAAAAAGGTACTCCATGCACTACTACACTACACTGTATAGCAAAATTTATTCTTTATACAGTCCATGTTTATAGAAGAAAATTTGCTAAATATTTTCCTTGAAGAACCCTTGAAAACTCTAATAATAAAAAAGTGCTCAAGAATATAGTTTCTAGTGATGTCACCAAAAAAAAAACATTAGTCTTAATGGAGAAATACGTCATATTCCCTATTTTGATATAACTTTAAAATTTCTAACATTAATATGGAAACAAAGTTCCGCTTTAGGTTTGATAAAACGTTACAATTTGAGTGATGTTTATTTCCATTTGGGTATGAGTCAGAACAAAAATAACTAAGAATTAATGCCAATATTTATAATAATATTACTTGTACTCGTAAATATGGTAAGATTTTTAATAAGTTCTGGTACAATATAGTCCTGCCTTTACAGAGTTCTCGTTTTACATAACTTCCAGTGTGATGCTTACGATTTTGTGTGTTACTCTTTCTAGAGCGTTATGTTACAAATTTTTTAAGCCCCACCCATATATTATATTATATCCCATAGTGAAAAGCGGGCTTCAAAGTCATATAGCTTGAAGAACCAAAAACTAAATTTGAAGTATTATTTCAGAGTATGATTTCTTTTAAATTAGTAATGTGTATATAAGTAATAGCATAAGTAGTAGTATTTTAAAAGATATTTAAATTACTTTTTTTTACATAATATTTTCGATTGTGACAGGCTGCATGGAATGGTGGGCTCATAGTTCTTCTACAAACTAGTCCTGAATCTCCAAAAATTTTCTCACTTCTTCATAGGATTTTCCTTGGAGAACCCTTAGATAAACTTAAGGAGTCTGCATTAAAAGCTGGCGTTTCTGAAGATGATTTTAAGGTAAACTCTTCTTTTTATTACATTCATACTGCACATTAGTGGTTAAAAAGTATTTTAAGAGCAACAGTGTTTGCACCTAAATAAAATGTTGTGTACGAGAGAAGTCTGAATAGGCTTTAACTAAACTAGTAAATTTGACCACCCAAGACTGAATTACCACATAACATCAGGTGGGACCATATATACGTGTCCGGAAACTCAACCTCAAACGGGCACGGGGCGAGGTCATAATAAAATTCATATCAGTTCAGTTATTTATGAAAATGAGGAAAATCGACACCTTAATACATATCATTAGGTATTGTGACCACAAATTTTACAATTTTACAGTGATTTTTTCACTAACATGGTCTTAAATACATGTGCTATTAGTTGCAGTCACAAATCAAGCAAAAAAAGGTTGCTAGATTAGATTAGTTAAAATTAACATAGTTTCTTTTAGTCGTAGTTGAAAAAATAAGATCACTTAATTTTGACTCTTCATTATAAATAAACACTATACGTCACTTACCATTAGGTGACTAAAAGGTCGTTTATGATTTGTGATCTTAGTGATTATTTATATTTTATATTATTTTAAATATTTGCTTTTTAGGCATTTTTAGTCTATTCCGGTGGCTTATTCGCGAATAGCGGGAACTATAAAGGTTTTGGTGATACGAAATTCATTCCAAATCTATCTAAGGAAGCATTCGAACTTATTGTTAAATCATCAAAAGCCTATGAGGATGACAACACTCATATGACGAAGTTATGGCAAAAAGTCCAGAATGCTATTTACAGCCTTGCTCCAAGACTGACTAGTTTAGGTTTGGCTAATAAGGTTGGTTTAATTTTTGTAACTTAAATTTAAATTGTTTTATTTATTTAATAGTATACCTGTATTATATTTTGTAGATAATAAGTATATAATCTATGTTAAAAGCAAAACATTATCTAAATACATCATTTTATCCAAATCGTTATAGCCGTTTCTGAGAAACCAAATATAACACATATGTAACATTAATTATTATCTAGAAAAAAGTTTATATAGACTGTTCCTTTTATTTCTTAAATTTGTTTGGCTGTTTAGTTTCTTAAATTTATATTCTAAACCATGTTTAATGGACCGTCAATTTTAGGGGGTGACAACATATTTCTCTTGTAACTGCACTGAACAGGATTCAAACTTAGTCAATGATTGGATGAAAACTAAACGAATCGAAGCATATATCTGTCGGACATTCAAAACCACAGCTGATGATGGCCGTAAGTTCACAAAATACTTTTATTCTTACTTTCATTACCTTAATCACTCCTCAAATAATTTAGTGCTTGATATGAATCTTTCTAAACTGGTAAGAGTTTCCTTATATGTGTAGCAATGTACAAGCTAATGCAGTAACAAATGTCCCCCATCTTTATTTCCTTTCTGTTATATTCTCACCTGTCCAAGTAGATATACAATTCTGACGCATTTGATATGTTTCTGCCATCTGTTGGATGTCACTAGATTTAATGGCTATTTCACCAACTCATTTCCAGCTGGCAAGTAAACTTTAAAAACTTACACTATTATAACACCGTTGTGGTATTAAAGTTTAAGACGAAATTAAAAGAGTAAATCCAACTGATTTACACACACACACAACATCATATTTTTCAACAGCCAAATCAACACTGCAGTATCCAAATGGTGGTAATATTATGAGATACTTAGGCCTGTCACATACCACCGTTTCGGAATTCCGAATCGGAATATCGAAACGGAATACCGAAGCGGAATTCCGTATGTATGTGGCGGGCCTTATACTCATTACTTATAAGAAGCATTTTGGCTGATGTGCTCAATGAAATCGCGAAATCATCCTTTTAAGAGAGCTATTTATGAATGAGATAATTATTTCTAGGTGTGATTAAGAACCCAAAGTTTTGCAACCGTCGCGGATACTCATACACTAATTAAATCGGATTTTTACGTATTTTAGCTTTTTAAAGTATCACGCATACTTACTTGGGAAATTATTTAATTATATTTTATTTTATTTATTACAGTACCATTATACACTATACACCTGGCGAGTGTTGAGTCTTCACCCAAGCCGCCGCTAACGATGGAAAAAGAAACATATAAGAACGCATATTTCCAAGTGACGCGAGGAGATTACGCCCCTCTACTAAAACTGGCAAATGAGAACCTTGCCAAAGCTATGGAATATGCAGCAAATGATAATGAGAGAAATATGCTTGAACATTATATTAACAGTTTCAGAGAAGGTGACTTGAATGAACATAAAGAGGGCAGCAGGTTTTGGATCAAAGATAAAGGCCCGATTATTGAAACGTAAGTAATCAATAATGAAGCAATGTATACAATTTATACACTATTACAACAAAATCCCAGAAAATATACAAAGTCTCTCTATTACAAAATTTAAATATTTTATTAATCAAAACTGTATAAAAAGGGTTATTATAATATAAATGAATACATGGTTGATAATAACCCCTAGGAATGAGGTGGTCGCTTCTAAGCTGTTTCTAAAAATAGATTTTGTAAATTGTTTGTACAACCTTTCCTATTGTATAACTTACTTTTAAAAAAAAGTACCGCTGGGTTTCTTGCTAGTTCTTCCCAGGACAGAGGTTTTTTTCCGAACCAGTGGTAAAAATTACTTTCAATAAGAATTACATGTGATCTATGTTGAATAAAAAATAATATTAATGGGTATTTTTTAGTACTAAATGTTTAATGGATATCGGTTGATGTAAGTGTTGATGAACCCTATGTTAGGGACTTATAGACTACAAGAGTGCTGGACTTGGGCCTCTCATGAGGGCCGGAAGAATTTGCCGAAATCGTCACAAGTAAGCATGTGGTTCGTAGTGATCATAGTACAGGACATCTAAATTTTGGGTATTTTATATCTGGCTTGTACGAAATAGTTTAACTGGGTGCTAAAGAAGTCTCATATCAAGTTGAAAAATTGCCTGTTGGTTGTTGTCTACCATTTTTGTTCCCTAACTCTTATAATAGCTTTTATTTAACGACGATTGATTTCCATATTCGTTCAATTCTATTACTGCCTATAAAAGTCCATTGCTGAACAGAGGCCTCCTCCTAGAGTGACTCATATTATGCCATAGTCGCCAAGCTTGGCCATCAGGTTGGTTATAATAAATGAATAATGAATAAATATTGTTAAGTTAATTTCTTTATGTAAAATGTTCCAAGTTTTTATTCTTTGCATTAAAAATAAAATTATGAATGAACAGGTACCAAGGCTTCATTGAAACATACCGCGACCCAAGCGGACAACGTGGGGAGTTTGAAGGTTTTGTGGCGATGGTTAACAAGGAAATGTCTAAAAAGTTTGGCTCTCTCGTGGATGGGGCGGAGCGCTTCATCAAGCTTTTGCCGTGGGGAAAGATCTTGAAAAGGACACATTCCTCAGGCCCGACTTTACTAGCCTGGATGTTTTAACTTTTTCTGGCAGCGGTATTCCTGCTGGCATCAACATTCCTAACTGTAAGCATCATAAACAGTCCTTTTTACTTTGTTTGTATGAGTTTTTGCGTATTTAAATGTGTTCAATCATTCATTCTTAAGAGTTAATTTCCATAGTTGCCATGCATGGGGGAATATTACTTTGAGTTGTTCCCTGTGTTGTCTTTTAAGTTGTTTAAATATTGTGTTATGGTTTCTCAGTATGTAAGGTAGTCTATAGTTATAATCTAAACGTGTGATTCTTTTACTTCATTTCTTGTTCCATCTCTTATATAACTATACACATTTTAAATTTGAAATTTGATTTAGACACTTTTTGACACCAAAAATGTGTCTTTGCATCTTCGTATTCGACAACAATCATTCCCGATAACAACTTCACTATTAACAGTCATTTCTTTTATATAACAGTAACATTTTACAACTATTGGTAAAGTAAAATGATCCTTCGATCACCACATAACATTGTTGAAGTTTTTATAAATAATAATATTAATAAAATATTTTAGCTCAAATGTTGTAATATCCATTTTATGTCCTTAATATATCTTATTTAGTCCTTGAATTTTGACAGATGATGAGATTCGTCAAAATGAAGGCTTTAAGAATGTTTCCCTTGGCAATGTAATTCCCGCTGCATATAAGGAATCAGTCATACCATTCCTATCTGAAGAAGACAAGAAATTACTGGAAAAGTACAGGGTTGCTTCTTTTGAGGTGAGTTTTTGTAAGACACTATCACACACTATCAATAGGCCTCCAATAGAACGCCTCCCTGCGTATTTCATCGGGTGGTTCTTCTGGCAGGGGGAGGGGTCGCTCAACCACTAATTAGTAACTGAAAATATTATTTGGAAAATATGTTTTCTCACTAGTTATCCTATACCCGTACAGACAAAAAATAACATGAAATTATAGAATAATGCACATGAAATCCAATAAACATTTTTAACATTTATTTGTAACAAAATGCATGCTCAAAACTTTGATAAATGTAGGAACTTTTGAAATAAGATACTTGATTTGGTGAGCGAACAATATAACACTCGCAAAATTACTTGGAACCAAATTCAACTAAATATATTAAGCTGTATCTCTGACAGATTTTTATGTATTTTGTACAGTTTTCCATACATATTTGTATTTTAAACAGGTACAAGTGGGTCTCCATGAGCTCTTAGGCCACGGCAGTGGGAAACTGCTTCGTCAGAACGCCGACGGAACGTTTAACTTCGATAAGGAAAAGGTCAAGAACCCACTTACCGGTAAGGCAGTTTGGTATATAGTTTATTTAATATTTATACTCTGCACGCCACAATTTTGTCGAATTTAAAAAGTCAAACATTTAGAACTTATATACGTCTCACTCCTTGGCATAGACCTCCTATCATTTATGAGAGGGGTTTGCAGAATTTAATTGAAATTATTTAGTAGTCGAAGCAAATTACTTTTAATCCAAATAATTAAAATTCCACATTCTTAAATAGGAGCTGAGATTATTTGCCTCATTAATTAGTACTTTTTAGGGTCTATTTTTAACAATCCCTGCAGATTGTTAAACTTAAACTATCTGAAATGACTAAAGGGGATATTAATGGATCTTAGGGAGGTATCTGATCATTAAACTGTTCATCCACCTACCTAAAAAAATACATTGTTTTAACTGATATAGAATATGGTAGAAATAAAACTATGTAAATTTCAAATGATTCAAATCAAATCACTATTGTTTCAACAGTATCATTTCATTTCCTTTTATATATAGCTACTATATGGCTATATATAAAAGGAACTGAAATCTTCCTGTGCCTATATGCTGTTCTATTATATCTCTTTTACTTTCATACCAGACCAGGCTTACTTTTTACTGCTAGTGCCAGTGTTATGATTTGATTTTTCAGGCAAACAAATAGAATCGTGGTATACAGAAGGAGAGACTTACGACAGTAAGTTCACAACACTGGGCTCTGCCTTCGAGGAATGTCGCGCAGAAGCCGTCGGGCTATATTTGTCGTTGGAACCTGAGATACTCAAGTGAGTAATATTGTTTTTTGACTAGAATGAGCGTGAAGCCAAACATTTTTTGTAAACTATTTTCGATGTTATTTTTTAAATATTCACATAAAAACATAAAATGAGACCTTAAACTTTTACATAACAAAATATTGTCTAAATAATATTCTACGTTTCATGCGAAGAAATGTATAAAAAAATCTTTGTTATGTTATTCTTCTTTTATTTATTTATCATCTCACTCTCATCACATCACATCTCCACTGCTGGAATGGAAAGACCTACATGTCATACGTTTTAAAGGGAAGCAACAGCTTATACACATTTTACTGCTGCACACAGGTCTCTAATTTCTGAGAGAGTTTAGAGTTTACAAAAATCGTATTGGTGGACTTGATATTTATTTTTATTTTACGACATCGACGGGATAAGATGGACTGATGAATTCTCTTATGCCGTCACTATTATGGGGCGTTACATGAGTGATTCATATCTCAGTCGACCGGGTTACAAAAATTAAAAAAGTGAAGTTTAGTTAGGATAGGGTGACAAACGAGCACACAGTCCACCTGAGGGTAAGTGGTTGCTGTGGCCCATAGACATCTACATCTATCCTCAATAAAGAATCAAAATGCAGATGCGTTGTCACGTGTGAGGACTAAGATGGAATGCCTCTTTTCCAGTAAAAATTGGTCTCCAGTTCTCTACATTCACCATACGAAACACAGCAGTGTTGAGCTGCCATTTTATGCTGGTATTCTGTGAGAGCGTGGTCCTTCCCCGTTCGGGCCGACCCATTCGTGTTACGACTATACTACCAATACTAACTGCAGCATGGCTCCACCATGTAACATATACTTATTCCTCTCACTGTTGGGCACAGACCTCTCATTTCAAAGTACAGTAATAAACTTATAAAGTATAAACATGTTGCACACCTCGAACGCGAAGCGAGATAGTATGAGCTTTACTGTCGATTTGACGAGCGTTCTCATTAAATTCGGTATATTATATTTAAACTGCACTAACAGGTGACACAATCCTAGGTACAATAATTTACATATTTTGTGTAACGTTTCTGTACAGAATATTTGGTTACGAAGGTCAAGAGGCACAAGATGTGACATATGTGAATTGGCTGAGTTTGATGTGGAACGGAGCTGCCAAAGCCACTGAGATGTATCAACCTTCAACGAAGACTTGGTTACAGGTACACATTGCCAGATGACGATTAACTATTGAGTATTCTGAGTTTATTTTATTTTATAACTATCATCAGCATAATAATCTGTAAAAATTTAATATTATATTAGATTGTGTAAAATTGGTCTGAATTCAGCTTTTTTTTCTCTCTTTTAAATGGAATAAATAATATCAGAATTTCAATGTCGACGTAGGTGACAAAAAAATCATCAAAAAAAGGCAGATGTACCTTTTTTCTGATTCTAAATATGTATGTAACTCAATTAGATTTTTTTTAAATATGCCTTTTTTCGTTACGACAGCAGAATTGACGAAGTTATCGAGTAACATCCATACAATAAGAAATACAGTCGAATTGTAACATATTTTAAACAGCATTTAATAACCACCTCATTTTTAAAATCGATTAAAATGTACGCCAATACGTGGTTCACCGCGTAATGGTGGTGTAAGATTATCCAATACCCTGTATTTCGTGGGTGTCGTAAGAAGCGACAGAGGGAAACTGAACCGGGAGATGGGCAACAGCATCTTCCCGATAACAGTTGATTTTGTGTGCGTGTGTGCGTGTGTGTGTGTGTGTGTGTGTGTGTGTGTGTGTGTGTGTGTGCGTGTCTGTATGTTTTTTTGTGTGGATATGCTAGTATTTGTATGTTAGTTCAATATGTGGTTACCATCTTCTATTCAGGGATCATCCATTGTTGGATGAAGGCCTCCTCCATCTCTTGCCATTTGTCTCTATCTTTTGCAGTACATGTCACAGGTTTCCTGCCACTGCCTCTATCATCCTTCCAACTTCTTTTTTTTTTTTTTTTTATAGAATAAGGGTGACAAACGAGCACACAGTCCACCTGATGGTAAGTGGTTGCTGTGGCCCATAGACATCTACATCTATCTTCGTTTACAATTTAAATGCAGATGCGTTGTCAGCCGTGAGGACTGAGATAGAATGCCTCTTTTCAGTAAAAGGGTCTCGGTTCTCTACACTCACCATACAAACACAGCAGCATTAAGCTGCTATTTTACGCTGGTATTCTGTGAGGCGTGGTCCTTCCCCGGTCGAGCCGACCCATTCGTGCTACAACTATACTATTAATATAGCTGCAGCATGGCTCTACCACGTATAAAGGTCTTCTAAGGGTCTCTTGCCATCTCCACCTACCGTCACTGGATCTTATGACATGTCCCGCCCATTTCCATTTAAGCCTCGCTATCGTCGTTAGGGCATCTGTGATTTTTGTTTTCCTTCTAATTTTGCTGCTATTGATTCGATTTTGTAGTTTGATTTTTAACATACTTCTTTCTGTAGCTCTTTGAAATGATCTTAGTTTTCTTTTTATTTCTGCATTGCAGGCCCAAGTTTGACATCCGTAAGTAAGAGTTGGTAGTATGTTCGAGTTCATAACTTTCTTTTTTATTTGTAATGGGAAGTTTCCTTTGAATATTTCTTTTAACGACCAGTACTTTTTCCATGCCAATGCTATGTATTCATAAACTTTGAATCCTACTATGTCAAAAAGTGTTACTAACTCGTGAATTTCAAAATATACAAAAAAAATCATAAAAATCAAAAAAATCATGATTTTTTTTAAAAAAAATAGCATGATTTGATTAAAATTAAAAAAAATCATGATTTTTTTCATACCTGATATTCATCCACATATTCGATGGTCTTATTTTCTAGAAGCACAGGTATTTTTTCCCCATTAGTCATGATTTTTGTTTTATCTAGATTAATTATTAAGCCACATTTTGAACTTTCGGCATTTAGATCATAAATCATTTTTTGTAACTGTTCTTGACTCTCAGAGATGATTACAATATCGTCTGCAAAACGAAGGTTTGGCAGGTACTCTCCATTAATATTTATGCCTTCTTTGCTCCACTTCAGTTTTCTGAAAATGTGCTCAAGTACAGCTATAAACAGTTTTGGTGAGATTGTGTCTCCTTGGCGGACACCTTTCTGTATGAAAAATTCTTCTTCTGGCTTTTCTAATTTCACTTTCGCTTTGCAGTTAGTATATATATTTTCTAGAATTTCTATGTATGTTGTTTGAATTCCTTGCTCGACCAAGGCTTCCCACAGTTTATTGTTTCACGGAATCAAATGCCTTGCTATATAATATATAAATAGTATGTATATTGTTTTTTTAAATTCTATAAATCTTTCTATTATCTGTGTAATTGTATTTATGTGATCGATAGTTGAGAAGTATTTCCTGAAACCAGCCTGTTCTTTAGCTTGGTTCTCTTCTATATTTCTATATTCTATATTTCTATATTTCGGTCATATAAAGTTTGTATATGACCGAAAGCAAACTTATTGGTCTATATTTACTTATACTTTTTGGATCTCCTTTTTATACAGAAGAGTGATTACGCAGCTTTTCCATTTATCGGGGATATATATTCCATATTGTTTTCTTTAAAACAATACTTGGTTAAATAAGGCTGTTAATAAAGGAATAAACGAATCATCAAATGCTTTAATTACGTCACATGTTATGCCATCTTCACCGGGGCTTTTATTTATCTTCATCTTGGAAATACCATTTCTTATTTCCGATTGTAGGAACGAGAGAACTTCCTCACTTTGATTTTGAGTTATTGTTTTATTTGGACTATTTTGTATAGTGTCTTTTGTATAATTCTTTTAAAAAAAATTGCATTTAACCCTTAGATATACAAATATTATGCAATTAAACCTATTACATTCATCATCATCATTACAGGACCATTACAGTTCACTGCTGAACATAGGCCTCCCCTTAGGAATGACATAAAGCACAGTCCTGAGTTGTCTGCATCCATCGACTTCCTGCATGTCTTATTAGGTTGTCACTTCATCTAGTGGGGAGCCGCCCAGCACTTCGTCTACCGGTATGAGGCTGCCACTCGAGAACTTTTCTTCCCCATCAGGTGTATGGCCGGCTTATTGCCACTTCAGCTTACTAACCCATTGTGTTATGTCGGTTACTCTGGTTCTACTGTGGATATCCTCATTTTTAAATCTATCACGTAGACTATTACACTACTACTATTAAATAATTTCATTATATTATTTTACGTGGTAGAGCCATGCTGCAGCTATATTATAGTTGTAGCGTGAATGGGTCGGCTCGACAGGACCACACTCTCATAGAATACCAGCATAAAATAGCAGCTCAATGCTATTATATTTTGTAATGTGAGTGTAGAAAACAGGAGACCCTTTTTACTGGAAACGAGGCATTCCATCATGGTCCTTAGTGGTGGCAGTGTGTCTGCATTTTGATTCTTAATCGAGGATTGATGTCTATGGGCCACAGCTTTTGCTTGCTATCGGATGGACTGTGTGCTTGTTGGTAACCCTTATTCTATAAAATAATAAAAATATTTGAAGTATAAAAGTGCATTGTGGGTGCAGGCGCACGCTCGCGCGCGGTTCGTGCTGCTGCGGCTGCTGCAGCTGGAGGGCGGCGGAATGCTTTCCGTCAGCGAGCCGCGCCCCGCCCGGGACCTGCTGCTCACGCTCGACCGACACCGCCTCGCCACCGACGGCAAACGGATTATAGGTAAACATTTCCTAAGGAATCCCTATGGTTTTTTTTTGCTGTAGTCATTTACTGTTCGTTAAAGGCTGCAGGTGCGAGTGCACAGCAAACTGATATTTGATACTTACAATGTTAATTATCCGCCAGACCGAATTTCTGTCACAACTAGCCATCTGCGCAAGACAAGGTTACATTGGCCAAGCGTATGTGTAGGAACAGGTGAATAATCTATTCCCTCACTCTCATAGTCTGATGGGACGGTAATTTGATACAAATCAAAGATCAGACGCAGAACCAACTGCTTTACATGCTTTGTGAGACACGGGGATGAAACACCGCTAATATCCTGACTCCAGGCTGCTACTGAGAATTTCTTGACAGAATAACTCATTTAACGAAGCAGTGAAATATAATCTTTAATTACAGTGTGAGAATGGTATAACAATTCATCTTCAAATGTCTACCTCACTACTTGTTACTCTAATTTTTTAAAGACTGAAGTACCTGTACTATTATGTATTCTCTGATTGAAGTGACAAATCTACTTACACACCAGATACTAACAAAGGTGCACTCTGCTCTGCGTTGTCATATATGAAAACTAAGGTGGAATGCCTCACAGTCTGTACTGGCGTTCTATAGCCTTCAGACTGGAACCCAGCTGTGCAAGCACTTGTTATTTGGCGGCAGTTATAGATAAGAGTAGTGCATACTCAGATGAACTCGTAAGAAGGAAAGGAATCCTACCACCTAATATTGACGAATGAGTCTCATGGCAGTCTCTATTCTTCATTTTGAGCACCTTCACCGGCACGTCTAGGAAATTAATTATGATCTTGAATGAAATCCACCATCTAAAAATATGGAGCGTATTGGGCCCAGCAAATGCGAGTTCATTATGTATTTTAATTTGTTATTAAATAAAAAAAGTATTTTTATATGCATAATAACGATCTTTTCTTTTTGTGAAAGGTTTGTTTTGTTCCCAGGCGAGTTTCTCGTGAAGCTACAGACATTGAAGGCAACGGGTGACTCGTCAGCGGCAGAAGAGTTGTTTGACCGCTACAGCCGCCTGGACGAGCCCTGGTCGCGCTGGAGGGACATCGTCATGCTTCACAAGCAGCCAAGGAACATATTCGTCCAACCCAATACTTCGCTAAAAGGTGTGCCTATTCAAAAATCAACCTTACTTAAGAGGATATACGGGCGGCGTTTAATCCATACAAACATATGTATTTCTTTTTCCTGGATAATGACACAAGAGCAAATATTTTTTACAACATAAAACATGACAGTGGTACATACAAATTATATTACAGTCTGCAATTCGTATCTGTCACAGCCATGTTTTGCTTTTTTCCATAAATTGTTTTAAAACTAGGTACCTTCTAAAATTTCTAATACTACTCAGTTATTACTAAAGTTTACGCTCATCAAAACGGACAGGTAACAACTAGTGATTAATAATTTCAAATATCATTTCATATTATTATATCACTTCAGGGTAGAGCTTATCTTTTGCATAGGGGTCCATCTGAGTTTCTCTTCTACCGCTAAACATCCAGGACACTGGATGCACTGCAGTTTGCGTTTGATGGATGAATCCCGGATTCTTTTCTTTTCTTTCTCTTTTAAAAGAAACGTAACCACCACATTAGGATTTAATTTCACACGGACAAACATCCAAACCCGGAACAATTATCATACAAATACTTGTTTCGTGCGGGATTCGAACCCGCGGCTCTTAGCGCTGCAACTCATTGCTAAGCCATTGCGCCACGGAGCCATCGAAATCAGTTATTCGGTTTTTCTGCCAAGAAATTCTCAGTGGCTAGGATTTTCGATAACAGTATTATAAGACTCGCACATTAAATGCTGTTTCATGCATTCTGGGCTTTTCTTTTAACCTAGAATGACGATGGGTAACGAACGTTATGCTGCTCAAACGACTTACTGTTTTCGACTTCTACCCTCACTTTTATAACAACCTGGTTCTTCCCAGGACGCGCCAACCCGACTCATTCCTGTAGCAATCGTTGCATAGCTGCACCATAGATATTCTACGTTTTACGTCTGTTATGAACCGCATACTATGGGAGATCATGACATTTTCCTAGCATAGTCGATTCTTAAGAAAACCACAGAACAAGATAAGCTGATAGATCTCTTACGCAACTACACGGCGCATTTAAAATCACCATAATCGCAGCTCGTCACAAGAGAATTGCTGAATATTGGCTTTCTTCTCAGACTGCCACGAAGCGCAATCCTGATCCACCTGTACCCATCCATTCCGCATATCTCATCAGCTTTAAATAATATTAATTCATACTTTAATTGTTTGTGCTCCAGGTGAGGAAGTGGAACTAAAACGTTACCCGGCGAGTGCAGAGGGTATGGTGGCATCTTGGG
The DNA here is from genome assembly GCA_029286625.1 of Parnassius orleans. Taxonomy (NCBI): domain Eukaryota; kingdom Metazoa; phylum Arthropoda; class Insecta; order Lepidoptera; family Papilionidae; genus Parnassius; species Parnassius orleans. The sequence continues at coordinate 2,527,864 of JAGSMP010000165.1, read as the reverse complement.
TCGAGCGCTTCCCAAGTTCCACTATTGACGATGTCCTCGAACAACTCGCCGACACAGATAGCAAGTACTTCGCAGAGCTAGAATCTCTCTCTGCCGCTTGATTTTATTGTAAAGTGGGCTATGCGGGCGTTTTTCGCTCTGGAATTTATTATTTAGTAAAATTATAAAATAAATTATAGTTTTATGTATACATTATATTTATTGTTTTATTGCAGTTATTCCCATAATTTATGCCCTAAACATATTTTCGCCTATTGTCAAATTTAAGTAACTGGGAAGATAAAAACCATGCGGTATCGTGATGTACTCCCTGCGAAGCTAGAGGTTCTTTTAAAGAAGAGAGGATTGATGTAGATGCCTGGTAGTAACTTTATTTAATTACTTTTATTGAAGTGAAAACATCTTTAGTATCGTTGTGATTTGAAACTCGAAACACTAAAAAGAGACAACCATATACATTTAAAAGATTTAGCCTGCGAGAGAATGAGATAGAATACAGTTATTCTGTGATACAGTGTAAGCTACAGTAGCCTAATGGCAGTCGAATCCGCCATTCGACTATCTTCGTGAACCACTAATAACACAAGCATTTTCAACTTACCAGTAGTGGTTAAAGATAATATTAGTAACGTTAATAGCGTTACTAGTATTTTTTTTATAAAACTTTACAACAAAATAAAATACTTTGTTTCCTATTATCGCGGTTTCCTCTTTGTGCGGTGCTTTAAAGATGGTAATATAAATTTTAACTGTAAAAATAATCAATATAAAAATTTCCAAACTTAATATATAAATAAAATAATCCATTCATAACAATCCACGATTTCATAACTTCAGGCCATCTAGCGTCTATTTTACGTACCACATTGAGAGTCAATCAATTTTGGTTCGGTAAAATATCTACCTATAGAATTAAGTAGATGGCGAAAATTGTTTTATAATACAAAGCAATTTTACTCGATAGAAAATATTGTTTATATTTATTACACTAAAAATAAGGACTGTAACATTTATTTGCTATAAAATTAAACTTTTATCTTATATTTTATGCTGCATTTCTGGTTGAAAATCATCATCTATACAAATAAATAAAATTGAAGTGCCTGTTTGTAATGTCAAAATAACAGCTTTTTACTAAATGCATATGAATAGAATAGAATAGAATAGAATAGAATAATTTTTTATTCAATATAGATTACATGTGTAATTCTTATTGAAAGTCATTTTTTACTTTACCACTGGTTCGAAAAAAACCTCTGTCCTGGGAAGAACCAGCAAGAAACCCAGCGGGACTTTTTTAAAAAGTAAATTTTACATTAATGGTTATACAAACTATTTAAGTACAAAATTTATTTTAGAAACTGCTTGGTAGCGACCACCTCATTCCCAGGGTTATTATCAATCATATATTCATTTGAACTATAATAACCCTTTTATACAGTTTCAGCTTAATAAAACATTTAAATTTGGTAATAGAGAGAGCCTGTACACTTTCCGGGACCTTGTTGTAATAGCGTATACATTGCCCCAAGAATGAATTACTGACTCTGTGGAGTCGAGAAACTGGTATCACTAGCTTGTGTTTGTTCCTAGTGTTTACAGAATGTATATCACTTTTTACTAAAACTACCTTTGTTTTTGTGAACATACATTAAATTTTCGTAAATATACTGAGAGGCCAAAGTTAATATATTTATTTCTTTAAATTTATCTTTAAGAGACTCTCTCGGTTTTAGGTTGTAAATAGCTCTAATGGCCCTCTTCTGTAAAACAAAAATAGTTTCTGAATCAGCCGCATTTCCCCATAGCAAAATTCCATAAGACATTATGCTATGGAAATAACTGAAATAAACTAGTCTAGCTGTCTCGACACTAGTGAGACCTCTAATCTTTTTTAGCATAGGCTGCAGAACTTAGTCTGCTTGCTAGTTTGGATATATGGACCCCACTGAAGCTTTGCGTCAAGAGTGATGCCAAGAAAAACAGTGGATTCAACAGGGCTCAGTTCTTCCCATTTAAAACACATTGGTACCAGATTTTTAACATTCGTTGTTGTAAATTTAATACATTTAGTTTTATTTCCGTTTAAATGTAGATTATTAACGTTAAACCAATGCACTAATTTTGATATAGCATTATTCACTTCGTCACATTTAAATGATTGACGTTTAAGTTTAAAAATCAAGGAAGTATCATCAGCAAATAATACTATATCATGATTATCCCCTACAAGGAAGGTAAGTCATTAATATATATCAGAAATAGGAATGGGCCGAGAATCGAGCCCTGAGGGACACCATTAGTACAGGTGACCCGGAAGAACTTTTACCATTGATAACAACTTTCTGCATTCTATTACTTAAATATGAAATAATAAGTTTAAGCGCTGTGTTCTTGACACCATAGTACTGTAGCTTCCTGATTAATGTCTCATGGTGAACACAGTCGAAGGCCTTGAAAGGTCACAAAATATACCAAAGCATCCTCCGAATTCTCCCATGCACAAAAATATGTTTAATAAGCTCAACTCCAGCGTCAGTTGTCGAGCGACCCTTGTAAAACCGAATTGATTTTATGTAGCAATTTATTAATATTAAAGAAACTTAATATCTGATCTAAAATTATTTTTTCAAAGTTTTAACTAAATGTTGGTAGTACGGAAATTGGTCTAAAATTGGCTGGGTCTAATGTACTACCAGATTTAAATAAAGGTATGACTTTACTATGTTTCATTAAATCAGGAAACACACCAGATTCGACGCTTGTATTAAATATAGTGGCTAGATAAGGTGCTATTATATCTATTATAGATAAAATAACTTTAACGGAAATCCCCCATAAGTCTGCTGTTTTCTTAACATCAATAGTTTTAAAATATTTAACGATATCTTTTGGCAATACTCTATGGAATTTAAAAGTATTTGAACAAGCCTTTACATTTTGTTTAAGCAATGATTCGGCGACAGTAGGAGAAGAATTTAATGATTTTGTTGTCAAAAAAGGAACATCAGTAAAATGTTTCTCAAAAGCCATAGCAACTTCTTGATCAGATCGAGTTAAACTGTTGTTAATATTCAATTGAAAATCCGAGTTGCGCGGTTTGACCTTGCCCGTTTCACTATTTATTATTCTCCAGGTCATTTTAATTTTGTTGGATGCAGTTTTAATTTTGTTACTTAAATGTAAAGCCTTAGCTGTGTAGCACACTTTTTAAATATTTTAGAATATGTTTTGACATAATCTCTAAATATAACACTAGTATTATATGATCTTTCATTATAAAGCTCATATAACTTTCGCCTACTTTTATAATTCCTACTGTCGCCCATTCATTAAATGATTTGCGACTGTTAAAAGAGAAAGTTTTAGAAGTAAATATTCTACTAAATTCACAAGTTATAATTTTAAATAACATACCATACAAATAATTAGCACTAATTTTAAATGAAAGTGATGAAGTCTTTTATTATATTACTTCTAAACCTCTCCAAGCGATGGTCATTTATTGAACAAACACAACTTTCTTATTTTCTGTTTTTGTGTAAGGTAATGATACCAACTGTCACAGTGATCTGAACTTAAATTTTGAATAATTGATTTATGCAAGGGCTTAATATCTGTAAAAATATTATCTATACAGGTTGCACTAGGCCCAGCAATACGTGTTGGTTCTAAGAATAAATTAACAAGATTATACGGCTGGACCGATTTCGACGGGACTTTCACTGGCAGATAGCTGATGTTATAAGGAGTAACTTAGGCTATTTATATTTTCGAAAAATAATTAGGCTTCCGCGTTACATAATTAAAACCCTAAATTACACGCGGGCAAAGTCGCGAGGAACAGCTAGTATGAAATAAATCGTTTGCCGTGAAATATTTTTATTTAATATTTCATTTCATTTAAAGGTTTCACTTCTACCGCGTGTGAACTGCTCACATGTCTTTTTTAAAATAAGTAATTTTTTTTAGTTCATTTTCAACCACATTAGATGATGTGGATGGATATAGAATTGTGTATAATTTAAGTTGCAATTGAGAGTCTCGTTGTGTTTGTAGTTAAACTGTGGTGGCCTTGTCACCGCGCTTAAAAGACAAACGGACCGATCGACTACTTTAATTATATCAAAGTTAGTGCATTGGTTTAACGTTAATAATCTACATTTAAACGGCAATAAAACTAAATTTACAACAATCAGAATACCAATGTGTTAAATGTTAATGTGTGCAAAAGTGGGGAAGAACTGAGCCCTGTCGATTCCACTGTTTTTCTAAGCATCACTCCCGATGCAAAGCTTCAGTGGGACCCCCATACATCTAAACTAGCAAGAAGACTAAGCTTTGCAGCTTATGCTGTAAAAAGTATAAGAAGTCTCACTAGTGTTGAGACAGCTAGATTAGTTTATTTCAGTTATTTCCATAGCATAATGTCTTATGGGATTTTGCTATGGGGAAATGCGACTGACTTAGAAACTATTTTTGTTTTGCAGAAGAGCACCATAAGGCTATTTACAACCTAAAAACGAAAAGTTTCAGAGAGAAATTTAAAGAAATTATTAACTTTGGGCCTCTCAGTCATTCATCATCATCATCATTACAGCCCTTCACAAGTCCATTGCTGAACATAGGCCTCCCCCACGGAATGGCACAAAGCACGGTCCCGAGCCACCTGCATCCATTGACTTTCTGCATGTCTTACCAGGTCGTCACTCCATCTAGTGGGGGGACGCCCTACACTTCGCCTGCCGGTACGAGGCTGCCACTCGAGAATCTTTCTTCCCCAACGGTTGTCGGTTCTTCGAGCTATATGGCCGGCCCATTGCCACTTCAGCTTACTAATCCTTTGGGCTATGTCGGTTACTCTGGTTCTACTGCGGATATCCTCATTTCTAAGTTTATCACGCAGAGAAACCCCGAGCATAGCCCTCTCCATAGCTCGCTGAGCGACCTTGAGTTTCCTCATACGGCCCGTAGTGAAGGACCACGTCTCAGATCCATATGTCATCACTGGCAATACGCACTTGTTGTACAATTTAGTTTTGAGGTTTTGAGGTATGCCTGACGAGAAGATGGGTCGTAATCTCCCGAACGCTGCCCAGCCGAGTTGAATCCGTCGATTGACCTCTCGGTCAAAGTTGGACTTACCTAGTCGGACTATTTGTCCCAGGTAAACATATTCGTCAACAACTTCGAGCTTAGTGCTCCCAACAACTACCGGATAGGTGTGACATGGACATTAAACATGATTTTTGTTTTGTCCATGTTCATCTTGAGACCTATCCGTTGGGAGACACTATTGAGGTCATTGAGCATAGTGCTTAGGTCCTCCAGCGATTCTGCCATAAGGACTATATCGTCGGCAAATCGAAGGTGAGTGATGTACTCGCCATTGACGTTAATACCGTATCCTTTCCAGTCCAGTAGCTTGAAAACGTCTTCCAATGCAGCGGTGAAGAGTTTCGGGGGATATTACGTCACCCTGTCTTACACCTCTCTGCAGTTGGATAGGTTTCGTACTCTGGTTCTGTACTCGGATAGCCATCGTAGCCCTACTGTACAAACACTTCAGCACCTCGATATACCGACAGTCCACTTGGCACCGCTGAAGGGACTGCAGCACCGCCCAAATTTCGACGGAATCAAAGGCTTTCTCATAGTCCACATACGCCAGACATAGTGGCAAATTGTACTCTTCGGACTTCTGTACAATTTGCCGAAGGGTATGTATGTGGTCTATGGTGCTAAAGCCTTTTCGGAAACTGGCTTGTTCAGGAAGCTGGAAGTCGTCGAGTCTGCATGCGAGACGATTCGTAATGACTCTCGAAAACAGCACGTAGACGCGGCTCAGAAGGGAAATCGGTCTGTACTTCTTCAAGAGAGTGTTGTCGCCTTTCTTAAAGAACAAGACCACCGCACTTCTGCTCCACGCCTCCGGTGTAGTGCCACCATGGAGGACGGAATTAAAGAGCTTCTGAAGGACTACAAGTACCCAGTTTTCCACCCGCTTTCAGAAGCTCCGCTGTAATTCCGTCCTCACCTGGGGCCTTGCCATTTTTAAGGTGCTGGAGAGCCATTCTAATCTCGCTCAGACTGACGTCCGGAATATCATCGGAATAGTGTCGGATAAGACTTGCTCTTGGATCGTTACTCACACTTGCGTGTGGCTCCAACGATGATGTATACAGCTGCCCATAGAACCTCTCAATCTCACTCGAAATCTCAGGTGTCCCGAAAACGACGCTGCCACACTCGGTCTTCAGCTTCGACAGTTGGCTCTTTCTGGCAGACAGATCTCTAGCAAAGACTTTGGAGCCCTGGTTCCGCTCGATCGCTTCTTCAATACGAGCAGTATTAAAGTTGCGTAAGTCCCGCCGCATGCATTTGGAGATCTGTCTGTTCAGTTGCCTGTATGCTATCAAATCTACTGAAGATTGCAGCTTCATTTCCCGTCTAACAGCCATGAGATTAAGAGTGTGATCGGAGAGTTTTTGTGTTCTTCTGCGGCGGGTCTTACAAAACTTAGCTCCGACCGCATGGACAATTTCCACGAGCTTGTCATTCATATCGTCCACTGCATTGCAATCTTCTAGGCACTGAAAACGGTTTTGTAACTCGAGCTGAAAGGTTTCGGGACTTTGGATTAGAGCACGAGGGGGACGGAGCGTTGACTTCATTAGACGACACCTCTCCAACTTAACGTTTAGGTTCAGTGTGCCTCTAACCATTCGGTGATCGCTACCAGTTTTCACCCTCGCGATCACTGAGACATCACTGAACAGTTGGCGTCTATTCGTCATAATGAAGTCAATCTCATTTTTTGTCGAACCGTCGGGGCTCGACCAGGTCCACTTCCTGTGGGGCCGCTTCTGGAAGAAAGAGTTCATCATAAAGAGTTCCTCTTTCTCCATGAAGTCGGCCAGCTGCTGGCCCCCTTGGGTTCCGTTGCCCTAATCCGAATTTCCCTACTTTCAGCTCACCATTCTCTCTTGTGCCTAGCTTTGCGTTGAAGTCTCCTATTAACACCGTATAGTGGGTTTTGGAGGAATGCATTGCTCTAGAAATATCCTCATACATTTCCTCCACCTCCTCATCGGGGTGTGCCGAGGTTGGTACGTAAACCTGTATGACCTTCAGCGAATACCGTTTGGTGATTCTGACCCTCATCGACACACTCCCAATCTTTACAACGTTGTTAACGAGAGACTTGTGGACGATAAATCCGACACCTCCTTGGGACAGATGGTCGCCCTCCCGGTGATAGAACAAGTTGCCGGATTCGAGGATTACCCTCTCTTCGGACCTCAGATAATCCTATAATATTCCAGCGCAACTTGTCTATTTCTTCTTCCAGCTCCAGGATCTTCTCGTCAGTCCTCAGAGTGCGTGCGTTATAAGTTGCCAGGTCGAGTCGTCGTAGGTGGCAACCGAACCTCCACCGGAGATTCTTAGCACCCCCTGCCCCGCCGTTACCATGGTCGCCACCGTAGCCAGGAATAGCGGGGCCGCCGGGGACTGGGGGCCGTCTCTTCGTAACTCTCTTCATTGGGGGGATATTGCCGTAGTTGCCACGCTTGGCGAGCGGGTTGGCAACCGCAGTTTTTTTATTGTTATTTGCTGTTATCAGAAAGATGCTGCTGCCCATCTTCTGCCTCAGTTTGCCTCTGTCGCCTTTTACGACACCCACGGGAAGATATGGGGGAGTGGGTATTCTAACCCGCCACTACACGGGGCCTCTCAGTATATTTACGAAAATTTTATGTGTTACCACAAAAACAAAAGTAGTTTCAATAAAAAAAATCTAAACTACACTCTGTAAACACCAGGAATAAACACAAGTCAGTAATTCAATTCATACAACAAAGGCTCAGAAAATATACAAGGTCTCTTTATTACCAAGTATAAATATTATTAAACAAAAACTAGTAGTAAAGCATCAAAGACATAGAAAGTGCTTTGACAAAACAAATTTCTCCAGCGTTAAAAGCTGCACTTAGTAGACACAGAGCCGAACCGGCAGTGATTGACTATGTAGTAAATATGCTCAGCTAACAAACAGTGAAGATTGCTGGTTGAGTCTCAAACAGCCCAAATAATGAAGGGCTGTCCGCAGGGTGGGGTTTCGCCTCTCCTGTGGAATATGATCATAATCACTTCAACACAATAGAATATGCACAACTTGACAATACTTGTCACGGGAAAGACGACAAGCATGGTCTGCGACCTGACCCAAGCAGCTTTACGTATAGTGAAAAATGGTGCAAAGAATATTACTTAACCGTTAACCCAAATAAAACGGTTTTAGTCATGTTTACACAAAAACGAATGTTGAACAACTATCTTCTTCCACAAGTCTTTTCAGCACAAAACTCCAGCTATCTTCCGAGGTGAAATATTTAGGTCTTACCTAGGACAGTAAACTCAACTGGAATAAACGCATGATTGAAATGCGATGCGGGTCTGTCGTTCAAACTGTGTCTATACAGAATTGTAATGCGAACCATGATCACATACGGCGATCTAGTATGGTGGACCAAAACGAATGAAGCCACCACTATAAAGAAGTTTCAGCGATACCAGAGACTGGCCTGTATGGTTGTTACAGGCTGCATAGAGATGACTCAATACCCTTAGATGCCATGCTGGAGCTAACCCTACTTTATCTTCACATACAACAAGAACCTACGTCAGATACTATCAGACTCAAAACCCTAAACTTTTGGGAGTACCAGTATCAGTAAGAGGTCACTCATACAGGTATAATCGATAAAATTCACAACAAAATTCCAATCCTACAAGACAAGTATGACAAGATCCACAAACAATTTGAGTTTGATAAGACGTATAAGATACAATTAAGCAAAACTAATTTGATTAGTTTTGAACTTAAGTTTTCACGGATGGTTCTAAAACAGACAGGATCGGGTACATTCCCGAAACTCTTCAACATATATATGTACACCGCTAGGTACCCACAACATGATATGCTGAATGTATGAGTATTATTCAAGCGGCTGTAGCAATAGATGCCAGAAATGTAAAGGACTTCTCCATCAGAATACTGACAGACAGCATAGCGGTTCTACCGGCTGTGAGTTGCAATGTGATACGGCTAATATACGAATGCCATCAACGAATAAATGAGGTATGTAAATACAACAATGTAACTTTACAATGGATCAAGGGTCACAGTGAATCCAGGGGCAACACCGAACTAGCCAGGAGAGGATCGACTCTAGCCACTATAGGATCGTAACCGATTCGCTTTGGGAATGTTCGATCGTAAGTACCTATATTAATTAACACGCTCAGCTTTTGAAAAATCTACAACTGACTAAGACTGTACGCAAGCTGTGGCAAGCTAGGGAAGCCCTGCCAGCAAAAAATAGTCAATTAAGGTTCTAATGAGACTAAATAAACCATAGATCAGGATAACAACGAGTGCTATTACAGGGCACGGTTCTTTTAACAAACATTTATTCACTATAGGTGTTACAGTCCTCAGAGCAGGGCATGTATGAGGGAGGAGAAAACGGGAGAATACAGGGCTAAACATCTCGGCATGCTGAGGTCACTCCCCGAGGTCATTGGCAACATCAAAGGACTACAGAGGTTCTTTGAGGAGATTACATGGCTCGAATAATCACAATATACGCAAGATACGCGCTTAGACGTGCAGTTGCGGAAAATAGCTCGTCGTAAACACTAAACTATCTCATGTCAATATGAATGCGGCCGTCTATATTCACCAACATTTATTAGAATCTTTTTTTTATAAATAAATAAAAGTTCTGGCGCAGTTTTTATACTAAAAGAATATTTATAATGTAAAGAATGCATTAATGACGTATCGAGTACGAAATTAAACAATAGTCTTTGCTCCACTTAATCTTCCCGTGTAGTGGCGGGTTAGAATACCCACTACCCCATATCTTCCCGTGGGTGTCGTAAGAGGCAACAGAGGGAAACTGAGGCAGAAGATGGGCAGCAGCATCTTTCTGATAACAGCAAATAATAAAAACTGCGGTTGCCAACCCGCTCGCCAAGCGTGGCAACTACGGCAATATCCCCAATGAAGAAAGTTACGAAGAAACGGCCCCAGTCTCGGCGGCCCCGCTATTCCTGGCTACGGTGGCGACCATGGTAACGGCGGGGCAGGGGGTGCTAAGAATCTCCGGTGGAGGTTCGGTTGCCACCTACGACGACTCGACCTGGCAACTTATAACGCACGCACTCTGAGGACTGATGAGAAGATCCTGGAGCTGGAAGAAGAGATAGACAAGTTGCGCTGGAATATTATAGGATTATCCGAGGTCCGAAGAGAGGGGGAGGACACGGTAATCCTCGAATCCGGCAACTTGTTCTATCACCGGGAGGGCGACCATCTGTCCCAAGGAGGTGTCGGATTTATCGTCCACAAGTCTCTCGTTAACAACGTTAAAATTGGGAGTGTGTCGACGAGGGTTGCGTACCTTATACTCAGAATCACCAAACGGTATTCGCTGAAGGTCATACAGGTTTACGCACCAACTGGCACACCCGATGAGGAGGTGGAGGAAATGTATGAGGATATCTCTAGAGCCATGCATTCTCTAAAACCCACTATACGGTGTTATTGGAGACTTCAACGCAAAGCTAGGCACAAGAGAGAACGGTGAGCTGAAAGTAGGAAATTCGGATTAGGGCAACGGAACCCAAGGGCCAGCAGCTGGCCGACTTCATGGAGAAAGAGGACTCTTTATGATGAACTCTTTCTTCCAGAAGCGGCCCCACAGGAAGTGGACCTGGTCGAGCCCCGACGGTTCGACAAAAATGAGATTGACTTCATTATGACGACTAGACGCCAACTGTTCAGTGATGTCTCAGTGATCGCGAGGGTGAAAACTGGTAGCGATCACCGAATGGTTAGAGGCACACTGAACCTAAACGTTGTTGAGAGGTGTCGTCTAATGAAGTCAACGCTCCGTCCCTCGTGCTCTAATCCAAAGTCCCGAAACCTTTCAGCTCGAGTTACAAAACCGTTTTCAGTGCCTAGAAGATTGCAATGCAGTGGACGATATGAATGACAAGCTCGTGGAAACTGTCCATGCGGTCGGAGCTAAGTTTTGTAAGACCCGCCGCAGAAGAACACAAAACTCTCCGATCACACTCTTAATCTCATGGCTGTTAGACGGGAAATGAAGCTGCAATCTTCAGTAGATTTGATAGCATACAGGCAACTGAACAGACAGATCTCCAAATGCATGCGGCGGGACTTGCGCAACTTCAATACAGCTCGTATTGAAGAAGCGATCGAGCGGAACCAGGGCTCCAAAGTCTTTGCCAGAGATCTGTCTGCCAGAAAGAGCCAACTGTCGAAGCTGAAGACCGAGTGTGGCAGCGTCGTTTCCGGGACACCTGAGATTTTGAGTGAGATTGAGAGGTTCTATGGGCAGCTGTACACATCATCGTTGGAGCCACACGCAAGTGTGAGTAACGATCCAAGAGCGAGTCTTATCCGACACTATTCCGATGATATCCGGACGTCAGTCTGAGCGAGATTAGAATGGCTTCAGCACCTTAAAACGGCAAGGCCCCAGGCGAGGATGGAATTACAGCGGAGCTTCTGAAAGCGGGTGGAAAACCGGTACTTGAAGTCCTTCAGAAGCTCTTTAATTCCGTCCTACATGGTGGCACTACACCGGAGGCGTGGAGCAGAAGTGCGGTGGTCTTGTTCTTCAAGAAAGGCGACAACGCTCTTTGAAGAACTACAGACCGATTTCCTCTGAGCCGCGTCTACGTGCTGTTTTCGAGAGTCATTACGAATCGTCTCGCACGCAGACTCGACGACTTCCAGCCTCCCGAACAAGCCGGTTTTGAAAAGGTTTTAGCACCATAGACCACATACATACCCTTCGGCAAATTGTACAGAAGTCCGAGGAGTACAATTTGCCACCATGTCTGGCGTATGTGGACTATGAGAAAGCCTTGATTCCGTCGAAATTTGGGCGGTGCTGCAGTCCCTTCAGCGGTGCCAAGTTGACTGTCGGTATATCGAAGTGCTGAAGTGCTTGTACAGTAGGGCCACGATGGCTATCCGAGTACAGAACCAGAGTACAAAACCTATCCAACTGCAGAGAGGTGTAAGACAGGGTGACGTTATATCCCCGAAACTCTTCACCGCTGCATTGGAAGACGTTTTCAAGCTTCTGGACTGGAAAGGATACGGCATTAACATCAATGGCGAGTACATCACTCACCTTCGATTTGCCGATGATATAGTCCTTATGGCAGAATCGCTGGAGGACCTAAGCACTATGCTCAATGACCTCAATAGTGCCTCCCAACGGATAGGTCTTAAGATGAACATGGACAAAACAAAGATCATGTTTAATGTCCATGTCACACCTATGCCGGTAGTTGTTGGAGCACTAAGCTCGAAGTTGTTGACGAATATGTTTACCTGGGACAAATAGTCCGACTAGGTAAGTCCAACTTCGACCGAGAGGTCAATCGACGGATTCAACTCGGCTGGGCAGCGTTCGGGAAATTACGGCACATCTTCTCGTCAGGTATACCTCAAAACTTGAAAACGAGGCTGTACAACCAGTGCGTGTTGCCAGTGATGACCTACGGAACTGAGACGTGGTCCTTCACTGCTGGCCGGATGAGGAAGCTCAAGGTCGCTCAGCGAGCTATGGAGAGGGCTATGCTCGGGGTCTCACTGCGTGATAAACTTAGAAATGAGGATATCCGCAGTAGAACCACAGTGACCGACATAGCCCAACAGATTAGTAAGCTGAAGTGGCAATGGGCCGGCCATATAGCTCGAAGAACCGACAACCGATGGGGAAAAAGGTTCTCGAGTGGCGGCCTCGTACCGGCGGATTTAGTGGGCGTCCCCACTAGATGGAGTGACGACCTGGTAAGACATGCAGGAAGTCGATGGATGGGTGGCTCAGGACCGTGCTTTGTGGCATTCCTTGGGGAGGCCTATGTTCAGCAGTGGACTTGTGAAGGGCTGTAATGATGATGAATCTTGTAATCGGCGCCACTATGCTCTAGTTTACAGACATCCTATTACTCTGGTGGGAACTCCCTGCCCATCATGCCACTTATCATATCTTTTTCTTTCTTTATTCTCTTCTTCAATCGGGATCGGGACGGGATAACATTCATGGGACAATAAAACAACATACATGTTTTCAACTATATAATTTATTCACATTCAATACAAAACACGTGTGATAGTAATTTTAATATTTATCTTTAAAATCACAGTATCGCTTAACCATGACACAACAGAAGAAATATTAACAATCACCACACACTAATAAATAGATTCAATCTAATAATAAAATTAATAAATAAATTCGAAATGAAAAATAACAGACATATTTTTTTTCTGTAGGTAAGTAATTATTGTTGTTTTGTCGACAGTTAACACAAACTAGCTGTTCACTGATAGGCTAGTGAGGTGATTATGGCAACGAGCGAATACAATTTATAAAATATTTCATAGAAATTATATTCAAATCATAAAGCGTTTATTTTTAAAAGACAAAAAAATTTTCGTTGGTAATACCTAAAAATTCATAAACATGTCATTCTATAAATACAATTTATGATTAAGAAAATCTTCAACTAAGCACCATTCTATTCGATTACCGTTACGATGTGACTTAGCGTTGAATACTATATACGGTTATTAAATTATTAAAATTAATTTGACTTAGGGAAGCAAAAAATCAATTATTGGCTACAGTTAAACGTATTTGGGTAAAACATTTGTGCAAACACACAAAAATAGTGTCACCTTTTTTTTAAATAAAATAATGTCGCTATATCAAATCCAGTCGCTTAAGTCGTTTAAAGGCACATAATAATTAATGTACATAAATACTCTAACAAAAACGTTAAATATATGCAAAACATATTTCATTTTTATATGTTTATCTTCAATTCGGTTTAAAAAGCATAATATGCTGTTAGCCGTATATCAATAGATACAATTCTCGCTTATCTTAATATCTTAAGACATAAAAAATCTCACGCAGATTCTTATTCACTTGATGCAATTTTCAGACACTTCATTTACGTCACAGTTTCCGATAACATATTACGACTTAACTGAGAACTTTTATTTAAATATTAGTGCTTTGTCATTTAAGACAAAGTTGAATATTTCAGATGCGTTTTGATTTGTGAAATATGTCCCTGCTATGTCAAGGATATACATAACAAATAGATATTTAAGCAGTAAGTAATCGTTTTGGAACATTTCTGAATAGAAAATATGTTGCGGAAGCTTCTGAAGATCTACCCTTAAGTCAATAAATTATGTGTAAGGTTTATTGAAAATGCTAACATTAATCACAAACGATTGATTGATTTAAAAATCGATGAAAATTCAATAGCGTCTCTCAGTCAATTTTCTCAGGGCATTCTGCACTGTCGCTTTCGCCTTTAGATGGGACATTGGATCTGAAATTGTATATTAATCAAGTAATTATTTATGAATATCAGTTAATTAATTATATAAGTGTCGAACTTGATAAAAATCTCTATGAAGTAATTGTTACAATTTATAGCAAATGTAACCATTGAATAACTAATGCTGTGTAAATTATAATAAATGACAAATAGGCAAATAATATATTTACATTTAGAATTATACATTAATATTTTATTTGTATTGAACTAGCTAATGATATATATTTCTCTAAGTATGTACATAATAAATACACTTTTTATTATTAGTGCAGAAAATTTAATTGAAAGCATGAAGCGTGCAAAAGTAAAATCTTTAATTTTGGGAAAGTTATTATTATTATTTACGTGACATGTAAGAATTTATATTATGAAAAATACACACCTTGCCAGTAAGTCCGCAGAATCTGGTTTCCTTGTCACACTGATTGAGATCTTTCTGTTCCTTATTTTGTCTAGAATATTTTCAGGACTCGGTTCCTTTTCACTCTCTTTTAATATAATAGCAGAATTTCGAGTTCTTTTTGGCCTATATGTGGCATAATTACCAGGAGTAAACAAAGAATTAGTTCTACTGTATCTTTGTGGTTCTCTCAAGTGACTTAGACTGTGGTCTTCGTTACTATCCGAACTGTCTAATAGAGATTTTGTTCTCGAGTATCTGTGAGTTCCAAATGTTGCAGGCTGATCATAATCTAAGTAACTTCGACCGCTTGAAAACTTTCTGAAATCATTTCGATCCAGGGATCGGTATGTATCAATTTTGTCGTTAAGTCCCTCGTATCTATTTTTGGTGCTTGGATGATCAGTTAATAAGGATCTGTAGCGGTCCGTAGATGGTGACAAGTCTGATGCAACGGAAAATCCAGGCGATAAGTCGTACTTAATAGGAGAATTAGGAGAAACGTCAAATTTGGACTCTGTCGGTGGTGAGTGAAGTTTAGCGATGGGGTCGTACTCTGTAGCCCCTGGACCCACTAAACTACTTTTTCGTCGTTGCTTCTTTTCATTAAACCTCGAATAAAAGCTTTTTCTTCGTATTCTGTCCACTATATCTTCTTTTTCAGGACTAATGGAATCTCTGTTTCGTGTAGTATTAAGTACGGAGGTCTTTGGTAGTGTACTATCAAATATCTTATCCGGTACCTTAATATCTGCGCTATGCTCGGATTTAATATCGGAATTAGAATAAATTGATCGGCTTCTTGAGCGACTACGAGAATGTGCCTCGTTTGTTTCAGCTTTAGTATTACTATTATGTCCATTTTTGTCAAAAATATCTCTCTTTTCAATATCTTTATCACCTGAAGAGACATTTATAACTTGCGGTTCTATCACAGGATTTGTAGGAACTATTTTTTTAACTCTTGGCAACCTGGAGAAGTCTAATTTCAACGTATTTCTTGTATTTTTTGGTTCACTTTCATTTTTAACTACCAGTTGCTCATCATTTTCTAACGAACTAACGGAAATGCTGTCACTTGTTGCTTTATTATTCTTATTCTTACGCCCTAAACCATTAAGAAGTAATGAAGTCGGTCTTTTAGGTTTTTCTTTATCACTATCTAAATTTGTTTCGGTCTGAGAATCATGTTTATTAATTTTACTAACATTTATTATATTTTCGTTAAGAGATTTTTCGGCACCAGATTTCAAATTCTTTTCTTTCGGTTCAAATTTCTTGAACAGACCCAAAACCTTGGAAACAGTTGTTTTATTTTGGTTAATAACGTTTTTATTTTCTAAAGCAGCAACATCTGTTAAAGTAACCGCTCTTTTAATGAGATTCGACTCGGTGGGAGGATCTGTTGTTACAGGAACAGACTGTTCTCGCTGCATTCTACTTAACTTTGATTCCTTTTTGGAATCATTTGATCCAATACTGCCATGAGATGCTTTTTCGGGAGAATTAGACTTTGATGACGCTAATTTCTCTAATTTATGTCCTATAGACTGTAAAACAGATTTCTTTTTTACTATCGTCAATTCTTTAGGACTATCATCCATACTTTTCTGTTTCACTTTTTACAACTTTCTTTTTCCCCGTTGAATTATTAACATCAGTTGATTCCTGGTTATCAATCAAATCAGACTTTGATTTTGAAGAAACTTTTTTAACTATTTTCTTTTTAACTGTTTTTTTATTGCTCGTCTCACTGTCAATGTTTTTAGTTTCTGTCATTTTACTAGCACTGTTTCCTACTGAAGATTCATTTTCCTTAGCATTTTCTACAACCGTGCCATTTCCAATATGAACAGTATTGTCTTTTTTATTTTGAAGCTCTTCATCCTCTTTTATGACCTTATATTTTTTTAATACTAGAGTTGGGGTAACGTCTGTTCCAAGTTCAATTTCTTGTTCGGGTGGTTGTTGTTTTTTAATTGTGTCTGGTTTTGATATTGAAATTGATTTTTTCTTCGGCAGTGTAATGCTAAAACTTACTTCCACATCGCTTTTATTATCTTGATTAATATTTTCTTCTTTCGGTATTGAGGATTTTTAATTCATCCTTTTTGCCGTTTCGATTTAAGTACATTTTTTCAGGTGACGGGCTACTTGTAGGATAACTCTTTGGTCGCATTAATTTTGACTCTCGTGGTAACTTCTTTTCCTCCTCTTCACGTTTTTTTACTGCACAACTTTCTCCTGGTATAACTTTATTTGATTCTTCCAACGTGTTTAAGTTTTTTACTGGATAACTTTTTGGTCTTGACATTTTGGATTCTTTATCTTTCAACTTGTTATCATTAAGACTTTTATGATTTTTGACTTCGGTATCATTTACGTTTGATGTTTTATTTGAATCTGCCACTGTCAATGAAGTGTCTAAATTAGTTTCCTTAATATTATCTAAAATTGGAAAGAAAGGCGTTGTAGATCTACTTCGTTCCTTGCTTAATATGTTACTTACTGGTGAAAGGCATTTACGAAGATAAGCAGATTCATCGTTGTGTAATGAAGTCGAGTCATTTACGTCTACTGGGCTTTTAGGCGAATCCAGTGACTTATTTTTCTTTTCTCTAATTTCTTTAAGGATTTTTGAGTTTCCAATTCTTTTTCTTTTTTGTGTTTAGTATAAATGTTTTCATCTGGAGGAGTATCAAAAAAGTCTGATCTAAGGAATCTTGACAAGCGTTTTCTGGGATGATCACCTGCCAATCTCATTGAATGGCGTCTAAAACCCAAACCGGATGTATTACCTAGTGAAGATGATCCATATGCTGCTATATAGCTCGGTTCTGATAATATACTACTACAGTCAGAAGAATAAGATTCGTCTAAAGATAAATGTCGTTCGGGAATTAAATATTTACTAAGTAGTGGACGGTCCGGAGTGTTACGCATATTACTTCCTCGAGATTGATTTGATTCATTTCCAAGGCATTTAGATGAAAAATCGTAGCCCACAGAATCGATAAAAGATGACGGAGATACAGAATCATTAGACGTTGCTGAATTTCGTTTATGACGGGGTAGTGTACAAAATTGTGAGACGTGCGTCGAAGGTAATTCAATAACTTCATTTTTATCGACAATTCTCTTCGCTTCGGTCACATTTATACACAAGGGTTTGTCTATTTCTTCTTTGTAAATATCCACAGGTGTACTAGTTTTGTCGGGATTTATTTTTTCTGGAGGATTTTCTATAGAAGTGTCATCGTCAATGGATTTTACAGAGCGACTACGTGAATAGCGATTTCGCTTAACATCTTCGGGGACCGTTATATTTTCCTGGATTTGACCGTTAGCGTTTTTAGTAACAGCGGTTACGTCGTTGTTTTGGACGTTTTTCATGTGATCGGGTTTTGGAGTGAGATCGCGCGGATGATGTTCGTCATCGGTGTTGGGCGTGAGTTCGTCGACGTCGGTGTACTTGGAGGAGGCGGAGTGGCTGCGGGCGGCGCGTGGTGCGGGGGGTGCGGTGGCGGGGGTCGCGGCGGCGGGGGGCGCGGGGGACGCCGGCGCGGCGGGCGGCGCGTGCAGCGACAGCGTGCGGCGCAGCGAGCGCGCGGCGGCGGGCGGCAGGTGCGCCAGCAGTTGCTGCTGCAGCCGCCGCGACAGCGCCGGCGTCAGACCCGACAGCGCCCGCATCTCCCTCTCCGAGAACTCGATCGAACTCAAATCCAAATCCGACAGATCCAAACCGCGCTCGGTATCCGTTTTCTGTGCCTTTGACGTTTGGTTCTTCTTGCCGATTTTCTTACAACTACCTGCAACGGAACCCAAAAGGACACACGGTTTCGATCATGCATTACGGTCACACGATATGATATATTTACAGTGATTTTCTGTTACTGAATCGATTCTGCTATTTAAAATTCAAAAATTACTGACTGTGATAGTTTTGAGTAGATTTATCCTTCGTAATAAATCAATGTTTTGTATATCGCGTATTCGTAAATAATTCACGATTAGACAAAAAACAATGCAATGGGTTAAAAGTTAATTATAAAGTCTAGAGTACTAATTGATATTAGGTCAAAAGAAAAGCTCACATATGCAAAACAAACACAAAATTATGCATTAAAATGTTGCTTTATGATCAATTTTAATTTACCAGAATGCAAATTAAACTGCATCAGCGTTCTGTATACCGCGTTATAAAGGCATCTCTATTCTGGTAAACAGCCGTAGCGCGGTGCGTAACACAAAACACATAAATGAAGAAATAAATATGGTTTAGTACCTATTCTTGTGTGGCGTTTGTGGCGGGTTTGTGGTTGGCGCTGTTGCCGCTGTGATGTGAAGATTTGGTCGGAGCATGCAGTGTAACGCGCAACCCAACTGCAACCACACCAACACAACCTCACTACCGCTGCTCAGCCTTCCCCCTCCCCGCTTCCGGTCTGGCTGTAGGTAAGTTGTCCCCAGATCCCACGCCCCATATGTGCTCATGTCACATATGCAATACGATTCTTAACACTTACAAGTGTGTCCCCTGACGTACGTACACTTATGAATACAAGTGCTACCACCATCCATTATCTACACATTTATGCCCTCACTTTGCAAACAAATTAACTGTCAGTCTGTAAATAGTACAGTCCAAATTACAAAAAAAAAAATATTTTTAAACATAGAAACTTTCTATTGAACAACAATACTTCATTGCCCAGGACAATATAACAAATGAAATGCCTTTCTTTTCCAATTCATGCAATTTTGCTATAATAAAAAAAAAACTAGAATAATGGAGAGCAACGCAACATTTTCCTGCTAATGTTAGATGATAGGAGAAATTGAACACCTGCACAAAGAATGCATTTTAAAACAGTACAACACTACGATGCAGAAAAAAACGTTAAAATATTAATATTGTTAATAAAAATCTTAAAAAAAGTACTAACACGTGTCATAAATTATAGACTATACTATGTTAAAACAACCGATAGTCTATTAAATATGTTTGGAATGTTAGAAAAGAACAAACCGTAGGTGACAGTGGAAAACGTCACTAATATCAATGCGCTTTATATTCACGGCGGAATAAGTTTTGTATGGTATGGCATGGATTGAGAGATTGATAGTTAATTCATTTGTTTAGTGGAAGCCAGCGGTCTGGTGAGTGTCGGAGGCCGTGCTCGGCGCTAACTACTGCAGTGTCGTGAATACAATGACGATTTGCCATGCTTTATGTTGATTTCTTTACGTTTTAATTCTATTAATATTTATGTATTTTTATGAATAAAGGAATTAAATTGTTATAATTTTAAGTTGAGGCAGCTACAGTTTAAAAATAAGTTAATTATACTTTATTGTATATTACTAAATTTTAAAAATACTGCCACCGTTTTATTTACATATTTTTCTTATGTTGTATGTAATCAGCAGCGTAAAACAACAGTAGCAAAGCGTTAAAACTTTACAAGATCACCACTGTAAAGATAAAGCCTACCACCTTTTTGATATCTCAAGATTTTCTAATATTACTTTGTCCTAATGAAATTAGGCGATGGAATAATCGACACTTCCCTTACGCCTCATTAATAAATTGATGCATTTATCCATGCTAAAAACTCCTCATGTGAAGAAGAACGCATAACCTCATCTCTGCCTATGGGTATTTGGTAAAAATCGACTTCTGGATTCTTCTTGGATTGCATTCTTTTAGCCTGGCACAATTATTTTTATTTTGATTTTTGGTCACTAATGAATTACGTGCAATAAGGCAAAAATGCAGTTTTGTTGCGATAAAAATAGATTGTCTTAAATAGTTTTCATGTTTTAATTGTTAGAAAGCTGTTTACAGTAATACTATTAGAGTAGTTTTGCGCGTTGATGATTTTGTTGTATTTTATTGTATTTTTTTGATACTAAACACTTTTACTTACTTTTATTAAATTGACCAAGAAAATTGAAGCTTTCGTTTATTGTAAGTGTACAGTTATTTCTTTTGTTGTAAGCTAGATGAAGTTCTCTACTAGTAGGGCTACTAAAATGCTATATTACATTTTTTTTTCAACATTATGATCCATTTGGCTCTGAAAAATCTGAAAGATGGAATTCTTATCCGTTCAATAACATTGTCAACTTAGTCGCTGACGCATGATATTCTACTTAACTTTTGGTCAATCAACCTATGTGAACCAGTCACATGTCTTACTAATAAAACGACCCTAAACATTCATCATCCAAATGCTTTCATATTGAATTTACTTTAAATGCAATAAGCTCAACTAAAATGTCGTGTTATGCAACGTAAACCTCAGCGTAGCTCAAATCTCGAGTCACAAGTGGCTCATACATTGCGAGTTTCCAAGTCTGTAATTATTCGCAATGTTAAACGATACCGGCGGACGGGAGAATATGCGAGACGTAAAGTACAAGGTTGCAAAAAATATCAACAGCGAGGGACGACAGATTTATTGTAAGCAGTGTGCCAAGAAATCATACTTCGATGAATTTATCTGATGAAGATCTGATCTAAATGGCAGTAAGCACTAAAACCATTAGAAGACTTAGAGCGGCTGGAATAGCGGCATAACTGCCAGAGAACCTTTACATGCTATGTACATGTCATCGAGTAGCTCGGTCCAATTTTGCTCATTCACACCGAAATTGGAATGATGATGTTTGGAGAACATTGTTGGAAGAATTCTATGGGTCACAATAACCACTTACCATCAGGTGGACTGTGTGCTCGTTTGTCACCCTATCCTATAAAAAAAAGCCTATGATAGAGGCGTCCGTCAGTAATAGTTTGAGAAGACATATGCATCAGATAAATACGTATAGCTTGACGCAACGTAGCGGTGCAAAATCAGGCGGGCTGTCAAGTTCTTGAGACTATTTTTATGATAGGATAAGGGTAACAAACAAGCACACAGTCCACCTGATGGTAAGTGGTTACTGTGGCCCATAGACATCTACATCCTTGATTACGAATCAAAATGCAGATGCGTTGTCACCCGCGAGGACTAAGATGGAAAGCCTCGTTTCCAGTAAAAAGGGTCTCCGGTTCTCTACACTCACCATACGAAACACAGCAGCGTGAAGCTGCTATTTTACGCTGGTATTCTGTGAGAGCGTGGTCCTTCCCCGGTCGAGCCGACCCACTCGTGCTACAACTATATCAGTAATATAGCTGCAGCATGGCTCTACCACGTTTAAAATTACTGACTTGCATTGAACGTAACATTTCGCGCTATTTCTTTTAGTTTGACATTACTATTACCTACTAGTAGGTTCAGAATACCAAAAAGAAACTAATTTATGCTCTGAACTGTTTAATTAAAACTACTTAAGAATATGGCAAATAGTTTTATTTTTAAAACCTTTTAAAAGGTTATTTTAAAATTATGATTTTATTACTCCATGGCTCTGTTTTTCTTCACAATATATTGTATTTACGTGCGGTGCCACATACACAGGGCCAGTATACAATCCCGTCGTCCACAATCGCTAAGCTTCTTCGACTTAATAATCGCAGTTGGCTTAGGTCGATTGCTCGTAGACGCTTCCCGGGGCAGAGTTAACTATCGCGTTCCCGAAATAATTAATTTCCGATTGCCGGCGCATCCTTCCAATTATACCCACTAAGAGAAATATCGAACATTCTAGGGCAATCCGGTTTATTTAAACATTCCCCTCTTTCAACAGGAAAGTACTAGAACATTCGCGATTAACAATATATTTATAGAAGAAAAGGCTTTATATGCATAGACATAAGGTTACGTCTTGCTTGTATCACTCAGTATGAGCGTTATCTATTCTTACGTCCACACATTTTATTAACTTCATAGACAACATTGAACCTTATCTTCAGAAACATTCTAGGGCAACGTGATGCAAAACGCAACTGGCTATCATAAAATTATTTTTGATATTTCGGTATATTCCGATCGCTACTATTAAATTTAATATCGATATTTCAGGGAATTAAAGTGAAACAAATGTACATTATACTCGTTTTGATTAACTACATACGTTGTAATAAAATTAATTGTCGGCATTTTATTTTTAACATAAGCGATAAGCCACGCAGTGTTGGGTTGATAAATAATATACGCAAACGCGTAGCATCAAAGTGCAATTTCGCTTGGGTGCGCGATGATAAGTATATAAAATGGCGGCTTACGTCGAAACAAAGGAGTGCAACGTTTGTACACTTAGTAATTTAATTTATTCTGTTATAGGAGGCATCGTTGAAACAGGGTCTTTATTTGGGGCACTGTACATACGGACATTTTGGAACAGATTATGATGCTTTTTGCCCTATAAATTGGAGATAACTTTCTTTCTATGCATGATAAGGTTCATGATAGTTTCGGAACATCTCATTATTCGACAATAGGTTGAAATCGAAGTCTTGGAATCAGCCCGAACGCTAGGTCTAAACCCGATAGAGCATGTTGCAAATAAACTAAGAAGACAAGTTAAACAAAGCAATCCAGTACCAGCTAACATTAGAGATCTTAAAAGTATAAAAGTGAAATCTAATCACAAAGTTTTATTTTTGAATTAATAAATAGTATGCCCAGACAAATGCAAGAAGTTGTAACATCAAAAATAATTTATACTTAATACTGTGTGCCAAAAACATTAAAAAACTTCTGCCATTTAAACAAATTTAAATTTTCTCTATGAAAGTTCAAAAGTGATCGTTTTCCTTAAAACTAGGGTTTTTTTGTTTCCATTTTAGCTTTTTTTTAAATTAATCTTAGTTTTGTTTTGTTAAATAATGTTAATTTTACTAATTAATTAACAATAAATAAACACGACAATAGCTATTTTTATGTAAATTATTATTAGTCCTTTATTCTTTTTTATCTTTTTCTCTTTATATTATATCCATTAGTGTAGTTGCCTTATTTTTATGTACATATTGCAATATATTTATTTTAGTTATTGAATAAAACAATATTAGATATTTTTAAAATATTTAGTCTAAAACAACTTTTAATAGTTCACTGTAACTATGTAAGATACTTATATTTTATAAAAGTTTTTTAATGCAATGCTCTTAAAACAATGTAATTTCCAAGTAACTACGAAAATGTTGTTTAAAGTGTATGATTGTACGCAATTCTCAACATTTGCGTTGCAAGCGGTTGTCGTGCGAATGCGTGAGAGCGTGCGATACTAGCGACGTTTTCCCGTGCGACACGGCTCAAGTGGCTCAAATTACGAAAGTGGCGCAAGCGGCGCAAGCTCACTCACCTCGCGGCATCGGCTGCCGGCTCTTGTTGAACATCGACTCGAAGTCCGAGTGCAAGTCGCGCGAACCCCAACCTTCTCGCCTGCGCAATAGAGTACAATTTACTGTAGCGAATACTGCTAATTTAATTATGCAGTTTTATTTATTCATACATAAATTCAATAATTTATTGCAGCTCATCAAAAGTCCACGGCTGAACATAAGTCACCCCATCGATTGATTCATAGGGGAAGTATTTGACGTCTATAAAGCTGGAATGGTCATTTGGGCAAAATCATTAAAAATTTTGCTAAAAATTTAGTGCTCATTTAGTGCTAATTTAGTGCTGCAAAATTAAATTTCACGCCAAAATAGATTGATCAATAATCAGGAAACTGCTAGCTTTTAATTAAGCTAGCAGTGTTCTACCTCCTAAAACGATAACCGCTTAATACAGCACCCAATAGAAGCATCAATAAGTTTGTGCTCATTTAGTGCTGTCGATATACGCAAAAAAAAAATTGGGAAAATATACATTTATTTAATATCGTAAACTGCTACATTGACATCTTTTGCAAAGTATGTCATGGAAAAATTGACATCATAATAAATTAGTGCTCCATCAGTACTGCAAGCACATGCGAAAAAATAGTGCTATTTTTTTTACATAATATCGAAAACTGCTACTTTGACAGGTTCAGCAAAGTACGTGATCCAAAATTGACATCCAGGTGGGTTAGCACCTAGTGATATAGGATCATAATTCAGTGCTCATTTAGTAATTTTTTCAGTATATACTCTGCTAAAGATGTCAAAGTAGCAGTTTACGGTATTAAAAACAAATAATTTCTCATATCTTTTTACGTATATCGACAGCACTAATTGAGCACTGGATTATTATGATATATCATTAGGAGATAACCTATTCAAATGTGAATTCT
The DNA here is from genome assembly GCA_029286625.1 of Parnassius orleans. Lineage (NCBI taxonomy): Eukaryota > Metazoa > Arthropoda > Insecta > Lepidoptera > Papilionidae > Parnassius > Parnassius orleans. The sequence continues at coordinate 2,502,819 of JAGSMP010000165.1, read as the reverse complement.
TATCACATACTCGGCTAAAAATATCCAAGTAGCAGTTTTCGGTATAATAAAAAAAAAAAATTTTGCGCTTTCTTTTCGCATAAGCTTGCAGCACTAATTGAGCACTATTTTTCACTATTTATCTTTAATTATAATATCTTATGTCACTAGATGATAATCCACTTTGATGTCAATATTTTCAGTACATACTGTGTTTAAGATGTCAAAGTAGCAGTTTATGATATAAAAAAAAATATTCCCAAATTTTTTTGCGTATATCGACAGTACTAAATGAGCACTAAATTATTGATGCTTCTATTTGGTGCTATATTAAGCGGTTATCGTTTTAGGAGGTAGAACACTGCTAGCTTAATTAAAGGCTAGCAGTTTTCTAATTTTTTGATCAGGCTATTTTGTCGTGAAATTTAATTTTGCAGCACTTAATTAGCACTAAATTTTTTGCAAAAATATTAGTGATTTTGCCCAAATGACCATTCCAGCTTTATAGACATAAGTATTTGCCATAGTTTCCACTCTTGGTAGACGAGTTAACAAGCGCAGTTTTTTATTATTGCTATTTAATTGTTGTCAGTAAGACGCTGCTGCCGATCCCTGTTTAATTTTCCCTCTGCCATCTCTTACGACACTACGGGATGAAATGGAGTACTGTAGATACCTCTTACGACGCCACATAATGAATTATAGTATTTCTTAGTTAGTTACACCAGTTACTCGACTCCAAAGAGTCAGTAACTTCTTCATGGGGCAATGTATTCGCATTTACAACAAAGTCCCAGAAAATATGCAGACCTTTTCTGTCAAAAGGGTTAAATTATTTATTAAGCAAAAATTGTCTAGTAAGGGTTATTATACTACTAAGGAGTACATGACTGATAATAACCCCTGGGAATGGGTGATCGCTACCATGCTGTTTCTAAATATTTTCATAACAATTGTATAAAATATTATATTGTAAATTGTGCTTTTAAAAAAAAAGTCCCGCTGGGATTCTTGCTGGTTCTTCCCAAGACAGAGGTTTTTTTGCAAACCAGTGGTAAAAGTAAAAATGATTTTCAATAAGTGTTATGTATTGTAATCTATATTGAATAACAATGATTCTATTCTATTCTATAAATTAAAAACAACGTGTATAAATAACTAGGTGCTAGGATTTCTTTTGCCTAATAAACAGTTATGGTAAATAACAATATATTCCCGATTTTTGCTGCTAAGCATCAGTGCACCTATTGTTGTTTTAGTTTGAAGGGCCTTTTAGACCTTAGTGACGAGGCATTGAATGCAGGGTGTGCATGAACTGAAGTGGTCACTGGCTTTAAATGGTAAGTAAATTGAAAACTACTAATTTCGGGTTATATACAAAAAAAAACGACAATTCGTTCTATTTCCCAACTTCCAATATAATAAAAAATTATAACTACTAGAAAATTTATCTGATAATAATATATAATGAATAGTTATACATAAACTCACGTCTCAGACACACTTCGTTTACTTTCCACAAATTTATGAGTGCTGCATGTAAATAAATAAAAATGAATCGCATTTTAAACAATGTGGATGACAACGTTTGGTTAGATAATTTAATATTATGAATATAATGGAAAATAATTTTGAATACTTACATCAGATGTCTCCTTGGTAAGTGAGGGCTGCATGCGAAAAATTAAGGTATTTATCATTAGTTGGAATCATAGACATAGAGAATGGACTGTGCGTTCCGTATTCAGTTGTGCAGTGAATACAGACCGAAAAGTGCGAGAGAGACAAAGCGAATGTGCGGCCAGTAGTAGTCTCTTTCTAGAATTCTGATTGGTCCACGTCAATGGCTTGCAGGACGTGGACCAATTAGGCTTGCAGGAAAGAGACAGGTATTGGCCGCACAGTCGCTTTGTCTCTTTCTAGATAATGGTCACTTTTGTGAGGCTAACGCCCAGTCCATTCTCTATGTCTATGGTTGGAATGAACAAAATCAGTATGAAACAATTTACATGCAAACATTTTGACAAGTAATCAACATTGTAATGGGTACTTTGTAACTTAAAGGAATAAATAACTAACATAGTGAGATTATTAAGACGAATGATTATTACATAAATAAAAAAGTCGCGCTTTATTTGCATTTCAATGTCTATAGTATTAAAATTATTTAATAAAAATAAAGTTAATTGCATAATAAGTAATTAAGTTGAATTTATATCTGTAACTGGTTCATACAGTTGCACTGTTCAAAGCATCAAAGCTTTTTTACCATATTATACCATAATTATATATCTGATAAATAGTTGAATGAAAGTAAACTCTTGTGAACAAACAAATATTTACTATAACTTAAAAATGTCTACTCTGTGCGACTGTTTGACCATAGACTATTATGTTTGACATTGGCAATGAGAACGTAAACAATGAATGTTTTTCTCGTATTTTATTTCATTGAATGTATTTTGTAACACATATTAGATACAAATTTTAGCTTCCTCCAAATAAAATTAAACTATGTCTAATCTAACACTTCTCCGTGCGCGCAATATGGTTAAAAAGGGTGCTTACAAAGTTTTCCCTTCACGTATTAATGTATAGATAACAAAATATGAAGTAAGTATATCAGTTCAATATTTAAAAATATTAATGAATACTGTCATTTTTAATATTTGATGTATGAAATCGTGTTAGTTAACTTTAAAATTTGTTTATTGTCAACATCGTTGATTAATTATATGGTGATGATGTTTGGATTTTGCTTCTAAATTCTAAAGCAAGTACAAATTTATGGCTTGTATAGCATTATGTAAAGTGACGGAAGCCACACGTTCTAAGTTTTCGTAATCTGTACCTATTGAAGAACGGAGACTGCAGGTTGTTAAAAAGTGAGTGCGGGTGTTGCGAAAAGCCGGGACCATCGTCGCCGTTCAGACGCTGGGTTAACGCACGCACCTGAAATGAGAGTAAAATAGAATAAGCATAGAATTATTTTTTATTCAATGTATATTACAAGTAATTCTTATTGAAAGTAATTTTTGATATAAAACGCAATTGCAATGTAGTGGCAAATATAATGCATGATTTGGGGTGGCGGCATAAGAGAATCTATCATCCTATAATATAGGATGATAGATTCTTTTAATATAGGACCTATATCATCGCGTGTGTCGTAACACGTAAGAGGCGGCTAAGAGAAAGGCACGGATGAGCCGTGGATTCTTATAGATGACGATATAGTCCACCCGTATACTCCTAAATATGAGAATAATAACATTATACACATTATATATGTATATATATATATATATATATATATATATATATATATATATATATATATATATATATATATATACACCCCATATCGTCCCGTGGGTGTCGTAAGAGGCGACAGAGGAAAACAAACCAGGAGATGGGCAACGACTTCCTGATAACAACTCAAAATGATAAAAAACTGCGGTTGCCGACCTGCCTGCCAAGCGAGCCAACTATGGCAAAATCACCCCTATGAGGCAATCTATGGGACTTTTATAGGCTGAAACGGTAATGGTAAGGCATAGAAGGGGAGTTGGTTGAGCAAGTGGATGAGTTTGTGTATTTGGATGTGTTTTTAGCAGGGATGGTAGATAAGGATATACAACGACAAGTGAACGCAGGAAAAACAGTAAATGGGACACTTCACTCTATTGTGGGGAGTCAGAATGTGTCAAAAAAGGCACGTATGGCAATTCGCAATGCTGTGTTAGTCCCTACCTTAATGTAGGGTAGTGAAATTTGGGTGTGGCAGAAGAAGCACGAGAGTAGAATAAATGCTGTAGGAATGTGTTCTTTAAGGAGTATGTTAGAAGTGAATCTGAATGACAGGGTCAGAAATTGTGTGATAAGAGAAAAGAGTGGTTTGTAAGATGATGTTGTGATCAGGATTAAAAAAGGCATGGAGTGACAAAGCAAATTTATGTTACAGAAGTAAACGGCAGAGTCGGGAAGGGACGCCCTAGACGAAAGTTTGTCGATCAAATGGGCGATATATTGAAGATGGGCCAGATTAAGAGTACCCTTAACCGACAAGTACGTATGCGTAGGTATATGGATGTCAAGGAGGCGAGAGAGGTGTGTCAGGATCATGCCAAATGGAAGTTCGTAGTCTCTGCCTCTGTATCCGTAATATTATGTTAGATTATGTAACTATTGGCTTTATTTGCAGCTCCACCGTCAGCTCTCACCACACTACCAAAGGTTAACTGTTGAACTGAGAATACCATAATGGCATCAAGTTCGCCATTTTAACAAAATATTTTTGTGCAATAAAGAATTTTTAAAATAAAAAGAACCACAATCCTTCTTGTAATGTACTTAAAACGGTTTAGTTTTAGAGGAGGATCCTTAAAAGGCTATTCTTAAAATTTCTTGCAGCCCGAATGTCCTCAAGATTTTAATACGATAGTATACTGAATGGTACTGTTCAGTGAATACCATTTATTATTTTATCAACATTAATATCAATAACAATAGTCATTGAAATTTTATCCCAAACTTTAAGCATCTTACACTAATTACAAAAAGTAGTTTATGATTAATCTCAGATTATACTAGAGTCTGTCTCAATAAAGAAGTCCCGTGGAAAATTTGCGAACTAAAATGTAAAGTATTGAATTTGATTAATGTCAAATTTTTCGAAGACTGTGACGCCGCGGCTAAGGGAATTCTTAGGTGACAAAGACTCTTCATTAAACTCGAGATTGTCAACAAACTACGTTTTGTAATGGCCGTACGTGTGCTATTTATATATATTTTTAACTTTAACATTTAACAATAGAAATAAGAATAACATAAAAAAAGAACAGGCTAGTACCGTCAGAACCATCTATATAAAATATCCAGTAACTTATAAAGTTCAATTTTTTTTTCTAAAAAATAATGACTCATGAATGAATGCTGCAAACATAAGAAAACATCATACCCTGTGCAAGAGCGTGGAGAACAAATTCTCTGCGGTGAGAAGGTGGAAGCCCTCATCTTCTTCGTCTTCTTCTCCTGAGCTTACAGACTCTGCGCGGGCTGCTCTGCTCGACCTTCATAAAATTTGCAAAGCATAAGAACAAGCATTGTCAAACAATTTAGAATTTCGTCTCGTGGGGATCATAGGAAACTAAGGAAAATGCCTAAAAGGTCTTGTGGTCTCTGACAATAAATATAATATAATATAAATATAGCATTCATTGTTTAACATATTGTATATAAAATGCCAGATATAAAATATTCAAAACCGACGACTTTTATAAGGTCTTGTATTGTGCGATTACGAATCCGCCTTCCAATTGTTTTGATTACAGTAACACTTTTCAGCTAAGAAGAATGTCCACGTCCTGTAGTGAACAGAACTATGTACGGATTAATGAGGAAGAAGTTGGGTTGTTATTATATAAATAACCAGCGACTCATCCAGGCTTTGCATGGGTGATTTATGGATCTCGACAACAGCGCCAGCGCCGGGTTCAATTATAGCTAAGAATCATTCAGGTGACCCCACAAAAATATTAGTTTAGGGGGAGATTAATTACAAACACACATACATCAGGATTTTATAAATACACATATTATATACAGGCCTATGATATTTTTTAGAAAAGTGCCCAATTACTTTGACTTTATTTTCTATAATGGAACAACAGGTTGAAACAGAGAATTGTCACCAGGTGATTGTTACGTAGCTGATAAAGATAAAATTCAAACTGATATTGCTACTATAAGGGCTATAACTGAAAAAACTTTTCTCATATCTTTGTTTCATAATTATTTTTAGTATTTGAACAAATATGTCAGTTTAATTCCAGTTACCTAATAATTAGCTGAGGACATTTTTCCGTCTCAATTAATAATTCATTACTTGTAAATTTTTTTTGTAAATATTCTAAAATCACTAATATATAAAAACACCTAATTAATTAATTTAATTAAATTATAAAATAAAGTAATTCAAACATCTAAATAGCAAAAGAATATTTATTAATAAGTGCTAACGAAATATTATACCACAGTAATATCAATATTAATTTACCTGAGCCTATGCATATGAGTGTCGTCTTCTTCTTCAGATTCACCTCCACTGACAAGACTACTGTAACATAAATAAAATATCATTTTTGGGAGATGAAGTGATTAAATCAACAAGTGGAAATAGGTGGTCTCCAAAAACGTCGCCAGTTGCGAAATTTTTAACTCTTACATGTCATATCAAGACAAAAATATTTACTATTGGATGATTACAAATTATGTATTGATTATTTATGATAAGCACCACAAAAGAGTAGCATCTACCACTTGTAGGGATTCTTTTCTGCCTAATGACACCTAGACCATTTGACTTAGTGGCCACCCTCTTCCTCTACCTTCTACCTCTACCCTATCTATTACTACTGCCAAGCAACAGTGCATTCACTGCTGTACTCCGGTTTGAAGGCCTTCGTGCCAGGGAGCCAGTATAATTACAGCCTGGGAGCCACTATCTTAATTTCCACAAGTGGCAACGCATCCACAGCCTCCATTACATCATTTGTTGCAATATCCGTTTACCATCAGGTCCAGTTTTAGTTCGTTTCCATTCTATAAAAAAGAGAATCTTCACTGCACCTTTATGTATTTATTTGTTTATTGTAGTATATGAATCGTAACTTAGTATACATGAATAATGACGGTATTGCACCATTCATACTAAAACAGAATTAATTAACTTACTTATTTTTAGTCAAACTCAAGCTACGATTGTATTGGCTTGACAGTTTTTACGTCCGATTATTATTCAAATATCTAGTTATTAAAAAAGATGACCGCCAGTAAGAATAGTATGTAACTGCGCACGCAAGTGAAATAAATTAAACTTTTATAATTTTAATAGCAAAAAAACTATATTAGATGAGATTTTTGAAGCTAATCTACCGAATTCAAAAAGGAGGAGGTACTCAATTCGACTGTATGTTTTTTTTAATGTGTGTTACCTCATAACTTTTTTCTGGGTGAACCGATTTCGATGATTATTTTTTTATTTGAAAGCTGGTGCTTCTCGTATGGTCACATATAAATTTGATCGAGGTCTGACCAATAGTTTTATTCTTAATAATTTATATTGAAGTCGGTTGTACCAAATTTTGAATTTTTAATCATGTTAAACTAGTAGTCACAATAGAATAGAAAAATTAATAAAAATAAATTTTGTGTTATTTTTCACAATTATAAATTTAGTCGTATCTTGCAAACGCACGCAAGTTACGTTCTAGTGACCTGTCATCCGCACCATGCTACAACGCAAAGACTATAGTGGTCGTAAACGCGACTAGTGATCATGAGGTCCCAGATTCGAATCCCGGTCGGGCCAAAAAAAAATTAGTTATTGAGTTTTCTGTCAAGAAATTTGCAGTAGCAGCACGGAATCAGGAAGTTGCCGGTGTTTCACACTCGTGCCTCCAAAAGCACGAAAAGCCGTTGGTTCTACGTCTGATCTCTCTCCAGTCGTGTCTGTTTACCGTCCTATCTGACTATGAGAGTGAGCGAATAGAGAGTGCACCTGTGCATGCGCATACTCTCGAGCATTATGTCCTGCGCAGATGGCCAGTCTCTGTTGAGGATGGCTGTCGTGATCAAAATTCGGTCTGGAGGATATTATTATTAATACTAGTGGTCGCTCATGGGTCGAAATTCGACGGTAATTAATAAATTTTTTAAGTTTGTATATTAAGCAAGCTCTATATTCACTTTCAACTGCATATTAATATATAAAATACAGATATCTAATATACAAAATATAAAATAAACGCTTTTTTTGCCTCGACATACACTTGAGGTGTCCACACACAAGTGAAAAAGGAATTAAAGTCACACAAACTTCACAGCTCATTCAGTCAATCTGACAGAAATTATTTTGTGGCAATATTTTAAAATTCTTTGGCATCAATCTATACCTTGTGCTACTGTTTGACCACAGAATATTAAGTGTTTGACAAAGGCCTCAGAGCAATAATATATATTGATACTTGTACTTACTCTAGAGATATTGGCATTATGAACGTCAACAAACGATATAATTTCTCTACGTAACAATTTTGTGTTTGACATTGGCAGTATGAACTTAAACTATGTATGTTTTATATTAACTTAAGTATTTCAACACATATTATAAATAGATTTTAGCTTTCTGCACTCCTTCTTCATATAAACTCTAACTATGTCAAATCTCACCTTACCCCGTGCGCGCAATATGATTAATAGAGCAAGATCCCAGGGCCACCAGACGTCACTTACTTTCTGACGAACGAAATATGTAAGATTGAGTAGTGTTAGTATGTACTATGATCACATGCCTACCTGCTAGCTTGGCCAGACGGCCATTTTCCAGGTATCAGGTAGTTAAGGTACGTTAAAACATTACTCACCTCACGTTAATTATCCCAGCTGATTGTTACGTATATGTTAGATAATATCGTTAAAAATCAGTCATCAATACTCCACTTTCCGTCGGTAGTATCGCTTTGCAGACGCTTTAAAGCTCTCAAAAAAATTACTCAATTTCACTTACATTCTGAAGCTCCATTTTTATATAATATGTTAGCCAGACAACTATTTTAAAGCGTTTTACAAGAAGGCAGACCGATCCAAGGGGTCAATCATCCCCTAGACCCAATTTTAATGCCTCTATGAATATGAGTGAGTGAGACATGTATTAGTATTATATTGACCTCTCTCTCTCTCTCACTCACTCTCACTCACTCTCTCTCTCTCTCTCTCCTCTCTCTTACAGTCTACTCTTGTCGACGCTAAGTGTATGCAGCGTGTAAGCGTACGCAGCATGTAGTAGGCATGGGTAATATGAACATAACAGGGGCAAAAGTTTTCCCTTGACATATTAATATGGATGAGTGTGCGTGATGCGTGAGGCGTGAGGCGTGAGGCGCAGGCGTGAGGCGCGTACCTGATGCGGCGCGGCTTGTGCGCGCGCGCGAGGCGGTCGGGCGCGCGGCGCTCGGGCTCGAGGCTGCGCTGGCGCGGCGTCACGTAGCCCTTGCCCTCCACGGCGATCGGGATGATGAACTCGCGCGCCGACTTCTTGATCGGCTCGCCTCCGCTGCTGCACGTTTCGCTCGTGGGCGATTCCGCAGACGCCAGCCGTCTGCGAGTCAACAAATAATGTGGTTGATGTTTTGCTTTAAGCGATTCATAATTAAAATATGTATAAGTTATTACGAATCACTATATATTGATTACATTCTTATCCTATCGATGATGATGATGACAACTTTAATATGTATCAAGGTTGTTATCATCCATTGATCTCTCTGATGATGTCAAGTGTTTAAAAAATAAGTGTTTAAATACAAGTGATTAAGATGTTTATAAATGTTTACTTAATTTAATATATATATATATATATATATATATATATATATATATATATATATATATATATATATATATATATATATATATATATGTGTGCACTAATACTTGGAATGGATTAGACTTAATTTGCTAAGTAGGTAGAATTTAGAAAAGGTAAATATTTAGAAAGTTTATAAATGTTTATAATTTAAAATATATATATATATATATATATAATGTGTGCACTAATACTTGGAATGGATTAGACTTACTTTGCTAAGTAGGTAGAATTTAGAAAAGGTAAGTATTTAGAAAAAGAAACTTTTTTTACTGTGCTTCATTCAGTTTGGAAAGTATACCATTGTCTTATACATAATATATTAAGTGTATATTTTTAAAATAAAATAATAAGTATTATGGTGCAATTAATAGTGTAAATTTTTAATCTAGCGTGCTAGATTTAAAAAAAGCTATTATAGCACTTATCAACACTTTACTCTAGGGAGACAACAGTCGCTTGCTCCTTGTTATACATTACAATACATGCCAAAGATGAATGAATTTTTATTTTGAACGGTGATATTTTATAGTATTAGGGTAGTGGTGGTATTGGGTGTCAATGTGGTATAGTGCACACTGTTGACTTTAGTGTCTCGTTTTAATTTTGACTTTGCAAGATTCACAGAATACCGGCGTGAAATAGCAGCTTAATGCTGCTGTTTTTCGTATGGTGAGTGTAGAAAACCGGAAACCCTTTTTACTGGAAAAGAGGCATTCCATCTTAGTCCTCACGGGTGACAACGCATCTGCATTTTGATTCTTTATTGATGATAGATGTAGATGTCTATGGGTTACAGCAACCACTTACCATCAGGTGGACTGTGTGCTCGTTTGTCACCCTATATCTTATAAAAAAACTTACATAGATACGGATCGCATAATATGAAATCGACATTGGGCTGTAAATCGATGTGGCAAACATTGGTTCATACCTAAGCGGTGTGTGCGTGCGGGTGCTGCGTGTGCTGCGGGTGCAGGGGCGGGAGAGGCGGGGGAGGCGGGGGCGGGGCTCGGCCGCTGCGGCGCCGCGCCGCCCGCATTCTCCGCCGCCATGTGGATGGGGATGATGCGCTCCACCGACACGCCCCTAAACAACAAAGTAACAGATCAATTAACAACCTATGAAACTCTCGATTAAGCTACGCAGGCCGTTATTTTTAAAGTGGATCATGAAATCTGATCATCTAAATTTATCTATTGTAGTTTCATTTATATTAAATTATTGAATATTCCTTTTCCCCTTGATTTTCTTTTTTCCCACAATTCACACATACAATCGTGTCTACCTGCTTGGAAAAAATTATTAAAAGAATACTATAATAAAAGTCGGTAATCATACCCGTTACGGCCTATTAAACTCTACTGCTGAACATAGGCTTCCTCATTGTAGAATATGTAAGCCATATTGTAGGGTTATGGAAAAACTAAAATGTAACAGTCGTGTTGTCAATCAATAAAAGGTATGAATTTCATTTGTGTTTATTGGTGAAATCTCCATAAAAACACATAGATTGACTAATATGAGGGATATTTGCCAAGTGTGGCAAACTTGGCAAGCGGGTTGGCAACCGCAGTTTTTGATATTTAGTTATTAGGAAGACGATGCAGCCCATCTCCTTATCGTAATCATATCAATAAATGTATGTTATATAAAAAAGAAAATAAAAAAAATTATATAAAAAAAACGAAAACAGATCTGCACGTGTTCATAAATCTATTACATCTACGGCTCTTTTTGCTCCTTTTATCAGGCGTGCGTGCGTGCGTACCTGTGCCGCTGGTCGTCGACGCGGTGCTGCGCCTCGGTGCGGTAGAGGCGTGCGTGCGTACCTGTGCCGCTGGTCGTCGACGCGGTGCTGCGCCTCGGTGCGGTAGAGGCGTGCGTGCGTACCTGTGCCGCTGGTCGTCGACGCGGTGCTGCGCCTCGGTGCGGTAGAGGCGTGCGTGCGTACCTGTGCCGCTGGTCGTCGACGCGTTGCTGCGCCTCGGTGCGGTGAGGCGTGCGTGCGTGCGTACTGTGCCGCTGGTCGTCGACGCGGTGCTGCGCCTCGGTGCGGTAGAGCGTGCGTGCGTACCTGTGCCGCTGGTCGTCGACGCGGTGCTGCGCTCGGTGCGGTAGAGGCGTGCGTGCGTACCTGTGCCGCTGGTCGTCGACGCGGTGCTGCGCCTCGGTGCGGTAGGGCGTGCGTGCGTACCTGTGCCGCTGGTCGTCGACGCGGTGCTGCGCCTCGGTGCGGTAGAGGCGTGCGTGCGTACCTGTGCCGCTGGTCGTCGACGCGGTGCTGCGCCTCGGTGCGGTAGAGGCGTGCGTGCGTACCTGTGCCGCTGGTCGTCGACGCGGTGCTGCGCCTCGGTGCGGTAGAGGCGTGCGTGCGTGCGTACCTGTGCCGCTGGTCGTCGACGCGGTGCTGCGCCTCGGTGCGGTAGAGGCGTGCGTGCGTACCTGTGCCGCTGGTCGTCGACGCGGTGCTGCGCCTCGGTGCGGTAGAGGCGCGACGCAGGCGGCGCGGAGGGCGGCGCGGCGGGCGGAGTCCCCGGCGGAGACGACAGCGACGTCACGCCCGCCGACGAAGACCGCCCGTACGGCATCGGCGGCTTGCCTATACCAATAACGCTCGTTTACTTTTCTAATCCGTATAAAAATAAGTGGTTAGCACATTGAAGTAATATAGTAGTACGAACTATAACTGACACCAAGACTTGTTTGTTTGTAACACGTGTTAGAGTCCACGGGCTCTAACTTAATAAAATAAATTTGTCTGTGCTAGGCGCTTGTCACAACGTGACACATTTGTGGGCAAACATAAGCCTGATATTCCTTCATACACACTGAGGTGCTATGTAAACCAAAAGAAAAAGTGACTATTTGTACTTTTTGACTTCATGCAAAATCCACTAGATTTTTTTACTGAGGAGCGGTGAAAGAAAAAGTTTACTCAAAGTCAATCGAAAACGTAGCTGAACTACGGCAAAGGATAAAGGAAGCAGTTGAATTTGTTAATAACGGAAGATTCGCTCGTCTGATAACTCGATCTTTTTTAAGAAGATGTCGAGATTGTGTTGCTGCTGAAGGAAGGCAGACATTTGTTGTAATAAATCTTAGATTTCAATAATTAATGTTTAATTTAAAACTTCTAAAAAAGAAAACCAATCCTAAGATAAAATAAAAAAAATCATTATTGGCCCGTGGTGCCCTTGTGCTATCTGGAAATAGGATTTCTGTCTCGCCCAGTCCCCAAGATTGACATGCCCAGCCTCTTCATACGTAGCGCACCTAAACGATATTGCCAGTTTCTCTTTTGCATATAGGCTATAATATATCTTTTCGCCACGGTGGTAAATCTTTGTCATTAAATTAGCCATCGATACGCTAAATATAATATGACGATGACCATTTCTACTCAATACTGCGGTAAGCCTAAATAATTAGTAAAGTGAATTAGTAATAAGCAGGCCATATGGCTATATAGTCCATGCTAACCATAGGATTTTTAGACTATGCCAATAACCAATGACTACCACTAGACGGAGCGACAAATTGATTCAAGCAATTAAGGACCTTGTTTTGTAGGAAAATTCTGAGCATAATATGATGTTCAACAATGTGTTGACGATGACGATGACGATGGCAAATTCAGTAAGCTTTATTTATCAGCAATGCTTTATTTTAAATCGAGAAATAGAATAATACCGTTTTAGAGAAACACACTGTATATTTGTTTATGTATTTTGTGAGGTTTCTGTACGAAAAATGCCACATTTGACCCATTATAAAATAACTACTTAAATACAACATTTATTATTTTTGAAACTTTTGTGATAAAGGAGTATGAGTAAATTGTTTGGAACCCGTCCAGAGAAAAAATATATTTACGCTTAAAGATTGGTTACCTTAGTTGTGTTAATTAATATCTTCTTTTTTCATGTTTGTTTTGAATTGTAAAAAAGAGTTATCGATCTATATTTTTTAAGATTTGTTCAAAAATTTGTGCCAGTTTCTAAATATTTTTTGATATTTTGAAGAACAAACAGAATATTAGATTTTTATATTTTAGTAAGCAACTATCACAACTTATTAATAAACATCAATTAAATACTACTAAGATGCGAAGAGTGTCAGTAACAATATGTTCTGTAAGGTTTTTCAAATGAAATAAAATGAAAATGAAATGAAAAAAAACTGAAAGGACGTAACCTTTTCTTCTATTTCATTATACGCTCAAGGATATTTTTTTATAAAAATATTAAATTAGATCGGTACATGAATTTTAGTGTGAATATTACTTCCATACCAGTGCGAATGGCAGATGAAATAATATCGCGTGCTGCACGCCTGCGACTTTCCTCACCCGCTTTCTCCTCTACCAGCTTCGCCATTGAGTTCTGGAGACTTCTGCAAGTAAAATAAAAATTGAATACCCTACAAACTTTCATAATAATTGCATACAGACAAACAGTTCAAAATATTTATTTTTGAAAATATACATATCAAATAAAATAAGGTGGCAAAGAATGAATCACCCCATTTCGTCCCGTGCCTGTCGTAAGAGGCGGCTATAAGAAACGGCTGAAAAATCTTATAGCTGTCGATGAACTTATGGACTCCGGTATAATAATTTCATTTACGTCAGACCTAAACTACCCAGACCTACGACGGGCACCCGAAAATACAGGCAGTTTGTTAAACACACTAACAGACTTTACGCACTTTTAACGCTACTCCCTGTTGAGAATCTACGTAATTATGTTTAGGCATACAACGAGATTGTAATTCTACTATCTTTCGGAAGCCAGTTTTCTTAGCCTTTCTATTCCCGTGCTCAAGCAAAAATTGATTTTAGCGGCACTTATGTGGCGAGATGGAATGATGGATTCTCTAGCTACGTGGTGGCCGTGTAAGTAGACAATGATATAAAATTTATTTTGAAATTTCGTGTCAATCGTCATTTTTTTTAAATATGCTACCGTTCAAAATGTGACAACTAGTGATATAAAGTGACAATAACAATACAAGTGATATAAACTTGTTTAGTGTGGTATCATGAGCACAAAGTATGCAATTATAAACCATTGACAACTAGCTGCATTGCTAGTCAAGCCGCATTCGAGCCTAAGGCTGATATCTATAGACCGTACTTTGACTTTGCTCAGACTTTCCTTTTGAGCTAAGACAATGTCGGTATTTATAGAGCTAACTTCGAAGTCGTGATGAGTGCGCGCTTAGCAAAGCCTAAGTCAGCGAAATCGACGACTTACTACGAGGATATTATCCAAAACCACCGTATTAATTTTAAATTGTTGTTTTTATGTTACTCTAATTATTTATAACAATAGATAGGTAGTTTTAGACAGTCTTCTAGTTTTAAATAGCATTAATCCATTTTCTATTAACGTAATTTCAAACTTATTACGAAATTCTTAAAATCTAATTTTTTTATTTTTTTTTCTGATTTTGCACTCTTCTCATCCGTTCCTGTTCTCCTCATACGCCCGTTTTCTATTTCATATAATAATAACCTATTTATGAAATACAATTTGGACTGTTTTCGATTTTTAAATATTTTTGACTGTCTGGGCCTTAGCATACGCTTAGCTTAATCTTAGCCCGATACAACTACAAATTCAGAACCAAAGATTACGCTAAGTGTATACTCAGATAAGTTTTTCGTAAGTAAGTCTGAGCAAAGTCAAAGTGCGGTCTATAGATCTCAGCCTTAAAGTGCTGATAACAAGTTAGGATGTCCATTTTTAAAGTCAAATTTAATGATGTTCATTTGCCGAATGCGCCACGACACATTTGATAGTAATGAACTATAATATTATTTGAACATTTTTTTATAAATGTAAATATATTCATTAATATGTTTAATAACTTACCTTCTAGCATCTTGTAGAAGGACAGATGGATCGACCTGAGTGGTGTTATGCATCGGCTCACTCTCAGTTTTCTTTACGCCGCTGCGATTTATTTCTCTCACTTCTTCAATTGGAGTCTGAAAAAAATATAAAATTTTGTCTCAATTTTTTTTCAATAAACGCCACATAACATGGTCCTGAGTCATCTGCATCTATTGACTTCCTGCATATTTTACCAGTCCGTCACTCCATCTAGTAGGAGGGCGCCCGACAACCTCGCGGTATGAGGCTGCCACTCGAACCTACCTCATCGAAACTCTCGGTTCTCAAAGCAATATGACCGACCTGATGCCACTTCAGTTTACTGATCCGTTGGGCTATTTCGGTTACTCTCGTTCTACTGTGGATATCTTCATTACGAATTCTATTATTTAGAGGTCCGATCCGAGGGCTATCTCCATAGCTTGCTGAACGTCTTTAAACATACTCATACTATGTCATATTCCGTCATCAGATTCATAATATTATGTCACCACTAGTAACATGGTTTTACACTCTTGTTTTTGACTCTTAAACAGCGCGTCTACGTGCATGTCTACGTTACTACGTGCATAGTGCATAGACGTGCTGTTTTCGAGACTCGGAAGGAAAATCGGTCCGTAGTTCCATCGTTTATAGACCTTACAGTTGGGAAACGAATGTACTTGAGCAGAACAATGGTGGGGGCACTGCGGGGCAGGGGGCGGGTCAACCTTGTGCTAGCGCACTTTACCGAGTCTGATTGACAATACGCGCCAACCGCATGTGTTTTATAGTACTTATTTAACAAATTTTAAGTGCTGTTTTCGAAATATATAATATCTATATAGGTGAATTACTGTTATAGTTATATGACTTACTAAGTAAAATTGAATTCAAATGACGGCCATGCTTCTGCTTCCCCTCATTTTTTCATTGATTAAATTGTTTATCCGAATGCGAATACATTACATAATTAAATTTAACAATCGAAAACTAAAAACATTTATAAAAAGAAAGTGTCACGAAAATATTTGGCAGTGCAACACTTGTAAATATGTTTTTCTTGTAGTAATAAAAAAAGATCTTATTCAACAAACGTTTTTAATTTATAAGTATGTACATAATGTTATTAAATTTAAATGATAATGAGTATTATAATACCTAAAATCATTTTATTTTCAATTTCGTGACAACCCCTAGCATATACGCTGGCAGCGTGAATACCTACGCGGGCGGCATCGCCGGACATCAAAGACGTTTCACAACTGTAAGGTCTTAAAACTGTGGTAGTATTTAAACGGAGAGTTGTCGCCTTACTTGAAGAACAAGACCACCGTACTTCTGCTTCTCGTCTCGAGAGTAGCGTCATCATGGAGGACGGAATCAAATATACCTATAATGTCTTTCAATTATTTTAACTGGCATCATCTTTTAATAATATTTTTTTACAATTACCTGTGAGGGTTCAATTCCAATCTGTTGCAGTCTAACGGTACCGTTGTCCGAAGATTTTCCCGATAACTCTCTGTCTTCACTTTGAGCCTTTGGCTTCGCAATCTTTGATACAACTGGAACAATAATAGTTAGGGTAATCTCCGTGCTTTCCGGATTGTTGATAACAGTATTAGACAGGTTGCATCTTTGGCTAAGTCACAAATGTGAGTATTTAACATTTGGTATTTTTCTTAGTTGATTTTGCTACACCCTTGGGATGAGGTGGGGTAAAAATTATATTACGCTACCTCCATATAGCGAGTTGTTTTTAAAGCACTGCTGCAGGCAATCATTTCTATTAACCCGTATTAAAAATAACATTTACTTATGTGATAACATTGAAAAAGATTTATATTTTTTTTATAGAATGAGGATGACAAATGAGCACACCTGATGGTAAGTGGATGCTGTGACCCATTAACAACTACATTGTTCTTCGGACATTGCCTTGCCACCGCTGAGGAGTAAGATGGATTACGCTTTAAGTGGCTCCAGCCGCTGCAACAACACACCACCGCGGTAGCAGTGGCGGCCTGATTCGCTGTAGCGTCTGTGCTACGATCGGACGTCAGTGAACATGGCTAACCGTGACGAAGTCTTATTACTCTTATTATATTCAGCAATATTATCCCATATTTTGTTTTTAATCTTAATGCTCTTGTAATCACGGTGTGAAGTATCATAAAGTACTGGATAATTTTGCAATGTTTCTATTAAAATTTCTGTATTTAGTGTCATTTTGCACGCGGTACACGCGGCCTGTTGTAAAAATTTGACCTGCGTCCACCGACAGGCCACACGCTCGCACCGCTACACACGCGGGAGCGGCGGGGGCGGCGGGGGCGGCGGGGGCGGAGGGGGCGGGGCGAGCGACCGCGACGAGGCCGCACGGGTGTGCGACTCACTCACATTGCAAGCGAATACAACTGGCCGCCACTACGGCCGCTGGTATTCGCTTGCAATGTAGTAATACAGTAGAATGAAGCTACTACTTTACGCTGGTATTCTGTGAGGGCGTGGTCCTTCCACGGTCGAGCTGACCCATTCGTGCTACATCTATAATATACGTACCTTTACTACATAGATTTATATGATATTATGTGAGAGTTCACATCTCAGTAGAACAGTGGCTTACCGTTCGGCTGGCACGATACAGGAGAAAATAAGGTTGAAATTTAGAATCATTTGGCAGGAGGGGGAGCAGGGGATGAGGGGAGAGGAGGAGGTGAGCGTTCCCTTACCCCCGACATCACTCCCATTAAAAGGTAATACACTGTTCTTGAGAAAAATCAAAAAAAGAAAATCCCATAAACCTAACCTCCAAATGATAACATTTATCATCTCTGGCAGGAGGGAAGAGGGGAGCAGGAGTGTGCCCTATCAGGGAAAGCCCCTTCCCTCCTTGCGGAAAAGTATAGTTTATGAGTAATGTTTTTTTTGTAAAATCATAACCTCACTTTTTTACACAGGAATATTGACCCAAAGTTACTTCTACAACGGCTTCGGCGCTGCGGGAAGTGCAGCCCCTTCGCCCTTGCGTAGCAAATCACAGTGCTCTCCCTCCGCGCCTACGGCTTTACAAAAACACTCACTGAAAGTATTTCTGGGTGTTCAAGTATTTCTGGGCAGTTTAGTCTTACGTCCTTGTCGCACTTACACAAAATTCTGTATGCTATCCAGCTTTTACAGTAATATTGCATACGTTTTTCCATGTTTTACACATTTTAAGTTATAATAGTTTTTATTCATTTTTTCGATAACAGTGCATTACCTTTTATGGGAGTGGTATTATTATAATCGGGGACCAAACCTCTACCAAATAAAACACCTTACACCCCCAAATTCTTGCCAAACGATTCTAAATCCAACCCGAAAATAATAAAACGTAACTAACCTGGTTTGGAGACATTTCGTTTGATTTCCGGTGCTGCAGTCAACGATGCTCGTCTCTCGAACTGTTCCTTGAAACTACCCACATGACCACCTGAACGGAAAAAATAAATAAAAGGATATCTCATTAACAATAAACAATTTTAGTTAAAACTGGTGTACGCATTAAATTTCAATATTTTTTTCTCTTCTTCCTCAAGAGCTGAGGTAGCTCATAATCGCTCGCAATAGTTTCATAATACGCGTGTAAACCAACATTGATCCCCGCCGCCATTATTAAAATTGTCAATTGCAATTATTTTAAGTGCTGATTTAACACGAGCTCGGCGGTAAAGGACATTAAAAAAAATATTTGTTATATAATATGTAAATAGCACGCTTTTTTCTGTCGCCAACATACGGCTATGAGAAATTCATAGCCGTATGTTGGCGGCCTAAGATTATCTATCACCCTTATCCAGTCGGAAGAAGTAATTTTTCGAAAAACCAGAAAGATTTTATGGCCTCTTCAAAATGGTAGTATAACCATAACGTATATACCAGATGTAATAAACTCAGACTTAGCAGAGACCAGCGTCAAAGGTGTAAGACATAATATTATGATACTTCAATCGCCAAGCCATTCGTTAAGTGTAGGGATTATAGCACAAATCCACCCTACCACTGGAGAGACCCATGTCGAGCACTAGACTATAACAGGATGCTAAAGAGGAAGAAAAGAAAGAAACTTTGTGTCGTACCGATTGATAGCTTTTTCGGTTTTGCCGGGGCAGGCGTCGTGGCGGCGGGCGCTTGTTGCGTCAAAGACAGCGAAGTCAATTTATCTGTAGTTGTGGCCACTGAAGCTGGTTTTGGTTCTTCTATCTATAAATGACGAAATTATTTACATTTTTATTAATATTTACTTTTTAATTTTATCAATTAATAAAGTACAATAAGTATAAACATTTTAAAAATTAGTTGTACTCAATAAAATATTTCAATTGTATCACACTTATATTCAGTCAGGTTATAATTTATTTGATGGATTACTTTTATCGGATGATTGAAAAACAAGTCAATTACAATAGTTTAGCCTATGATTAAGACAGAGAATTGATTAGATTTTACATGAAGGGGTCGAGTCTGTGTGACTAAGAGTATGCTGAGTAAGAGCTGATTCAGAAACTATTTTTGTTTTACAGAGGAGGGCCATTAGAGCTATTTACAACCTAAAACCGAGAGTCTCTTAGAGATAAATTTAAAGAAATAAATATATTAACTTTGGCCTCTCAGTATATTTACGAAAATTTAATGTATGTTCACAAAAACAAAGGTAGTTTTAGTAAAAAAAGTGATATACATTCTGTAAACACTAGGAACAAACATAAGCTAGTAATAGCAGTTTCTCGACTCCACAGAGTCAGTAATTCATTCTTGGGGCAATGTATACGCTATTACAACAAGGTCCCGGAAAGTGTACAGGCTCTCTCTATTACCAAGTTTAAATGTTTTGTTAAGCTGAAACTGTATAAAAAGGGTTATTATAGTATAAATGAATACATGATTAATAATAACCCCTGTGAATGAGGTGGTCGCTTCCATGCAGTTTCTAAAATAAATGTTGTAAATAATTTGTACAACCATTAATGTAAAATTTACTTTAAAAATAAAAGTCCCGCTGGGTGTCTTGCTGGTTCTTCCCAGAACAGAGGCTTTTTTTTTCGAACCAGTGGTAAAGTAAAAAATGACTTTCAATAAGAATTACACATGTGATCTATATTGAATAAAAAAATATTCTATTCTATTCTATACTATAAAATCTATTCTTTTTAACCGGCTTCAAAAAAAGGAGGAGGTACTCAATTCAACTGTATTTTTTATGGGTGTTACCTCAGAACTTTTTTTCTAGGTGAACCGATTTTGATGATTCTTTTATATTTGAAAGCTGGTGCTTTGGTTCATGTGGTCCCATATGAATGATCAAGATCTGACCAGTAGTTTTTGAGTTATTATTAATAATGCGTATTTAATTGACTTTGACTACATTGCCGATGTTCTCGTTTTATTTATATTGAAGTCGTTTGTACAAATTTTTTAATTTTACCACTTGTTTTGTTAAGTTCAATATTACCAGCTACATAAATAGGCTGCGATAGTTCAAAGGGCATAAAAGAATTCAAATTTGAAAAACCATGGTACCTATGAGGAATATAGAAAAGGAAAAACGAGTATGTACAAAGTGCAGTTAACTATACACTAAAATATTTTGGTTAGAATGTTTTATGTTATTTCATATTATATTATTTCTAATTCTTTACTTTCATTCTCTTTTTTCTTTGGAATTAAAAAAATACGAAGTTGGGGCTACCTTCACATCATCTTGCTTCTCTGGTGATTCTTTCTCTTCTCCTTTAAGTGGAGTGATCTTTTCTTGACTGTAACACGGGGTTTAGTCACGTCCTTAGCTTCTTCTTCTTCTTTGGGCATTTGCTTAGAGATATCAACAGTAGCGTCTTTGGCTAGTTCGACTGGTGCAGGGGCTATGGTCATAGTTGCTGATGATTTCAAGGAGGGTTGAAGCTGTGAAATGATGGAATAGATTATAAAAAGCTTTCCTTTTTTATAGCTGTGTATATTTCGAATTTCGCCGACTGGCGTAAGACAATCACTACCCCATATCATCCCGTGGGTAATATACTCTGTTCTGAACATCTAAATATAACGGACTCTATTCTGTTCCAAAAATCCTTTTAGAATGAGAGGAATTCCTTGCCCCGCAGCGGGAACTATGGTCTGTTACTTTCTTTTATTATTTTCTCCTGTATCGCGGAGGCATTTCACATAAATAAGAGGAAACTAAAATAGGAGATAGTCAGCAGCATCTTCCTGATAACATTTCAAAATAATATAAAAATTGCGGTTGCCAATCCGCCTGTCAAGCGCGGCAACTATGGCAAATGTATATTTAGCATTGGACTTTGATAGGCTGCAATGATGATGATGATGATATTTAGATTACCTGAACATATTTTGATATAATATCATGATTTAATGAAAACATGTCCAGTGACTCGAAATATAGCTATAACCAAAGAATGTACTAACAATTAACATTTTTAATTTTGATCTAATGTAACGATTAAAATTAAAAAATACCCATACTAAAATAATATTTTTGAAATACTTTATTACTCCATTTTAAGAAATTATACATTATGTATATAATAATCAAAATGTAAAATAATATATAGCATTTGAAGCAAACAGTTCTATCTATACTACCAGACCGACAATTCAGAACAAAGACTGTGTCACTGCTATGATTCGCGCGGGTGCGCCACTGCCGCGCCCGGGGTGCACGGCACGGTAAATACACGATTGTATTATCATTTACGACAATTACTGTTTTTGGCAAATACGAAATAAAGTTACATGCTTATCTGAAATAAATTTCAAATCACGTTGACAAAGTGCGCACACAAATAAGGTAAAAAAAATCAGTGTTAGATTGTTGATAACAACGTTCGCGGTTCACAAAACAAGGAACTATAATATATTAATTATAGTCTTCTCGCCCGCTAAAGAAATTACGGAGAATTTACCGTAACTTAGTGTGCGTAAATTAGTACCGTATTGTCTGTCTAGTAGCATACATAGAAGTATTTGATTTAAAGGTAATAATATAGAAGTAATCGTACTTGTTCAGCTGGCAGCGGTTCTTCAGCAGACGGCGAGTCCGGGGAAGGTTCTTCGGGGAGCGCGGCCGGCAGCTGAGCGACGCTTGTGCAACTGTTGGATACAAACATGTAGACCTTCCTATACGGGAATATTCACAAACTACGCGACTGCGATGCAAACCATAGGCCACTTACTATAGTCATTAGTCTATTAAATCACGTTGACAAAGTGCGCACATAAATAATGACAGCGTTTTCTTAATTATATGAAGGATTGTGGTCAAGCACTGGGTTATAATAAGTAAAAAAAAAGTCATTCCTCAGAAGCTAATAACCCTATTCAATAATAAGAGTAATTATCTATATAAATAAATATTAAGTTAAAAAAAATTATCTTCAATGAGAAAGGAAAATATAAATGAACACCATGTTCTGAAATGATAGCATAGGGAATATATAAATTACAGAGCGCTAATTTTTTCAGGCTTTTTTATTTACGTTTAGACATAAGTTGGTAGCACGTATCCATTACAGTAGCTACTTACCATGGTCAGTTCACCTGAGACTGTAAATTCGTTTGTCAATACAATTTTATAATTAAAAAAAACTCGTACCAAACTAGAATCGCTTGTAAATACCCTCATGTGAGGAAAGCTTTAAAGTAACGTACTTAGGCTATACTCACCCCATAGCTGGCCAGGTATTGATTTATATTAAACTACTACTAAACGGTCTAAGTGTGCGTTTCTAAAGAACTTTACCCCTTAGAAACACGATTGCGCAGATATGCAGTTTTTGAAGTGAAACTTTTTTAGTGTCGTTGTGATTTGAAACGCGATGAAACTAAAAAGCAACACTAAAAAGAGACGTCTATACGTGGTAGAGCCATGCTGCAGCTATATTAATAGTATAGTTGTAGCACGAACGGGTCGGATACCGGGGAAGGACCACGCTCTCACAGAATACCAGCGTAAAATAGCAGCTTAATGCTGTTGTGTTTCGTATGGTGAGTGTAGAGAACCGGAGACCCTTTTTTACTGGAAAAGAGGCATTCTATCTTAGTCCTCACGGCTGACAACGCATCTGCATTTAAATTCGCAAACAAAGATAGTTACACAGCAACCACTTACCATCAGGTGGATTGTGTGCTCGTTTGTCACCCTTATTCTATAAAAAAAAACATACATCTATATGATTTAACCTGCGAGAGAATGAGATAGAATCTATACCTAATATAATAAAGCGGAAGAGGTTTTTTGGTTGTTTAAACACGCTAATCTCTGGAACTACCAGTACGATTTGATAAATTCTAGCTAGATTTTGTACATGTTTTGTATATGATAGCTAGATTTATGAGTAATAGTGTAAGCTATCTAGCATTAGGCTACACCTCTCAGCTAGCTTTAAATATTGATTTTTGTTAAGCAGATCGGAAGAAAAAACGCTCACGAACTGTTTTATCCGCGTGCGCTGGCGTAATGGTTAGTGATACGTAAATACAATGTTCTAAAAAAATATAGATCTTTCCTCCATCTAAAAAAAAGGCCGCGTACCATAGGCCTATTTCTTAAACATAAAAAAATAAGCCACAATAAGGTATTTTGTGACAAAAAAATATTGAAAATAAAAAGCGATTTATGAGCGCTATTATTAGGCATGGCATATTAATCCTTACGTACGAAAGTTACTTCATCATCATGACAAATTAATGAAGATAAACTTTGCTTTTTATAGTATGTTATTTGGACGCATAGTTTAAAGAGATAATGAAAAATTCAAATAATTCAACACTCACACACACTTTATCTTATATTTTGTGCCGCACTTGTAGTTGAAAATGATAAAATTAAATAAATCATAATCAATTAAGTGAAATATTTTTATTTAATATTTCATTTCATTTGAAGGTTTCACTTCTACCGCGTGTGAACTGCTTTTTTCACACGGGTGTGAAATTTATTTAATTTACTTCGTTAGATGGCGGAATAACCATTTCGTTTATTAGAGATGTAAAATACCCAAACCTGCAACGGGGTCTCGTAATTCAATCGCATCTTTCACAAAGTTGGCCACAGAAACGTTAGACTTGACTAAACTATTAAATACCTCGCAACTTTCTCCTTCTTCCTCTGCAACCCGCTGGCAGACATCGCGAGCTCCAACTTGCGCTTGTTTTCGCCCGCAGTCACTATTGTGCGAGTTGGCGATGGTTTTATTGCATCTTCTCCACCCTCTAAAAATATAAAATGTCTGTTGGCATTATCATAATCACCAATGTCAAAAAAATATTTTTTGATAACCAAATTAAACAACTCTATTCTAAGCTATCGCAAGATTCTTTTATTAATTGAAACGTAGGAGGTTAAATTCAGTTTACATAAAGTACGAATGACATAGCAGTAAATGTAAGTTTACACGTAAATCAAGTTACGGGCGCGGGTGCGGGCGCAGTCTCGGCGGGTAGCTGGCACAGTAACCATGCCAAGCAGTCGTATTTTCATTTACGATATTTACTGTTTTTAGGCAAAAAATTTTTTATTACAATCTTATCTGAAATAAACTTCAAATTACGTTGAAAAGGAATGCACATAAATAATAACAGCATTTTCTTAGTCACATAAAACAAAATCAGTGTTAGATTGTCGAAAACAACGTTTGCGATTTACAAAAAAAAACATAACTAGTCTTAGAGTTTACGTTTGAGTTACGGAGAATTGACCGTAGCTTAGTGCGCATAGTATTAAGGTAGCAGAGCCCGTCTATATAGTAGTATAAATATAAAGAAGTCTTTGAACCTCGTGTACAAAGATGGGAGGGTTCAATACGAGGGCGACACTGATAGTTTTTAGAACTGGCCACTTGTAAACGATATAATAAAAAAGTAAGTTCAAATTTTGAAAATGGAACTCTTTGCCAATATTATTGTGTATATTTTATTAATTTGTCATTTGTTTACGATTTGGCGACAAATTGAAAATTGTCTGTGTCAATTTCGTACAATGAGAAAATTTTCGTACAATGATTTTTTATGACTTTCGATGTCATTTAAGTCAACAAGAAAGTTATGATAGACTTCGATTGGCCTTTCACGATGAAGCCCCATCTCGTGCCACTGTTTACAACTGGTTTAATGAGTTTAAACGTGGTCGCACTAATCTCACCGATGATCTGCGTGAGGGACGGCCCTCTACGGCGACGACTGAAGATAACATCAGTGTTGTGCGGCGTATGATAGAGACTGACAAAAGAGTGACTTATCAGCAGATTCGGACGAGCTTAGGAATCAGTATGAGTTAAGTGCACAAAATCCTCCATGAATATTTAGCGGTCAGGAAGCTTTGTGCCCGGTGGATACCTCATAATTTGACAAAGGCCCAAAAACTCCGTCGTGTTGATTGTCGTGAAATGGTTCAAAGATTTAACGGAGGTGACTCAAATGCTGTGTTCGACATACTTACGGGTGACGAAAGCTGGATTTATTGTTATGATCTTGAAACTAAGAGACAGTCCGCTGTCTGGGTGTTTCCCTCCGAGGAGTTGCCAACTAAAGTGAAGAGAGGTCGAAGCGTGGGAAAAAAGATGGTGGCCTCGTTATTCGGAAGGACAGGTCATTAGGCAACAATTGTTTTAGAGGATCGAAAAACAGTTACTGCAGAGTGGTACACTAACAATTGTTTGCCACTTGTCTTGGAAAAAGTTCGGGAAAAACGACCTCGCAGTAGGATCCTCCTTCACCACGACAACGCCTCGTCGCTCACCGCCAAGCAAACAATCGACTACTTGGCGACGTCAGACGTGGAATTACTGGGTCACCCGCCCTATAAGCCCCGACCTCGCACCTTGCGATTTTTATTTATTTCCGAAAATAAAAGAAAAACTTCGAGGAAAACGTTTTATGGACGCCGAGGAAACAGTGGCTGCGTTTCAAAATGTCGTCGAAGAGACCCCTAAGGACGAGTGGACAAAGTGCTTTTCTCAGTGGTTCCATCGGATGCAGCGATGTATTGATGTAAATGGACACTATTTTGAAAAGATATAATAAAACTAATAACTTGCTAGTTTGTTCAGTTTTTGATTTTCTAAGAACTTTCAGTGTCACCCTCGTATCTGTCCAGTTAAATAAGGGATGTTTAAATTGCCAGTCAAATTAGTTTATTATTGTCATAGAAGTTAATTAAAGTCACAAGCTGTTAGTTTTCTAATTCTTGTTTTCTTACCAGCTACAAGCTCGAGAATTCTCTTCTCCGCCGAGTTGCTTGGCTCAACAGGCATAGACGTTGAGCTTGTTAGGTCTGTGCAACTTTCTTCTGGTCCCAGTTCATTCTGTCAATAAAATAAAATTTCAACGTCCATGTATTTTTTTAAATTATTAAAACAGACTGTACCATATATAATTACCGTAGGCGATAACGAGGAAATCTGAGGAAAGCGGCACATAGGGAGGAGGAGTGCAGCGTCAATTATCTATGATTCAGATTGTCTGTAATGTGTGAGCAAGGCAACATAGATTGAGATGAAAAGTTGATCTACTTGGTGCAGAAATATGAATATTTGTAGCCAAATACTACACTGACAGAAATTTGAAAAAGAATGCACAGGGAAAAGTGTGCAAAATGAAATGAATTCGCAATTAGCGTGAATTCTCGAGCATTCTCACTACTTCGCTTGTTATCTCGGGCATCGTGACAAAATTAACAATCCTCTCCCGCCGGTAGCAACTGAAGTAGAACTAAGTCGGACGACATCGGTTTGATTATCTGATTTAGGTCTGGTATTTTACGAATTTAATGTCTTTGTTGTCTAAGACGTACCGCAAACAGAGACAAGAGTCGAGTCGCATCGAAACACCAGTGTGCAGTGTACTCCCGCCGCTATTTTTATGAATTTGATTATGCATCAGCAACGCCCTGGTTCGACTTTGCATTGGGCGCCTTCCTGTATTTGACCTGTAATACTACCTGTATTTGACCTAAATCGTGCAAAAAAGCTCCAGGTGCGACTCCAGGAAGCAGCCGCATCGGGTCGCAGCGGGTCGCAGCGGGCCGCACTCACCTCGGCCGGCACCACGACGGAGTTGCCGTGCGCGGGCGCGGCGGGCGCCAGCGACAGCAGCAGGTCGAGCCGCACCGGCGTCTCCGCGGCCAGCGCCTCGCCAGCCGCAGCGTGCCGCAGCGGGCCGCACTCACCTCGGCCGGCACCACGACGGAGTTGCCGTGCGCGGGCGCGGCGGGCGCCAGCGACAGCAGCAGGTCGAGCCGCACCGGCGTCTCCGCGGCCAGCGCCTCGCCAGCCGCAGCGTGCCGCAGCGGGCCGCACTCACCTCGGCCGGCACCACGACGGAGTTGCCGTGCGGGCGCGGCGGGCGCCAGCGACAGCAGCAGGTCGAGCCGCACCGGCGTCTCCGCGGCCAGCGCCTCGCCAGCCGCAGCGTGCCGCAGCGGGCCGCACTCACCTCGGCCGGCACCACGACGGGTTGCCGTGCGCGGGCGCGGCGGGCGCCAGCGACAGCAGCAGGTCGAGCCGCACCGGCGTCTCCGCGGCCAGCGCCTCGCCAGCCGCAGCGTGCCGCAGCGGGCCACTCACCTCGGCCGGCACCACGACGGGTTGCCGTGCGCAGGCGCGGCGGGCGCCAGCGACAGCAGCAGGTCGAGCCGCACCGGCGTCTCCGCGGCCAGCGCCTCGCCAGCCGCAGCGTGCCGCAGCGGGCCGCACTCACCTCGGCCGGCACCACGACGGAGTTGCCGTGCGCGGGCGCGGCGGGCGCCAGCGACAGCAGCAGGTCGAGCCGCACCGGCGTCTCCGCGGCCAGCGCCTCGCCAGCCGCAGCGTGCCGCAGCGGGCCGCACTCACCTCGGCCGGCACCACGACGGAGTTGCCGTGCGCGGGCGCGGCGGGCGCCAGCGACAGCAGCAGGTCGAGCCGCACCGGCGTCTCCGCGGCCAGCGCCTCCGCCACCTCCAGGCACGATGTCGAGCATCCCGCGTTCACCCAACTGCAAAACACACCATACAATATTAGAGTGCAATGCGTGCTCGAATAAAATATGGCAAATGTTCTAATCGGCTTTTTCAATTGTATAATATTTATACCCAGCACTACCAACGTACTAGAAACAATTTTTTTGTTCATTTTTAATATCGTTTTTATTTTAGTTTTTAATTTAATGTTAATTGAATAAGAAAATTTTAGCCTGGGATGGCGCGGTATTGGCATCTCACAAGATCAGAATTGAACTGTCACGGGCCGATAAACGAACATAATATGTTAAAATACTATGAACTTTAAACGGTTGCACCTGTGTCTATTATAATATCAGACCAACAAAGAAAGATAGACAGAACACTACGTACATTTCAAGTGACGCCGAAACCGAAAGTAAATTATTGTAAGAACTCGTACTCATGTACACATGCAATATATGATGTTTTTTTCTTCGTTACTTCGTTACTTCTTTGATGATCTGAGATTACAATAGACACAGGTGCAGCCCTTGCAGTACTTTGGGGATAGAATATTTTTACCTGTATATGAATTAAATATATAAAATATATTTGCTTTGTTTTAAATATCATGCTACTATACCACAACTGTAATTAGTAACCATTTTTAGTAAGAAAAAAAAAAATAAAACTTCAGCATGCATTACTTCGTGACAGTGAACGTAGATGTGGCTATGGCATTAAATGTAAATGTCATATTGTATTACTCACGTATGATCACAGATGTAGGCGATGTCCGCGCGCTTCAACGGGTCTACTGTGAGCATGTCTCTAATCAATGGCGACGCAGCTGAAAATAAAATATTGTTTGAAAAATCCAAAAGTACACGCCTCATGAGAATTTCATTTAATTTTGATGAAAAAAATAAATTGTATTCCTGACTTTTAAAATATATTATTTACGTGTTTTAATTAAGCGCTCTATTATTTTAACAGGTAATTAGTGTCACCTACAGAAAAAAAAAATTACCAAAATAAATCGATTACACAAAGTATAAAATCGATATAGGCGGTATGATACATTTATCCTTTGTCTATCAAGGGCTAAAAAATATGAAAGCGTCTTTAAAAGTTGAAAATCATTTTATTAACAAATTACGCCTACTACGCTATTGATATGAAATAGAGAACCAGTTGATGTAATTCTGAAGGTAATAAAAAAACCCGGTCTCGATACTCGATAGTGTTTCCTTCATATACGGCTACTCATATTATCGTATAAGTGAAATATGGTTATGATAGAGGCATTTTAAGAACACAAAATTGCTTGACCTTGACGTGAGTAGAGCACTTACATGCGTACAATATCAATTTGATCGTGTGACCCTGTGCAGCTAAAACTTAAAATAATGGCCGGATTCTGCATTGGAGATTACCAATTACATATTTGACTTTACATTACTACCACTTGTTTTTATTTGATACGATTTTAGAACTTGATATTATATTAATTTATTAATATTTTAATGAAATACTCAACAATTCTTAAACATAACCTTTCACAGTTACAATTTTAGTTGAATATATACTAATAGCCAATACAGCTTTGGAAATATTCTAAGACTGAATTTTAGGTAACTTGATTAATTCAAATCTAATTTTGGTGTGAGACTAAGGGTTTAATTTAATTTTCTTTTGATAAAAAGGTGATACTTGCTGACGTTTAAGAAGTTACGTACTAGATGGATTCTTAGGTTCGTAGTAATCGCCGTTGCTGATTTGTCGGACTAGACGCTTGAAGTTAGAGCCGTCGAACGGCATAGCTCCGTAGACTAGAGTGTACAGCAGCACCCCCAACGACCAACAATCCACCTGATGGAAACAAAGTGATTCAAAACTATTTAAAACTATTTCTGTGCATTTGCCCTCTCTATGTTTCAATGTAATTGACAAACTCAAAATACTGTAAATTTATATAAAGCTTGTGAGAAACCATAATAACAGAACTCAAAAAGTCGTTATCAACGGTAAAGGTTCCTCCGGATCGGTAGTATCAATGGGCGTTCCTCAAGGCTCGATTCTTGGCCCATTCTTATTCTTAATCTTTATTAATGACTCACCTTATCTTGTAGGGGACAATCACGATATAGTATTATTTGCTGATGATACCTCTTTAATTTTCAAACTCAAACGACAGTCAATTAATATTAGTAGTAGTAAGATTAGTAGTAGTACATTAGTTTAACGCCAACAATTTGCTCTTAAACGGCAATAAGACAAAATGTATAATATTTACAATACCTAATGTTAAACATTCAAATACCAATGTGTTCTTAAATGGGTAGGAGTTGAGTCTTGTGGATACCACTGTTTTTCTTGGTATTACTATTGACGCGAAGCTTCAATGGGGCTCCCATATATCTAAATTAGCAGGCAGACTTAGTTCTGCAGCATATGCTGTACGAAAAATTAGAAGTCTCAATGTTGAGACAGCTAGATTAGTTTATTTTAGTTACTTTCATAGCGTGATGTCTTATGGAATTTTGCTATGGGGTAATGCGACTGATATTGAAGCCATATTTGTTTTGCAAAAGAGAGCCGTATATTATATTTATAACTTAAATTGTAAGCATAAAGAAAATTTAAAGAAATAAACATATTAACATCGGCATCGCAATATATTTATGAAAATGTAATGTATGTACATTAAAACATAAATAGCTAGAATAAAGATGTTCATACTTTAAACACTAGGAACAAACATAAGACTCCACAGAAATAGTAATTCATTTATGGGGCAAAGTATACGCTTTTACAACAAAATCCCAGAAAATGTACAAAAATTGTCAATAAACAAGTTTAAATGAATTATTAAAGAAAAATTGTACAAAAAGGGTTATTATAATATCAAAGAATATACAAATGAAAATAATCCCTAGGAATGAGGTGATCGCCACCATGTTGGTTCTATTAAAATTTATTTAAAAATTGTACAAACAAAATTATTGTAGTGTTTAAAAAAGTCCCGCTGGGTTTCTTGTTAGTTCTTCCCAGGACAGAGGTATTTTCCGAACCAGTGGTAAATAAAAATACTTTCAATTAGTATTATGTAGAATAGAATAGAATAGAATATTGATTTATTTCCATTGAATGTAGGTATTAACAATAAGGTGTTGACAGAGTACATAAAAGATCTGTACATTTTTATGTAATAATCTATATTGAATAAAAATCATTCTATTCTATTTTATTCTATTTATACCAATATCCAAGGATAATTTAATGGACAAACACATAGATTTGTAAAAAATATTTGTATGACTTATAAATTAGTTATTCTGGACTAGGTGTTTGTCTATGTGCAATTTAAACATTATATGAAACGCCCCCACAAATCATTATGTGGGGTAGTTTTATTACCGTTTATTTTAATTATGACAAATTTATTTTATGGATAAAACAAATGTTAGGGATTTTATTGTGTTTAATTTAATTTATTTATAGTTACTTTAATTCTCTTTCTTTATTAAGCTAAAATATTGTGCTATGCTAAAAAGTTTTGGAAAATTACACATGAATTAACGACGACTATACGACTACAAAAAATATGTCATCTTTTTGAAATATTATACCGTCATTTTTTCCGGCATTTTTGCTATGTAATGTTAAAGGAAGAGGCAGTGTCGCTCTACTAGCAGGATATTTAGATTTGTTTTTTGACGTTTTTGTAGAAATTTGCCTTTTCAAGAATGCGCCATCAGATATTTTTAAAAGAGTTGCCCATACTTAGCACGCTGGGCGTGAGATTTGGGTTCAGCATTTTGGATTGAACGTCTGTTAGTCGCCAGAAACTTGCCCGATAAACATTTAAAAAATATATTTTATAAAGTTAGCCCTATCACATTAATATAAAACAGAAGTTATTATGACATAACCTTAACATACTTTAGCTTATCATAAAATACATGAGCAACTTAGAAGGATTTGCTGTAAATTGCTTGGCCGGCGGTTTGGCGAACGCAATATCAAACGCCGTAAACGTTTAATTATCATATCTATAATCTAATCCAGTGTCTTAAATCCTAAATTTTTCAAAATGTTTCATCTACCGTCCATAAAGAGAATCGGGATTTTCTTAGAAGTGAAAAATGAACTTCCAATCGACTTGATAGTAAGTGGCCACTGCAGCCCATGGACATCTGTACCCAAATTGAAATAAAGAAGTTCTATGAGGACTAAGATGTAATGCCTCACAGCCTATAATCATACTGGCTCTCAATACCCTTCAGACCAGAACACAGCAGTGCAGAAATAGGTAAGATGGTACCTA
Organism: Parnassius orleans; assembly: GCA_029286625.1. Taxonomy (NCBI): domain Eukaryota; kingdom Metazoa; phylum Arthropoda; class Insecta; order Lepidoptera; family Papilionidae; genus Parnassius; species Parnassius orleans. Next base: position 2,470,222 of record JAGSMP010000165.1, on the reverse strand, counting down.
CCCAGACCCAGAAAAGGACACGTAACACCCAGCATGTAATTACCTCAGGCCCGATATATGGTGTCCCTTTAACAATTTCAGGTGATGCGTAAAGCGGCGAGCCACAAAACGTAGAGAGTAATGAAGTCTCTTTAAAAACGTTTGACAAGCCGAAGTCTGCAATCTGTAAAATGATAAACGTACATGTTAATAATTTATCTTCATATTTTTTTTTCTTTTCTGTATGTACTCATATTTGTTACAACTTGTATTAATATGCCATTATTAAAGGAATACTATATACGCAAGGTTTAATTTTAATACACGCACTATGGTATAAACTGTTTATTTACAACCGAAGGTAAGGCATAGATAATAACGTAGAAATCACTATAGGTTATTGTTAGATACCTACCCATAGTTATGAAAACCATGTGTAAGATCTAATCGCTAGTTTATAAACTGTAATGATTAAGTTGAATTTTTAATTTCTTCTTTATGTTTCCCAATATTAAGAAAAAAGAAGAGTTAATTAAGAATTAAATTATACAAAAGTGATAGATTTTACTTTTCTGAATTAAAATATGATATAAGATGGTAAAAAAAACCAACCTTAGCACTACCAGTGTCGTCCAGTAAGACATTTTCTAATTTTAAATCTCTATGGCAGATCTTGTGTATGTGACAGTAGTAAACAGCTGTCGCGATCTGTCGGAATAACCTGAAGCAATATGGGAATATCAGACAAATAATTTATAGGAAGGGCAATAAATTTAAAGAATATTTCGTAAACATTGTAATATTCAAAATCTTCGTTATTTCTATACTATTAAAACGAAAAAGTTATGTCACATTAATTCAAAGACAAAGTCATAAACTTTTTATTTCATTTAGCCTTGTTTAAAACTCTTATAAACGTAAAAATCTACACCGGTTCGTAAAAAAAATATTTCTTAGAGAGTTCAACAACAATAAACAGTTCGGGACTAGTCGTCATAATGAAGTCAATATAATTTTTGTCAAACCGTGGCTGTACGGGGTCCACTTTCCGTGGTGTTTTCTTAACTCCTAACGGGACTGTTGATCATGTGGACGTCATCATTCGACCCGAGGTGAATGAATCCCAGGTCGAGCCAAAAAATGAAATATGAGTAAGGCCGAAGTCTGTATCAATTTTCAGTCGCAGTCAATAATAAGATTTATTTGGAATTTACTAACATAGAGACTATAACTTTCCATGGCGGCATAATAGATTTACAATTTCATATTTTAAAGGAATATACATGTATTAAACGGTTCAAACTGATAGCGGCTTTACCTTCTGGCTTCTTCTTCTTCTAATACTTTCTTTTGACTGAGGTAGTCGTACAATTCTCCTCCAGAACAGTACTCCATCACAAGTATCATCTTCTCGCTATTTTCAAATACTGAAACATAAAAATAACTAAACTAAATATCGTTATAATCGTTAATCGGGAAGTTATAAGTTAACAAAGTTTAGACGTTATTTAAATAAGCTTTTATTTATCAACACAAATGTGCTAAGGGCCGTCGCACATCGTAACAACTCAAAACCTCATTCGATTTAGTCGTAGAAATGTGGACCGTATTATTCTATAGCTTATAGATTAATTATACTTCACTTAAATCAAAAGACCACGTCGTCTTTTACTAGGTGATAAAGGTTACTTCCTTTCTGACTACGAGTCCGTCTGGGTTAGTATCATACTCTTACGTATATTTGCCACAAAAAGCAATGCTTCTTAGCCCTCAGAGATGACAATGCATCTGTAGCCTTCTTTAATGGAAGTTAGTTGCATTTGTCCATGGGCTGCATGAGCCACTTACCGTCAGGTGGATTGTAAGCAGTGGCGTAGCTACCCAGGGGCTAGGCGGGGCAGTGCCCCGGGGCCCCCAAGCTAAAGGCGTTCCTCGGCCTCCAAGAACGACGTTCGAAAAATTATGTACTATCCTAGTTGTATAAAGAATTTTCGAGTTTTAACTTTTTGGCCCCTGACCGCGAAAGGCTCGGACTGAAATCACAAAAATTATTCTCACTTCCAGAACATAAATATTACATTGTTAAAGGTAATTGTCTACTTCGTTTTATTGTATTTTTTATATAGAAGAGGGGGACAAACGAGCATGCGGCTCACCTTATGGCAAGTGTCGACCACCGCCTATTAACAAATACAACACCAGGGGAATTGCAGGCGCGTTGCCGACTTTTATAAAAGGAGTAAGCTCGTTTCTTGAAGGTCCCTAGGTCGTATCGGTCCGACAGTAGTGGACCGCCAAACATCCCGATGATGTGGATTTGTGAAATGCGTTGATGAAATTGTGTGGCTGGAATTAATCCGAACAATTCCTCTGAACACTCCCCGTGGTAAACGCGATAGAAAATGCAAAGGGATGCAACATCTCTTCGTCTCGTCTTTCGTCTTTGTCGGTCGTCGACGATTCGAGCCGCTCTGTGCTGAATGCGGTCAAGTGGAAGGAGCTGGTACTAGGGAGCCCCGGCCCAGGTATGAGAACAGTATTCCATGTTAGGCCGAACCTGCCCTTGTAAAGTAGCAAGCAGCCGGCATAAAATACTGTCCCGCCCTGCTGAGCACGCCAAGCTTTTTAGAGGCCAATTTAGCCTTCCCTTCCAAGTGACCACGAAACTGCACGTTATTCGATATGTTAACGCCGAAGATTCCGATACTGGCTGAGGTGCCCTGAAATTGAGGAGTTACGACAAAGAGGTTCTTTTTAGTGGTAAACGCGCAAACTTGTGTCTTCTGGGCATATCTGAGTATCGTACCGACCTGAAGGCGAAATTATACTTCTTTTTAACAGTGCTGGTGAAGCACTTCTATTATAGCGCGATGCAATTTTACAGGAGCGACGAAACCAGGCACCACAGATGATAGAATAAAGAGTTCCATTGCCTCAGTAAAGTACCACATCAGTGACAGAATCACGTTGGGATCATCCGGCGAGAAGCATACCCGCCCCTGTCCTCAAGGGAAGGATGTAAAAAAAGACCGCATCCTGTCCCAATCGGCCGACCTATAGCGCCAAACATAGCGGCGATCTGCAGAACGCAACCGCGATGGGAGTGTGAGTGGCACCATAGTCCGGATCAGACAATGGTCCAATGAGCCAAGAGGGGCGTCGACGGAGACCTGATATCCGTCCGGATGAGAGGTCAGCAGAAGGTCCAACAGGGAAGGTGCAAGATCCTCCACATCTAGAATCCGCGTAGGCGAAGTAACCATTTGTGTCGGACCATATGCCAAGGCAAAGTCATAAACAGATCTTCCCGCATGATCGGTTAAACGAGAACCAAGCCATTCAGCGTGGTGGCCGTTAAAATCACCAAGGATCACGATCTCTGCAGATGGGACCTGTTGTAGCACGGAGTCTGCAGCGATTTGGACGTGGTCGATGAGTTGGTCTGTGTTGGCATTACCTATAGAGGCACCCGTAGACGCGAGGATGGTCGTCGCTGACCTTCAAGACTGCCGAGGCGTCGAGAACAGATGTCCTCTCTGACGTATACGCAAACTCCAGCCCGAGGCACAAAGGTGTTCTAATTTGTACCCCGGATAGGAGAGAAGTATCGACCGGAGAGGACACCTGCGTCTTGGTTAGAAAGAGCAAGGTCGGCTTCGCCGTCTTCAGATGGTACCTATTGGACATTGTTAACGTTCGAATAAAATTCCCTGATGTTGTAGAAATTCACGGATAGCGTGGCAGGGGTCACGGTCCCGGAAACGGGAGGCAGCCTAAGCACCCGCACTAAGGGAGAGTAGGGCAGCTTGGGCGTGTATGCTCAGGCCAGGGATTCTCCATAACAGGAGTATTGGTACCCTTCTGAGATGGTTTCTTATTTAATTACACTAACATGTTAAGGGGGAGAGGGGTTAGTTCTCCGACCACAAGCACTTACCAGGCGAAGTAAACTTCTACTTCACGCTGGTTGACTGTAGATAAGGTCGTGGTACCTCCTTGGTTCGAGCCGGTCCACCCATTCATTACAGCTCTTCATTTCATGTCTTACCAGGTCGTCACTCCATTTAGTCTGGTCCACCCGTGCGATAGCAAAAGCTGCCGTGTGGCTCTTCCACTGTTATGTTGTCTGCCTATATTATTAACTGTAATCTACTTCGTCATTGTTTATGCGTTATACATAATACTTAGTAGTAAGTAGCTTTGCTTTATTATGCCCTGCAGTGGGCGACAAGGAGCTGATGATGAAGTAGTTTTGCACTTTTAAAGTATTTAGTTTAGTTTAAATAGGGCCCCAATTTCAATTTAGGGGCCCTTGGTTACATAGCTACGCCACTGACTGTAAGTTCGTCATTCGTTTGTCACTTCAATTTTATATGAATAAAAACCATATTCTACTTTCATTCAATATTAGAAAAAAATCGGTAAGGTAATGTGACACAAAACGAATTACAAAACTTCAAATTTCTCACAAAATTTCGCCTAACTTTGAGTCGAATTGAGTTGAGACGTTACAGGTGTCGACGACCATAAAGTAGTGGACCAATGAGTACCAAAATAGATAGTAGACCAAAACCTATATTCAAACTTATTTTTCCTCGATATATACTTTTGGTTACTTATACAAGAATAGAATAGAATAATTTTTATTCAACATAGATTATTACATAATACTTATTGAAAGTCATTTTTTTATTTACCACTGGTTCGGAAAATACCTCTGTCCTGGGATGAACGAGCAAGAAACGCAGCGGGAAAAGTCAAAGACGACAAAGACAAAAAACCCAGCGACATTTTCAGATCTGATAATAAATATTATGCCTCTTTTAACCTCAACATCACTGGGATTTTCTTCCGATATTTTTTTTTCGTTTATAAAATAAATAATAATTAATCCGGAAATATATCAAATTGGGCTGGAAGTGTGGGTGTTCCAAAATTTCAAAGCACATTCTTTGTATAGCGGCTACCGCAATAGCGCAACAAGCGCAACAACGCGTCCGTGCAAAAGGCAGCAAAAGTAGCACTTCAATTTTTCTTGCCTTTTTCCTTGACAGTATTCATACTTTTAAATCATTTATTTTAATTATTCAAGCGTAGTATTTCCTGTAATGCCTGGGCCGCAAACATCGCGATAACGCGAATATTCAACTTATCACTCCTTCCACTTGACCGTATTCAACGGAGAGCGGCCTGAATAATCGACGACCAAGTTCTTTCCGACTTGATCCACTGGCCTAGCGAAAAGACGTTGCAACTCTGTGTATTTTCTACTGCATATACCACGGGAAGTGCTCAGAGGAATTGTTCGGATAAATTTCAGTTGCTGAATTTCACCATCGTACACTGCGACAGAACTAGAAGTTCCATCCTCATCACCTCGATGGCTGGCGGTCCACTACCGCGCAAATTACGCTGATTTTCTGGACCGATACGACATAGGGACCTTCAAGAAAAGAGCTTACTCCTTTTTAAAAGGCCGGTAACGCACCTGTACTTTCCCTGATGTTCCAGATGTTCATGGGCGACGGAGATCATTTACCATCAGGTGAACCGTATGTTCATTTGCCTCCTCTTCTATAAAAAAAAAGTTGTTCTAAGGTCCTAAGACTTCTACTAAATCATATTTTTGACGTGACCGAGGTGTGTGCCTTTTGTGTACCTTTAATTGTTTATCAACAATAACTCAAACAGTACAAAAATATTGTTTTATTTTTTATTTTGGTCTTCTATAATCAGCTTCATTAGTACAGGTATAAATAATATCTATACAAATAAATAAAATAGAAGTGTCTGTCTGTAGTGTCAAAATAACAGCTTTTTATTAATTCATAATATGAAAATATATTATTATACGGTGCTTACTAAAAACAATTTTTAAAGGCGAACGGCAGGCTTGTATGGGAATTTCGTACAGCTAATAACATTTCGTGTTTTGGGATATTTTTAGTTTTAATTGGTAGTTAGTAGGATAGACAAGCCCTTTTTAAATTCTTAGAAAAAGTTATTACCAGTTTTATTTTTTAAGGTTATGTACTAGTGTACCAATGTAGATTGTCACATATAGGCACATAAACATTGTTTTGGTGATAAAGTAAATGTTCTAGATTGCTTGTCGCTATATTTGTAGTGTTTTACTTGCCATTAAGTAGGTGGATTGAGATGAGGATCGTACCTACTAAGTGATAAACAATAGTTTGTTTTTGTAATTATAGTGACAAAACCACAATTCAAAACAACAGCAAAGAACTAAAATGAACTGAAAGACAGATTGTCCTTACCTGTCAATAAATAATTGCCATAATATGGACAAATTATGAACAAAAAAGAAATTGATGACGAAAATCATTCCTATAATTAAATCGTTAACCATTATGATTCTATACAACAATTATGCATTCTTAGGTATAATATATGTGTTTAATTATATAAAGTGTTATTTCTATTTCTAAATAATTAATTATCATTTCGATATTAATGTTATTTTACATATGGCAGCTTCTATGAATATGAATTAAAATCTTTTTATTTATATTATTAATTAATTCTAAAAATAGTACACTAACATGAAAATAAATGTCTTAGTTGCCTTAATATGTGGTACAAATTCTATAAAAGAACAAAAAAAAAAGTATGTGGTACAAAATCTGCCGTTCACCTTTTTGTCTGTCTGTTTGTTCCGGCTAATCTCCGAAATGGCTGGACCGATTTTGACCGAACTTCCACTGGCAGATGGCTGGTGTTATAAGGATTAACTTAATAAAAATTAAAACCTATGAAATCGAACCGTAATGAATTCCACGCGGACGAAGTCGCGGGGAATAGCTAGTAAGGTTATATATTATAACTTTTTAAACGCCCTAAACTTTATTATTGCTGTAGACAGAGTGCACATACATGTAATTCCATAGGGTGGCCGTACAATTATAGCTTTTACCGCCGGTATGGAATTTAATCCTTCATTTTAGCAACATCGCCCGACTGTACAATTATTATTAGAAGACTAAAAGGAGCAAGCGACGACATAATTTAATGTGACCGCGTGAAACGTTCATGTAATACATGAGAAGTGGATTTGTAACAAGTGGATATCGACGTATAATTAATCATTATTATAATTATTTAAGTCTATCACAAGTTTACTGCTAAACATAGGCATTCCTTGGGAATAAATGACTAAATATGTATGCAATTTTTTTTGAATTTTGATATTTATTCTATTAACGAGTGTCTTAATCAGTGCTGATATAAAAATGCCCCCCCACCCCCGAGTGATGGGGATCATTCCATGAACTTATTGAATCGTAACTTTCTACTACTCATTTATGCACCCTCAATTCACACTCACCAGTGATCTAGATTCATGAAGTAATTATTTACTATTTTGACTGCCTCACCTTCGTAAATATGGACGATGTTGGGATGCCTCACAGAGGACATGATCTGTACCTCGCGGCGGATGCGAATGAGATCGGCTTCCGATTCGATTTTGCATTTTTTAATGGTCTTGATCGCGACCTCTTGTCCAGTCTTCTTGTTTATACCCAGCTGCACCTTGCCGTATGTGCCTTGTCCTAATTTTCTAACTATGTCAAATCTATAACAAAAAGAAAAAAAGAAAATTTAAAAAAAATTTTTTATATTGAATAATTATTATATTTGTACATATATATAATAATATTTTTTATTATATTTAATATTAATATATTTTTATCATATCTAAATGTTGGGAACGTAGTAGAGTCACGCTGGAACGTATTATGGTTTCAAAACGTGGGTCGGCTCGACCGGAATAGGATAACAATGCATCTGTATTTTAATTTTTACTTGAGAATAAATGAAGGTAACATCTATGAGGTACGGCATCAATTTACCATCACGTGGACTATGTGCTCGTTTATTTCTATATAAAAACGGACAAGTACACGTAGGACTCGCATCCTGAGGATATCACATAAACTTAACTGTAGCCTGATAGTCATCAGGTTGAAATTCAGAAAAAGCGTCTTGTCACTCGGACAGACGGACGGACAACAAACTGATCCTATAAAGGTCTAGTTTATCCTTTTGAGTTTCGATGGTATTCCATAGTAAATGCATGAAAATAGTATTCATAGCAAATGTATTCTATAAAAATGCACATTTTTTATTTTATTTTGAGATATGAAACAGTTTATTATAAAGGATTTTTTACCAAAATATTAACCCCTATCTACTCGTGGTGATTCAATGCTGAGTGCTGACTGAACATGCAAAACTCTAGTCTAGATGATATAATAATAAATATAATAATTTAATATATATGTATAAGTAAATGATTTATGAAAACTGCGCATTGGACCAAAAAAATGGTGTTTACAACGTGGAAATGCTAGGGAAACACGGAAAGCATAAAGCAATTAAAATATTTCATACTTCGTGCACTCATATAATTTTAAAACAAATCGCACTTTGTAATAAAAAGCTGTTGGCATAGTAATTAAACCGGTTACAATTTACATTTCACAATAGAAAAAATTACAAGAAAACTGTAACGAAGTAACAAAATAAATTCGCCGCTATGATACGCAGCAATAAGATTTAAGACACGACAGTAAATAAATATTGTGCTTGTAACGCAGATTAACGAGCATTTAGCACGCAACTCTCACTACAAAGCAGTTGTGATAATTTGATGTCAATGCTACACGCTAACTGGTAGTGTTAGACCATTTGCCAATGTAAATACTACCGCCCGTATACCGATTGCGTTATGCTTGATATTTTGTTTAGCGTCCTGATGCTAAAGGGTCCATGCAAATAACTGTAGGTATTACATATTCATTAATTCATTACAGCCTATCAAAAGTCCACTGCTGAACAACGGCCTTCCCTACAGATATCTCCAAGAGAAATAATTTTTTCACAGTTGTCCCGTTTGGCAGGCGGGATGGCGACCGCAGTTTTTTTATTGAAGTTGTCATGAGGAAGACTGCCTGCTCGGCTAGTGGTCGATGCGCGATTGTTGATCATGAGGTGAATCTCGGGTCGGGCCAAAAATTGCTATTGGGTTTTTCTGACAAGTCAGGAAGTTTGCGATGTTTCACCCCGGTGCCTCGGAAAGCATGTGAAGCTAATGGTCCTGTGCCTGATCTCTTTCCGGTCGTGTCGGATTTCTTTCTTTTCGGTCTGGATGACATTAATAAGCTACATATTATAACGTACATTCTTAGAAAACTGACCGTGCAGCTTTAGTGGAGAGGATATCTAATGTCTGAGTCGTACCTCCTGAGCTGTTTTCGTGTCTAACACTGCACCTGATACTTCCTCAGATCTAATCGCATACATAAGTTATATCGAAAACTAAAGTTATGGACGAGTGAATGGCATTATAATGTAGAGCATAGTAAAAAGCTTTCGATGATCTTAGGTCGGCTGAACGGTCGAAAAGCTGAAGTGGCACTGGATTTTATATTATAGCTCCAAAGAATCTCGAAAAAGTTTTTTAGTAAATAGACGGCTTCCTAATGTCAACGCAATTTATGATCTAGCCTGATCTGATGAGTTGTTATTATGTTGGTTATATGATAAAAAATAATAATTAATAAGTATACTTAATACAAGAACTAATAATAATAAGAAATATTATTATTAGTTCTTGTAATAATGAAAAGACTTCTGGCAATAATGAAAAGACGGTAATGTTTTTTCACGTAGTTTTTCACATAAGTCTAATTATAATTACAAAATGAAGTAAGTTATACTTATTTATTCTGTGGTGTGTGGACTACAACGAGGAATTTTAACAGATATTCTTTATCATCATAAGTCACTAGCATCACTATGATTGATATTCATAATGATGTTAGGGACTTAATTGATGTAATAAAATGAGTATGAGTAGGTTAACATTCATAATAAAATTTCATATCGGTAATCTATTTGTTATAATACAAACAAGAAATAAATTGATGATAATGCTGGCAATAAGGTTGCCATGTAGTAACGGCATAAGAGAATCCACTACCCCTTAATATCATCCTGTGGGTGTCGGAAGAGGCGACAAGAGGGAATGAAACAAAATAATAAATAATCTAAATCACTACACACATAAAAGTATGTTTCTTTATATCTTCAAATCCCAACAGTAATTACTAACAACCAGGGGCGGACCACGAATTAGTGGGGCCCTGGGCTAATACTACTTAGGGACCTACCTAATTAATCAAACTAATGGCCATTTTGTCAAAAAACTATTTTCTTTTTTGTGTACTGTATTTTAATGTATACTGATGTACCTATCTCTTTCCGAAAATGAACTTTCTTATCTTCTTTTTTCTTTCTTTTTCACTAAAACTCATGAAATTTTCATATATCATAATTATTTTTAAAGCTTAGATAGCCATTGTCTTCAATGGTTGGGGGCCCTTACATCCACGGTGCCCTGGGCTGCAGCCCAAAAAGCCCATATATAGATCCGCCCCTGCTAATAACGTAAACGCGTGTTTAAGTTGCTAGCAGCAGTTTGTTGACGTCATAAGTGGACGCTTTAAGTCGTCAATGGAGTGCGCAGAAGCAGCAGAAGTTAAAAATACGTAACAAATAATGATATCCCTCCATGTAGTGACGACCTGGTAAGAGATGCAGGAAGTCAGTGGATGCAGGTGGCTCGGGAGCGTGCTTCGTGGCGTTCTTTTGGGGGAGGCCTATGTTCAGCAGGTGGACTTGTGCTAGGCTGTAATGAAATGAAGATGAAATAGTGAAGTTCGATTTCGCTATCGATTTTAAGTGTTGTATTACAAAACAGTGCAAAGGGTAATCAATTGATAAGAGTACAAGCTGACTGACTGACAAGCTACAAGCACGCTGTTCGGTGTCGTACTACGTCGTCAACGTCGTGTTTACTGTCAGCGAATCTCTTTTAATCTATCTACTTTCATCATCATCATCATTACAGCCCTTGACACGTCTACCTACTTTAACTTTTTTTATTTAGGGGGTAGTTACAAACAACATTACGCGACGTCATAGGTGTCCAGGACATGTCTTCTAAGCTTGAGTTTTTTTTAACAATTAATTTTATATTATAGCACATAATTAGACAAATTTTACAGCTACTGCGGATAAATATACGTCTGGCGCGCAATCATGATTAACCATTGTATCGAAAATAAATACTAATTATCACGTTAAACATAATTATTTTAATTGTATGTGGAGAACATTTTTGGAAGATTTTTTATTTATAGAATGGGTGTGACAAACGATCACACAGTCCACTTACCATAAGTGGATGCTGTGGCCCATAGACATCTACATTTATCGTCGATTAAGAATCACAATGCAGATGCGTTGTCACCCCTGAAGACTACGATGGAATGCCTCGTGTTTCCAGTAAAAAGGGTCTCTGGTTCTCTACACTCACCATACGACTCGGCACACCTAGTTCTACTAGTCCAGGAGTTCCAGTAGTAGTCACCGATGTACACCATCAGGTCTCTCCATCAAGCCCGGAGGTTAGGTCTCATAATAATTAACAAAACGAGCCCAACCTCGGCACACCTAGTTCTACTCCCCAGGAGTTCCAGTAGTAGTCACCGAAGTACACCATCAGGTCACTCCATCAAGTCTGAGGGTAAGTTCTCATCATAACTAACAAAACGAGCCCAAACTGGGCACACATAGTTCTACTCGTCCAGGAGTTCCAGTAGTAGTCACCGAAGTACACTATCAGGTCTCTCCATCATGTCCGGAGGTAAGATCTCATCATAACTAACAAAACAAGGCCAAACTCGGCACACCTAGTTCTACTCGTCGAGGAGTTCCAGTAGCAGTCACCGAAGTATACTTTCAGATCACTCCATAAAGTCCAAGGCGAATATGAATTTATATATAAATCCCACTTACTTTTAGCGAAACAAAAAATTAGGTCCTTACATATGAAAATAGCGTTTTGTTGTACTGACCAATTTGATCTGAAATATCTCCTCTTTGGTTAAGAATTCCAAATTCAAATTTATAAATTAATTAAGCTGGTTAGTTTTGAAAACAGTCACTCTTTTGTTCTTTCCTCATTATTTTTTTCTTTGGCGTCGCTTATTACCGCACAATGGAAAACATGAAATATCGGTATATTTACGAGTACGACTTCTACCGTGGCACCAGTGCTGCAGAAACAGCTCGAAGAATTAATGATGTGTACGGCGCTGGTGTCGCAAAAGAAAGCACGGTACGTTTTTGGTTTCAACGTTTTCGTTCTGGAAATTTCGACCTTCAGAACCAACCCCGTGGACGGCCGGAGACCAAAGTGGAAAATGAAGAATTAAAGGCTATTGTGGAAGCGGATCCATCACAAAGCACTTCAGAGATAGCTGCAGGCTTCGGGGTAAGTGATAAAACTGTATTAATCCACTTGAAGCAAATCGGGAAAGTAAAAAAACTTGAAAGAACCTCATGAATTGAGTGAAACGAACTTGCAAACACGCGTCGACTACAGCAAGCAGTTACTTTGCTCAACCGACACAATAATGAAGGGATTTTAAATCGAATCATTACTTGTGATGAAAAGTGGATACTGTACGATAATCGGAAGCGCTCGTCGCAATGGCTGAACCCTGGAGACCCAGCCAAATCCTGCCATAAACGAAAATTGACTCAGAAAAAGTTACTTGTGAGTGTTTGGTGGACTAGCGCCGGTGTCGTTCACTACATTTTCTAAAATCTAGCCAAACGATTACGGCAGATATCTATTGTCAGCAACTGCAAACCATGAAGGAAGAACCAGCTGCTAAACAACTGAGATTGGTCAATCGCTCTAGGTCACTGCTGCTTCACGACAACGCAAGACCACACACTGCACAACAAACAACCACTAAGTTAGATGAGCTACAAATGGAATGTCTGCGACATCCACCGTACTCCCCGGACCTTGCTCCAACAGATTACCATTTTTACCGGAATTTGGACAACTTCTTACAAGGAAAAAATTCAACTCCGATGCGGCAGTCCAAACCGCCTTCAAAGAGTTTATTGATTCTCGCCCCCATGGTTTTTTAGTAAAGGGATCAATGAACTACCTATGAGATGGCAAAAGTCCATAGATAACAACGGTGCATACTTTGACTAATTAAATATATTTTACAAAAAAAAATTGACTTTATATTCCTCCCGTACAAAACGCTAATTTCATATGTAAGGACCTAATATTATAATAAAAATGTGTGATTATAAAAATAATAATATTATTTTACTTTGCCAAGTACCTATGCATCAAATTCGAATATTTTCTGTTTTTACAGCGATCTTTTTCAGCTGCTGCAATCAGGCGATACAGTATCCACTCACGACGGCGGCCGAGCGCGGACTGTGGTTTCATGGAAATTATTGTACAACAAATCAAAACAGGCACCAAAAATAAAATAACCCTTATTGCAATCCATTATGATTCATCCGTATTAGCAAAATATGTGAAAAAATAAGCATCAGTTTTTATTTTTTTTACGACTATTTGTGACATTTTGATAAAAAGTAAACACTAGTATTTTTTATTTAATATTTTAATGTCTGCCTACTTAGAGTATTTTTAGAAATCTTAATATATGTTGATTATAGAACAAAAAATGTACCGAAACATGAGCCGGTATCGTTAATTTTGTAGAAAATGGCTAGGGAAGATCGTTTATAAAATATAAAAAACTATTATTTTTAACAAAAAAGTTACTACCATTTGAAGATGAAGAACCATTCTATACGTGGTAGTTATTAGTTATATTTGATTTAGTTTAGTTTTGTCACAAAATGTACCGAAAAAAAGCATGATTTCGCGTGATTTGCAAACGCACCCTTAAGGCTGGCAAAACATTACATCGATTAAGAATCAAAATGCAATTGTGTTGTCACTCCTGTGGATTAAGTGGAATGCTTCGTTACCAGGATAATTTGTCTGTTACTGTATTTCCGCGGCTGAGCCAATGAAAAAATATTTGTGCTGCAGCCTTAAAGCAGCAGCAGCGGCACTGCACCTCATGACATTGTACTGTATAAAAAGTAAAAAGCTAATCACCATTGAGACTGAAACTATGCAAATATCGAAGTCTCGCTGAACTATCTTATGCGCCAGAATTTAAATAGGAAATGCTAGAGCTAATAAACAGATACCAACATGTGATCTACACTCGTGTTATGTGCCAAGAAATAGCATTCATTTCCTGTCAGTTTGTCTGCACTTCATAATTATTGTCGTTGTAAAATGATATACGTGTCTTGCATTCATAACGAGGCCTAAATTCAATAAAATTTCAAAAACACACATCATTTTCTTAATTTAACGTATAGACGTTATAGAATACTAGCTGACCCGTGCCCACTTTGCTGGGCATCAAACATTTTTACTTGTGATGTAATTATCTTGTGTGTTTCTTAATACTGAGTGTTTAGGATTTATTTTCGGAATTGATTGACAAATATTGTTATTTCACATTAAAAAATATTATTAATCACAATTAAATATAGCCTATGTCACTCAGGAATAATGTAGCTTTCTACTGGTGAAAGAATTTTTAAAATCCGTTCAGTAGTTCAAGAGATTACTTCCTACAAACAAACTCACAAACTTACAAACTTAACCTCTTTATAATATTAGTATAGAAGTATAAATTTAGCTGACTAGCTGACACATTTCATGTTACTTGGAAATCACTAGTGGGTATACTCGGTCCACGAAATCAATTTTTAATACATGAAATTGTTAAAAATATGCAAATATGTACGATACGTATATATGTACGATACGTATATTATAGTCCCATCTAGCATCACCCAACTCTTCTTATATTAAATGGAAAATAAATAATAATTGATATTCCAATTTCTTTAATAGCTTTAATCCATCAAGCTAAAACCTAAGAGAAAGAAAAAATTAACAAGTAGAATGCCTATTTTATTACTTTATACAACGTTTTCAAAGTCCTACACATCGTTTTTGTATTCTAGTAACAGAAAACTCGTAAACTACGACCAAGTGACGTCATGGGCAACCTTAACGCATGTGGGTTTCCAAGGTACCAATTCTTAAAACTTGGCCATGAGTGGGTTGCTAACGCGTTAGTCGAATAACTAAAATTGAATGTATCCACCAAGGCATGGCATCCGATAGATGGCGGTATAACCAACTCTTTAAGCCAGGCGTAAAATATCTGCGACGGGGAGCAGTGTCAGAGGTGCGGGACGCCTCTAACTGCGATCGCTAATCCGCCTGCCAGGCGTGGTGTTTAAGGCAAATCCTGCCTACAACAGGAGAGGGACAGGTACAGCAGTGGACTTTTACGGGCTTATGATGAATAAGAAGTCACCATCTAAGCATAGTAATGTGATGCCTGTGGTCAGGGCTCTAAAATGTAATGACATAATATTATGTGGGAAGCGTTCGGGAGATTACGATATTTTCTCTTCACGTATTCTTCAAACCCTGAAACTGTACAAAAAGAGCGTTTGCCAATGATCATATCCGATGTTACAAAGCCTTCCTTTACATTGTATAATTTGTGTCTTATTTTACAGTTGTGTAGTCTTTTGGAAGCCCTTGTAGATAGTCAGTAGCAAATATAATATTAACTTTTCAATTAAAAGACATAGCTGTCTGCTTTATTGGGTGATACAACTAAGTTAAAGACGTTAAGAAATTCCAGCACCTCCAGCACAAATAAACAAGGAAAATGAAATCGAGATTAAGCGACAGACATAATGTAAAGAGCAAGTATTGAGTATATTAAAGATAACGTTGGCTTTAACCCAAAATAGATTTATTAGGGGCTAGCACCTACGATAAATAAGCGTGAAGTTCCGTGCAATTAAATCATATTTTGCATGTCAGATGAGAGCGTCAGCTGCCTTTTTTATTAAATAAAATTATATAGTGGCTCACAACATTATCTTCAATTTAATTATTAAAATATGATAAAGCAAAGAGTGCTTGGTCTTACTCATAAAAATCGATGTCAATTTAAGAAATGCTGAAAAGTGAGTTTCTCTCTTTTCAAAAAATGACAATAGAAAGAGACAGGTATACAGATAATTAATACTTAATTTAAGAAAGCTATAATCAACGATTAAAAGTAAGGGCAATACTCTCTAACTAGAGCAACTAAAGCATACGGACAACAAACTTTGCCTAGTTCTGTCCAAGGAACGACGAGTGTTTTGGCCGAAGCCGCTTTTTCGACAACAAGAAACAAACCACAAATATTTGTTTGTTGTTGTTTTTTTTCCAGCAAAGGAGTGGAATAATTTGACAGCATCTGTCTTTCCATTCCATATCGCATTCATCCGATTATAATAGGTGTTTTCAAGGCTTTTGTTGAGCTAAGTCTATGCGTTTCCTGGTCGCCCCCTTGATGGATACTATAGCTCCGGACCTGTTAGAAAGGGTGATAAGCACGCTCTTACTAGAGGACCGGGCTAGGCCCTCAGGTCATGTACTGTCGTTATGTAAGTGGCAGGATGAGGTGGGGGTGACTGAGCAGTTGCTGGACCGAGCCGTTAGCCGCTTAAGAGCCCGGAACACTGCACTAGGGTCCGAGGGAATCCAAGGTCGGGCTTTAGTGATGAATCTGGTTTCCCTTGGGGACAGGCTTAGGCAACTGTTTATCGGCTGTCTGCGGAGTACCAAGTACCCCACAGCCTGGAAAGAGGCAAGGTTGGTCCTCTTGAAGAAGTAAGGCAAGGCCGCCGATTCTCCTTCTACGTACCGTTCCATATGCCAGTTGGACGAGATTGGCAAATTGTTTGAAAGGATACTTGCCACTTGGCTGAACGGATATCTGTCGCGCGTCGGTCCCGATTTGGCTGATAGCCAATTCGGATTCCGACGGGAGCATTCCACTATACAACGTGTTACAAAATACCCCGTAAAAAATATAATTAATTATCAAAGCCAAAAATTTTGTCAACCCTAGTAAGCTGTCACATCAGGGAACTTTATTTAACAGAAAGACCTACGTACCTATTTTACCTAATAATTGTCTACTTTAATAGTTTTTCTATATTTAATTCATAAATGTTTCCTACCTCAATACAAGGATGAAATCGTGCTCGCGAACTGTATCGGCAACGATTTATCGATGGTAGACCCCCCACTGAAGAGCGATGGCTGCCTTCGTACCAGTGTTTTCTGAACATGTCAAGACGACTACATTCCACCGGCTCTTTTCATCGGTCTACTGGAAGTGGACGTCCAAGCACAGTCGATGTCAGGCAGGCTGAATTAGTGTTAGAGCATTTTGAAAAAGAGCCGACCACAAGTACGAGGCGAGCCGGAACAAGATTCGGTATAAACCATGCTGCAGTTTGGCGAATTCTTCGTGACGACAATCGTCACCCTTATCACTATCGCCGTACATAGGAGCTGATACCCTCCGATTTTGCACTCAGGAGGAACTTCTGCGAGTGGTACCTCAGGCAGTTAGAGGAAAACCCTAATTACGTAAACTATGTTCTTTGGACGGACGAGGCAACATTCACGAGGTCAGGACTTTCAAATATGCATAACGATCATGTTTGGGCTCGCTTAAGTCCACATGCTTCACGGCAGGGCAGATTCCAACACCAGTGGCGGCTGAATGTGTGGGCTGGCCTTTATGACGGGCAAGTCATCGGTCCCGTCATTATGCCATCACGTCTGAACGGTAGCAACTATCTAACGTTTTTACAAACGGAATTCGAAGAGGCGATTAACGACTTTCCTGTGGCTGACTGGGATTACTTTGAGAACCAAAGAAACATGGTGTTTCTGCATGATGAACATTTTGTTCGCAACGTACGAGAACATCTTAACGTTCGCTTTCCGCGAAGATGGATCGGCCGCGGGGGACCGGTGCTATGGCCTGCTCGTTCTCCGGACCTCACACCCTTGGACTTCTTTTTGTGGGGCTATGTGAAGGGCAGAGTGTATTTCTCCGATTGCCCAACGGTTGCCAAGATGGAACAGCGTGTTAGATCGATTTTCGCATCAATAACACCGACGATGGTGCGAAATGCCACACAAGCCATATCCTGACGAGTGAGGTTGTGTGTTGAGCAAGGGGGAGCACACTTTGAGCCGTTTCTGTAAATTTGACGTTTATTATGAAAAAGTAAGTGTTCGTTTAGGTTGTTTCGTTAGGTTAGGTCTTTTAAACAATAGCCGTGGTAGCTCAGATGGTTAGCGCTCGCTGTAAGTTACACAGTACGCGAGCAACCCGGGTTCGTTCCCCGCCGGCACCAATGAAATTAATTGCAATTTTAAATGCTGATTTACCACATGCTCGGCGGTGAAGGAAAACATCGTGAGGAAACCTGCATGTCTGAGAAATCAAAAAAAAATATTTCGAAGTCATGTGAAGTTCGCCAACACGCATTGGGGCAGCGCGGCGGACTTTTCCTTGCCCTAAAACCCTCTCAGAAATGAGAGGAGGCCTGTGCCCAGCAGTGGGACGTATATATGTAGGCTGTAACTTTACTTTTTTTTTAGGTCTTTTAAAATTTTTGTCGTTCCGCGAATTAGGTAAAAATGTAGGTACATTCTGCGTAGTTTACTCTTTAAATTTACTGAAATAGGGTTTGCAGATCAGTGAAAATAATAATATTTTTTATTTTTTGGGGTATGTTATACAGCGTTACTACGGTTCTTAAATATTGTGAATGGACTCGTTATAAGGCCCCATTTAACCTCCTTTCGGCTTTACGGGTAGTTTTGTAACACCCGGTAGATGCCATTATGCGCGTCCGCTCCCTGACGGAACATGCAGTATTCCAGGGTGGAGTGGCGTTGGCGATAAGTTCGATTCTCGATATCGCCAACGCCTTTAACTCTTTACCCTGGGACGCAATCAGAAGGGCACTGGCACACCATCAGGTGCCCCCCTACCTGCAAGGGAAATAAAATCTGTTCGCTTAGATACGGTTGCCTCTATGTCGCGCCGCCTTGGCACGCTTGCGGCGTACAGCCTCAGGAGAATTTGGCATTTTAAAACGAAGCGCCGTAGTGCAAGGTTGTTTTTGTTGACTCTGCTACGCATACAGAAAATGTTTTTTCGTCCTTGGGAGGACAGTAAAGTGCCTCAAGATGAAATTTTGAGAGAACTAAAAACAAAAATGACGGGTCTTTTGTAAAACATGTAAACAAATTATAGTTAATGTCCATCGGTATTGTGTACAAATGAATGTGCACCTATCACAGACACTTCAAAAATAGTGGGGATATCAAGAACTTCGAAAAATCGATATTTTAATATATTTAGATTCAGAACGTGATGACATTGGATTCCTTATTATAAATACAGGTGGCAATGACTCCGACACTTCGAGTGATGAAGAATAGTGAAAAATAGTGTCTATTTTACTTTCGTTTATGTTTACCTACCTACTCATATTTTACATTAAAATTCTCTTTGCTACCTAACTTGTGTTTTTTTAATAATTTATATTCGTATTTTATTACAATAACCATAAGAATAAAATTGTAATCTATTTATAATAGAAAAATATTTATTTAACACAGTAAAAAATAATAAAATACTAATATAAAAACTTTGTAAATTGATAAAAATGTGAAGATACACACACACCTCTGTTTGAGACGTAGTCGATGATCGTGTAGCCGTACGTCGCCTGTGTTCTCGATTCCGTCCATAATGTTGGCAGTACGCTTGGTTTCGCCCACCACCATTTTGTCTGAAACAAATGCATATCAACATTAGTAAAATAATTTGATATTAAATTGAATAAGTAAATACACTGTTAGTCTTTTATTTATGTCACATTTAAGACTGCAATGATTAAGCTCTAAGTTTTTTATTTTGTTTGTTTTTCATACATTAAGTGGGTCCAACATCATGTCCGGCTTTGGCCTAATAACGCTTACAGGACTTCCAAGAACTTAACACAAAGTCACAACAGTACAAACACAAAAATGTCAGAAAGATATCATGGCTTCAAATAAAGGCGGGTTAACCATCTCGTATAAGTCTGTTACTGCTATAACCAAACCACTTGTAAAGCGTGGTGATTCTGGCAAATTCTCCTTAAAAAAAGAGAGGCCCATGTAAAACAGTGTAATACCACGAGCCGATAAAGAAGAAGGAGAAGACTAAAACGAAACTCAATTACTCATTATTAAATATTGTTTGAATTTTGATATAGATTATAATACGAGGGTGGATTGAAAAGTACTCGGCCTAACACAGATCCATTCAATTCTAAAAATCAAATCTACCCACATTATTTCGTTCAGTTCAGACTAGTTCATTGTGTGAAGTTCGAAACGTGTGCGATAATTAGTTGTGATTTTATAAATTTATTAACAAAGTAATCGGACATAATTTCCGCGAATGGAGCAAATCGAGCAGCGTGCCGTCATTAAGTACCTCCATAAGAAGGGGCTATCATCAAAAGCCATCCATGATGACATGGTCAGTACATTAGGCGATTGTGTTCTGTCATATTCATCCGTCAAAAATGGATAGCAGAATTTAAGCGTGGTAGAGAGTGTGAAAGATGAACCCCGCTCTGAAGGCCTTCGACGTCAACTACTGACGAAAATATTAAAAAAGTACTTGATTTAATAATGGGAGACCGCAGATTAAAAATTGGAGAGATAGCCGAGATTATAGGCATCTCTTATAAACGAACTCAAAACATCATTGTCAACGAGTTGGGTTTCCACAAGGTGTCTGCGAGGTGGGTTCCGCGACTGCTTTCAGTTGAACAAAAAAGGACGCGATTGACTATTTCACGCGACTGTTTGGAGTTATTTGAAGCCGATGCAGATGATTTTTTGAATCGTTTTGTTACTATGGACAAAACATGGGTTCATTACTGTACACCGGAAACAAAACAACAATCAAAACAGTGGAGAAGACCTGGTTCACCACCCCCTAAAAAGGCTAAGTCGATTTTGTCGGCAAATAAGGTGATGGCTTCAGTATTCTGGGACTCGAAAGGTGTGATTATGATTGATTATCTTGAAAGGGTCAGACTATAAACTCTGATTACTACTGCACCTTACTACGTCGTTTACGAGAGGAAATAAAAGAAAAACGTCGAGGAATGCTCAGAAGAAAAGTCCTGTTTCATCAAGATAACGCCCGTGTTCACACGTCAGTACAGTCAATGGCTGAAATTCACAACTGTGGCTTTGAACTGTTACCGCATCCGCCGTATTCACCTGATCTGGCACCATCAGACTTCTTTCTGTTCCTAACCTAAAAAGCACTTGGGAGGTCAAAGATTTTCGACAAACGACGAGGTCAAAGCAGCTGTAGACGCATATTTTGACTCTAAGGAAGAATCATTTTTTCAACGGTCTAAATGCTTGGAAGGAGGTGGCAAAGTGTATTGAACTTGATGGTGATTATGTAGAAAAATAAAAATATTACTGATTTAGTATGTGTTTATTTTCTTGGTTAGGCCGAGTACTTTTCAATCCACCCTCGTAGATATTTAAGGGCCGATTTTTCAATCGTCAGATAAATGTTATCCATCAAATAAACTATAACCTGACCGCATATAAAAGTGAAACAATTAAAGTATTTTATTCATACAACTGTAATTTCTAATTTACTTATGTTGTATTTTAACCTATGAATAACTTTTACCTGATGATTGAAAAATCGGCCCTTAGTAGATTAAGACAGATTGATATTATATAGGAGATTGTTAATTAATGGAATTTTAAGTGCTGATTTACTCCGTGCTCAGTGGTGAAGAAAAACATCGTGTAGAAACTTCCAAGTCCGAGGAATAATAAGTAAAATAAAAACCCGTAACAAAACGAGGTGATGATCTTCAAACGGCCGAAAAGATTTACTTGAAACATAACTATGAACACTCTCGATGAAGATACCTTACAAACTAAAAAACCTTAATCAAAATTGGTTCATCCATTCAGGAGCTATGACGCCACAGACAGACACACAGATACACACTACAAACTTATTACACCCCTCTGTTTTTGTCGGGGGTTAAAAATATGTCGTGAAGTCCGTCAACACACAGTGAAACTGCACGGCAGATAAATTGCTCCAAAACCCTCCCAGAAATGCGGAGGCCTGTACACAGCAATGAGACGCGTATGGGTTTACTTAAATTTAATTAGACAATGTAAAATTATGCGGGAAGGCGTCGGAGACAAAAATAATTTGGAAAATCCAAAAGTACACGACGCCTCATGACCGTTTTTATTACGAGGGCGACACTGAAAGTTTTTAGAACTGGCCACTTGTAAACGATATAATAAAAAAATTTGTTCAAATTTTGAAAATGGAACTCTTTGCCAATATTATTGTGTATGTATTTTATAAATTTGTCATTTGTTTACAATTTGGCGGCAAATTGAAAATTGTCTGAAAAACTCTGTCGTGTTGATTGGTGTCGTGAAATGGTTCAAAGATTTAACGAAGGTGACTCAAATGCTGTTCGACATACTTACGTGTGAAGAAAGCTGGATTTATTGTTATGACCCTGAAACTAAGTGACATTCTGCTGTCTGGGTGTTTCCTTCCGAGGAGTTGCCATCTAAAGTGAAGAGGTCGAAGCGTGGGAAAAAAGATGGTGGCCTCGTTCTTCGGAAGGACAGGTCATTACGCAACAATTATTTTAGAGGATCGAAAAACAGTTACTGCAGAGTGGTACACTAACAATTGTTTGCCACTTGTCTTGGAAAAAGTTCGGGAGAAACGACCTCGCAGTAGGATCCTCCTTCACCACGACAACGCCTCGTCGCACACCGCCAAGCAAACAATCGACTAGGCGACGTCAGACGTGGAATTACTGGGTCACCCGCCCTATAGCCCCGACCTCGCACCTTGCGATTTTTATTTATTTCCGAAAATAAAAGAAAAACTTCGAGGAAAACGTTTTATGAACGCCGAGGAAGCAGTGGCTGCGTTTCAAAATGCCGTCGAAGATACCCCTAAGGACGAGTGGGCAAATTGCTTTTCACTATTTTGAAAAAATATAATAAAACTAATAGCTTGCTAGTTTGTTCAGTTTTTGATTTTCTAAGAACTTTCAGTGTCACCCTCGTATTTAAAAATAAATATCTTTTAAACGTGTATGAGTCTGATAACAACCAGCAATAGGGATCATCCTTAGGATAAATGGAAACTTATTCAGAAATATTTATTTCTTTTCGTTGCGTATATTTTCTGAAACGTGAAGACAAACAAGTGCACAAACTAACTGACAGCCTAAATTTTTTAACTGTATTTTTTGTAAAAAAAACTAAACAATTGAATAATAAAAAAATACGCTGAATTAATAATTTAATATATCTAGTTTTCAAAACATCCTTTTTTTATTGATTTAGTATCTAAATTGAGACATACTAACAATTTTATATTGCAAAATCATGACATGCGCGAGTTGAGCACACCTACACGCTCGTGCGTTGTGAGGCGTGCAATTAATATCACTTTTATTGTTTAAAGGTTAAAAATACTGAAATACCTACACAAAAAAAAGTCTCGAAGGTTCAACCCAGGACAGAGGTTTTTTCCGAACCAGGGGTAAATTAAACTAAAGAGTGACTTTTAATAAGTATTATTTATAATATATATTGAATAAAGAAGTTTCTGTATCTGTTTCTGTTACATACTCATTTTATTCTTGTCATCATTATGATCATGAGCTTGTAAACCATATCAAATAGAGAGTCATGTCTAGCAGTAGCTAATAACGCAACCGTTCATGGCTATCTCACTCATTATAGAGAACTCATATTCTTGGCCTGGCAGGAGGATTGGTAATCACAATCGTATTTATTTGATGCCGCCATTTCACATGAAGGAACATGCCTGTTTTATTTATAGAGACATTACATTTCCATTTGTCGATTTTAATATATACCCACGAGTCTCTCTCTATCACCACGAGATGATAGAGAGACGGTGTGATGGATTCTCTTACGTCACCACGATGTATAGTTATATACTTCTAATTCCTGAACTATTTCATGTAAAATAAAATAATAAAATAACCTAAAAATACTATCTTAATTCAAAACGATTTTTACATTTTCATTTTAACATTTCAGCAGTCTGCTTGATCTTGACATAATTTAACATAATATCGTTGCAAGGTCACAGCTACAACACATTATTTATAACTAACGACCTGCCCCGGCTTCGCCTAGATAGGATCTATTAATGTGGCGTTATTTAGATTTAAAATAATCAGAGTAAAAGTAATTATATCGATTTCTCATTTTTTCAAAAAAAAAAATTATTCAAGTTTTTCGGATAAAATATAACCTCTCTCAATATGTTCGTAAAGTTAAAAAAAACTGTCACTTTGACCGTTTAGAGACTATCTCAACACCACTGATGTAGAACATTTGATCACTTGGGTGATCGCTTTCTACACAGTAAGCCAGTCCTCGGGGAGCTGGATATAATTCATCGACAACTACTTTACAATACTCTGTCTTTCTGTATGTGTTCGAAAACCATCCAAAAAGAAAAAAAACTGGCACTTTTCATCGCAATCGCTTCAGCCATTCCAAAGATTAGTTCGTACACACCGACAAAACATTTTAAACTGGTTATTTTATGTCTTAATAGCATGCAAATAAACCCCTGAGCTTAATAGAAGCCGGTTATTTCAATATTACACACAAAAACTTTCATTTTATTTTTAGGTATAAATAAATAATTATCGATTTGCGCCCCAAATTGTGGGGATATCTTTCCGGCTCCGAACTTTTGTACCATTAATCTTAGCATAACTTTTAGGATAGTAAGGGCGTCGAAACATCTGGGTTGATCATTTATTTCATAAGTCGCTTACGCCGGTATAGTGTACACTCAACAGAGACGCGATGATTTATTGTAGCTTTCTTGAGCTGAATGTTAATTAGATAAGGCAGATAGGGTAGCAAAGGATGTATTATTTTCTTTCCTATTTCAGTATTCAGAACGGCAGTATACTAAGGTGTTTGGTTCAATTTTATTTGATTTTACTTTAATTCGATTTGATTATATCTAAACGTTAAAAATGTATCACAATCTTTATTGACAAGCGATTGAGTAAATGATATGATATGCTCGTTGTCATTGGCTTATGTATTTCGATATTAGTATAATAACTTCAAGTTTCTCGCGTTCGCGTTAATTTGCGATGAAATAAACCACTGTCCTACACATTCTATACACGAACATAATATGTTCGATATTAACACATCAAGCCTAGTTACTCTTGGGCGCCATCAGCTGTAACGCCTACTTGCCAGTTCAGTGCACGTACATTACTTTATGGGTCTACTGCTTTCCAAATTGACCAAGTGAGAATGCGATTCGCAATTGTAATGAACATTCAGCACAGGTGCCTAAAAGCCGTAATTTTGTAACGATTTTTAAATAAAAATAAAAGAAGAAAATAAACAGCTTTGTGATTATGTAAACTAAGACCTAAGAAGGTATTATTTAATACATATAATAAACTACCGTAAAGTACTCGCTTGCCAAGCGTGGCAACTAAGGCAAATAACTCCCCTATGAGGAAATCTATGGGGGAGCAGGCGCGGTCCGAAGGGGAGGGTCACAGTGGACATGACCCCCCCTAAAATCGTGCACGTCAAATTAAAAAATCTTCTAAAAATTTACAACATAAAAAAAACTCCTTAATGTGAAGAAAGTATCAGAATGTTATTCCCATTTCTAGAGTGTTCCTGCTGCCACTCTCGTTACAGAGATCAGCTATGGATTTCAAAGTGGAGACGGGAGCTCAAAGAAAATACTGATACAAAATTGCCTAAGTTTGTGGTTTCTACAATCGAAGTTTGCGATGATGATCTCTACCCAAATATAAAGACTGCTGAAAATTGTGGGAACTCTTCTTATAAGCGGTGCGACATCAGAGAGATAATTTTCTACGCTAAGGCGTGTAAAAACTTGGTTGAGAGCAAACATGTTAGAAGAGAGACCCAGACGTCTCAAATATTATCACTTCCATTTGTTTTATAATGTGTGCAATAAAATTGTGTATTGTGCAATAAAGTCTAATTTACTCGACATATTTTATTATTAGTGACCCCCTCCAAACTTTCAGGCTGAGACCGCGCCTGTGGGGGAGGCCTATGTTCAGCAGTGGATTTTAACTTTAATAGGCTGTAACGGTAACGGTATAGTAACTATACGTATGTTCTGCACAATGATGTTCTGCAAATATGAAACATCAAACAACTTTGTTATAATCCGATATAATGTCTTTATCTTATATATTTTTATAAAATATTAATATTGTCAATAGATACTTCGGAATCATATTAGCACATGTTTTCTCATATCAATAACCTCACGGAGTATCATAAATCCACCTACGGATTTGCTCCATTGACGAAAATATACGACCGTGCTTACGCTTGCCGCAATTCGACCGATGATGCAAACTTCTCGTTTTCCCAAGAAATACTGGTATGTGTTGTTAAAATATGATGAATCAGTAAAATAATACATGTATTTAACAATGCAGTTACAGCGAATAAAACCTAACAAATGAAACTCCGCATTTTTTTTATAGATGGTTTAAAGGTACTAGTTAATATTGTAGTTGCGAACTACTTGCGAATAGTTTGAATTCCAGCGTAGCCACATTTGTACAATGCCAAAGAAAATATACACTACGCGAATACTTGACAATACTTCATACTGCTGGCTACTGTGAATGTGACCGACTCCATGTCTTTGTTACTGAATCCTTGCGCGCTTTATGGCACAATCCTTACATCAAGCGTGTACTGTATAGGTTAGGATTATAAGAACTTTTCATTTCAAACTTTTTTCGTCGAGGGCCAACGGACATTCATGAAATTTTTGATGGACCGCATTTTAAAATTATTATTCATTCATTCGTTATTAATTACAACCTAGAAGTCCACTGTCGAACATAGGCTTCTCAAAAAATTACCTCATAAGGGGGACATATTTGCCATAGTTGCAATGTTTGTCAG
This sequence comes from Parnassius orleans, assembly GCA_029286625.1. Classification (NCBI taxonomy): domain Eukaryota; kingdom Metazoa; phylum Arthropoda; class Insecta; order Lepidoptera; family Papilionidae; genus Parnassius; species Parnassius orleans. Next base: position 2,443,287 of record JAGSMP010000165.1, on the reverse strand, counting down.
ACGGGTTGCTAACCGCAGTTTTTTATTTTCTAGTTGTTACGTGTAAACTCATTTAACCAGTTGTAAACAGTGGCACGAGATGGGACTTCATCGTGAAAGGCCAATCGAAGTCTATTATAACTTTCTTGTTGACTTATATGACATCGAAAGTCATAAAAAATCATTGTACGAAAATTTCCTCGCGTTAAATTCATGCTGACGTGACACAGACAATTTTCAATTTGCCGCCAAATCGTATACAAATGACAAATTAATAAAATACATACACAATAATATTGGCAAAGAGTTCCATTTTCAAAATTTGAACTTATTTTTTTATTATATCGTTTACAAGTGGCCAGTTCTAAAAACTTTCAGTGTCGCCTTCGTACATGCCCGTGTGTCAGCCGACCCCGTGTGCCCATTTGGCAAGTAATCACGATTCACTATTAAATTTTATTTAAAAAAGTTCCCTCCACACTAGGATTCTTTCCTGTATCGTAGAGGCAGTTTACATACATAAATTTCATAAGGACAAACATCCAGACCCGGAACAATTATTTGTATGCCATACAAATACTTGTTCCGTGTAGGATTCGAACCCGCGGCCCTTAGCGCTGCAAATTATTGCTAAGCCACTGCGCCGTCGTATAATATATATATATATATATATATATATATATATATATATATATATATATATATATATTTGTATATTTATGAGGATAACTCTACTATGCGCATATACGGGAGGCACTATAATATGTTTACCGTAATTGGTAACCTCCAAAAACTTACGGAAGATGTCGCCGAGATCGAAATCAGTAAGAACATCCCAAAAAAAAAACTCTTCTAACTAGTATCAGTACCATCTTGGTAAATAGTAGAGAGGATAAGTGCTTGCTTAAAATATTAATAACTCGAGAAATCTGGATTAGACCCCGGGCGGTATAGGAAAACATCCTCAGGATATCTGCATATCGTAAAAATATCTAATCATTAAGGTACGAGGTAAAATGCACTTCTAATATATTTTAATCATTGTTGTGTTAGATTTTGTACCTTTTCGTGTTTATTTGTCGGCTGATGTTAGCAGTATTATTTAGGTATACAATATGTGTGAAATAGGGAAAAACACTCCTTAAAACATACGTTGGAACAAGCGGAAGGAATAAATGTGTCAACACCGACTGACTGCTTGCAAGCGTAGTCACCTCCTCATTTTCAATGCACAAACCTATAGTAAATATCTTAGTTAAATATAAACTTACGATAACAAATGACATTTAGAAATTATGAAATAATATATATATACACATCAAAAAAGTTTGTGATCACTAGCAAAAGCTGATATATTTTTAAAATTTTACTTTATCAAGAAAAAGTGTTTACGTCATATATTTTCTTTAAATTAAAACTCTTTTATTTTTTAATAACAAAAATTCAGTAATTCAATCCTAATGTAATTGTAACAGGATGGAAAGTAAAAGATTGTCCAACCAAACTTATACAACAATTTATTAATAGAAGGTTTTTATTTAATACAAAATAACTCCTCCCCTGGCTCGAACACATGCAGAGATCCTCCTGGACATGCTGAGGATCAAGTTATCCAGTATTTCTTGCGGTAGCCTGTTCCATTCTTGAATAGCGGCTACCCTGATCTCTGGCACTGTCTGGGGAGGTGGCTGACGGTTCCAAATAGCTCGCTTAAGAGCATCCCACGCGTGCTGCTATTGGGTTTAAGTCAGGCGAGCATGCAGGCCAGTCTAACCTTGTGATGTCGTATTCTCGGAGAGCAGCATTGACTTGATTAGCTCGATGTGCGGGCGCATTATCATCGACGAGTACGAATTGGTGCCCATGATTTACTTGGAATTGTCTGACAATTCCACCAATAGCGACTGTTTTGTACCTATCTGCCGTCATGGAGCCTCGATACGGGCGATTAAAGGCGTTCTAGCTCCAATCATAATTCTACCCCAAAAGGACACCGATTTCTCGCCTTGCTGAACGGTTCCAGTGGCAGTTCTTTGTCTTTCAGTCTCCAGGTCTTCTCCAGACACGGACACGTCGGTTATCTGGATGAGTACCTACTGATTCGCAATTCGTCAACGAAGAGACAGTTTTGCCAAATGTTTTCCTCCTCATTTTCTTCATTTTGCCGGAGCCTAGCCCACTGCAATCTCCGTCGCTGACGTTGCCGTGAAATCAGAGGTGCTCGCCAAGACTTCCGTGCTCGTAGTTCAGCCTGGTGTAAGCAATTCCGAATGGTCTGACTGCTAACTTCAAGTCCAGAGGCGGCCCGCACTTCTGCTTTCATTGTAGTGGCATTGATTGTTGGGTCACGGGCTGCCAGAAATCTGATATAGCGCTTCAGAGCAACAGTCAGAACAGTTGGGCGACCGCTGCGGGGTCGGTCAGCTAAATTATCTATGCCGTGGATTAACTCTGCAACGTGGCCACGACACAGGATTGGGATACAGCAACTCTGCGTTCTATTTCTCTCGTGGCATATCCTTCTTGCCTCAAAGTTACAATTCTTGCTCGTAAAACTTCTGATAATCCTCTTGGAATTTTTTTAATCACAACTTTCCTCGAAAAAATATTTTAAATCCGATAAAATTGACAAGTCAGATTTCTGAATGAGCGTAAGTTTGGATTGAATTTCTTTTTAAGGCGGCTCTTCACGTTGGCCAACATAGAGCGGGTGTTTGTGCTTCACTTGGTATGTATTGGAATGATGGCCCACAAGTTGGTGCGAGATCCGTGTGGTGTCGGTTTTTTACAAAAGAACAAAGGGTTGTGGCAGAGTATTGGCCACTGCGTCCACACGTTGGGCGCACGTTTACTACGAGCTCCCAGAGTGATCGCACGCACCTGATTTAAATTTTATATTCACGCATCGTAACTAGTGTCTACAAAATAGCAGTAACAATGACCAATGAAGAAACTTTTCGCTTTATAGAGCTCTACCAAGCCGAAAATTATTTGTGGAACACAAGAAATAAAATTTCTTTTTTTCCATTTCTTTTCGATCACCCTTTTCTTATACACATTCACGTAGTAGCGGTACGCTGTGAATAAATAAACCGCAGCAGCCGTTAGCGCCTCAATGTCGATTTTAATAAATTCGTCCGCACATTGGCCTGAACCGAAGCAAACTGAACGACCTTCCAACGTGTGGACGCCATCACAAAATCTTGGCTAATATCTTTGCCAACACATTCGCCACTATGTTGGCCAACGTGAAGAGCCCCCTTTATATGGAAAAACAATTGAATTTGTTTTATTGTTTTATATTCTAATTCTATGGTATGGAATAATGTTAAGAAAGTTTTGGTGGATGCAGCCACCGAAGTATGTGGTGTAAGTAAGAGAACGAATGAAAGGAAAAATAATACGTTGTGGTGGGATGATGAGGTACGGATGGAAGTTGAAGCAAAGAAGAGAGCATGGCTAGATTTACTGGCAACCAAAGCTGGTAATTCTGGCGGTATGAATGATGAGATTGAAAGAAAAAAGGTAGACTTTAGACTTATAAATAAGAGAGTAAAAGAAGTTGTTGAAAGGAAAAAGCAAGAAAGAACGGATAAGAATGATAGAAGGATATCTGATAACTTCCAGGCAAATATTAAAATGTTCTGGAAACTCGTAAGAACTCCTAAGGGAAATTGAAAACAGCCTAGAATGAATGCTATACGAGACGAAAATGGCTGTATGCTGAATGATGAAGTTTCGAATTTAAAGAGATGGAAGGAATACATTGAAAGCGTGTTTATGAGTGAAGAGTCGTCTGAATTAAGTGAAATAGAAATTCAGAAAGAAGTGGAGAGAGGTAGGAGATAAGTGTAGATGAAATAATGAAAGCAATGAAAAGCATGAAAGCAGGTAAGCCAGCCGGATATGATAGAGTATCACTCGAAATGCTAAGGGCTGGAGAGGGAGTGGTGGCAGGCCTGCTGTACACCTTGTTTAATTTATGTTGGGAACTGAAGCGGGTACCGGAAGACTGGTGCAAAGCCGTTATAGTTCCAATATATAAGGGAAAAGGGTCACAGCAGGACTGTAAAAACTACCGTGGTATCAGCTTGCTTAGTATTGTGGGTAAACTGTATGCTAAGGTGTTAATTGAAAGAGTTATGGAAGAAACTGATGGAAAAATTTGGGATGTGCAAGCTGGATTTAGAAAAGGAATGGGGTGTACGGATCAAGTCTTTTCCATGCGCATGATTACGGAGAAGTTTTTGGCCAAAAACCAGAAAGTTTTTTGTGCGTTCATGGACTTGGAAAAGGCTTATGACAGAGTGGACAGGAATGTGTTATGGCAAACACTGAACTCATTTGGTTTGAGCGCTGGTTTGATACAGGCATTAAGGTCTCTTTATAGGGACTCTAGTGCTTGTGTCAGGATCAACGGGGTCTACTCGGACTGGTTTGGCATCCAAAAAGGTGTCAGACAGGGCTGTGTAGCTTCCCCGTGGCTTTTTAACCGTCAAATGCCTTTTGTACGCCGATGATGAAGTCATATTTGCATCGTCGGCGGCCGAGTTGCAAATGATGGTTACTTTAATGAACTGGTCATTAAAAGAAGGGGGTATGAAAGTGAACGCAAGTAAGACGAAAGTGATGGTTTTTGAAAGAGAAGAAAGTAAAACGTTATGTGAAATAAGAATAGAAGGGGAGTTGATTGAGCAAGTGGATGAGTTTGTATATTTGGGATGTTTATTTAGCAGGGATGGTAGATATGATAAGGATATAGAACGACGAGTGAACGCAGGAAATAGAGTGAATTACACGCTATTATGAAGAGTCAGAATGTGTCAAAAAAGGCACGTTTGGCAATTCATAATGCTGTGTTACTCCCTACTTTAATGTATGGTAGTGAAAGTTGGGTCTGGCAGAAGAAGCATGAGAGTAGAATAAATGCTGTAGAAATGCGGTAATTAAGGAGTATGCTAGGGCTGAATCTGAATGACAGGGTGAGAAATAGTGTGATAAGAGAAAAGTGTGGTTTGCAAGATGACGTTGTGACCAGGATTAAGAAAGGAATGCTTCGGTGGTTTGGTCATGTAGAAAGAAGGAACGAAGAAAGAGTGACAAAGCAAATTTATGCTGCAGAAGTGAACGGCAGAGTCGGAAAGGGACGCCCTAGACGAAGGTTTATCGACCAAATTGGCGATATATTGAAAATGGGCCAGATTAGGAGTACCCTTAACTGACGAGCGTGTATGCGTAGATATATGGATGTAAAGGAGGCGAGAGAGGTGTGCCAGGATCGTGCCAAATGGAAGTCCGTAGTCTCTGCCTACCCCTCTGGGTGACAGGCGTGAGTGTTTATGTATATGTTATGTACTCTAATTCTATATTTTTAAGTAAAGAATCTAAAAAGAAAAATAAATTATAGTCTACCGTAACATAAAAGATTTCGATTTTTCAAACCAATCGCAAACTTTTTTTGATGTGTGTACTCTCAGTTAGAAACCGGCTTTGTACAGGTGATTTCTGGATCTCGGCAACAGCGCCACCTACCGGGTCCAATTGAGAATCTAAACCATCCAAGGACCCACTCAATACACAAAAAATTTCATCAAAATCGGTCGAGCTATTTGCGAGACTTACGGACAGCAATTGATTTTTATATATAGAGATTTAAACAAGAATTTTTGTTATTTCACTGAATTAAGTAATGTAGTCACTGTGACCCATTTCAATTCTCGTCTGACCTCAATAGTGGATACTTTACGTCTGTACGTAACGAAATTAGCTAATATGTTCGGAAATCTTTCACACTCTTTTCAATGACCTAGAAACTAAGTACTCGTTTTAATTTCTATAAACAACACTTTATGGGATGCTACAATCTACAAGATCTTTCGAATTTTAATTCTTTGAACAAGTAATTATAACTACCTACACGTAGCAATTTGCTTTAAGAGTTCTGGGTATATTATGTGGTAGTATTACATACAACTTTCGTTCTTTAAATCTTTTCGATCTGAATCAATAATATATAATAACTTGCTATCTATGTAGTTACCAATCAATCAAATCAGTGGTTTAAATTATAAGTTACTAAGGCTAAACCTAGACTACCTAGATTAGTGAAACTATCTTTTATTGTAACGTATTGTTTGTTTTATTAAAAACCAGACGAAAAACTTAGGGACCCTTTTGTATAAATATGCTAAGCTGTCGGAGCTAATATGTACATACGTTTTTATTTTTCTTTAAATATCTTTAATTGCTACCTTTATTTCGCGTAGCCAACAGTTTTTATTTATGAAATAGTGATAGACAGCGGCACGTGTATGTGCGAAACGTTTAAAACCCTATTAATACAGTTGTATTCCATTCCTACCAGACGCGTGACTCACAGTGAAGGCTCTCTTCTGATAATTTGGGATGAGAGTAAAAAAAATAGTTGAATGAACTTTTTGTTATATTATAGCGTACGCGATAATGTACCTTCGAAAATTTGGACAGAATCCACTTTGAATTTAGGCCATTTAAGTAGTGTCAAGACTTTATTAAAATACATTAATAAATAATGTGAGCTTTTTTAAAAAAATACAATTACAAATATTAGTAAAGTAGGTACTTCAGAAACACAGAATATCGCCCCTGATCGAATCCATCCATCGTGTTTTTGGAGCCCTGTGCAAAAAGAGTGTTAGTTGAATGAGACTTGAGTTCACCATTATGATCTTAAGTCAAAGCAAATAATGATGTATTACCATAACGGGAGGTTACTGCTTCCATACTAGAATAATTGAAGGAAACCATCAAAGAAAAAAGCAGAGGAAAATTGCCAAAACGTGTGCTGCTTTTGCACGACAACGTACCCGTGCACGCGAAGCATGTTGCATCGGCTGTCATTCACCGAAACGGTTTTGAACAACTGCATATATGTATACTCTATAGTCCAGACCAGACTTGGCCCCCGGTGACTTTTACTTATATCCAGAAAAGAAAGCGCTGCGTGGAAAAAAATATTGACGATGGTGAAGTCAAGTTGGCCTATTTTGACAGCAAAGACAATTAATTTTTTTGACGTTACAAATATGTTCGATAGATCTGAAAAATGTGAGGGTTAATGGTAAAATACGTTGAAAATAAAAATAATTTAATGTTTTATTTCAAGCAGCATATCCTTGATAGGCACTTAAAATAATAAAAACTGCGGTTGCCAACCTCCTTGCCAAGCGTGGCAACTATAGCAACATCCGCCCTATGAAGCCATCTAAGGAAGAGTCATATGTTTAGCAGTGAACTTTTGACGGACGGTAATGAAAAATAAGTTTTTTTTTTTAATTTCTGAAATCGAGATCATAAAATTAATATTGTCGTGGCAATGTGTAAGGGCATAGGACTAATCTAGAACACGGACTAAAGAAGCATTAAAATTATTTTCCCTTATTGAAACGCGATAATTCTTCGCAATTTTTTCGCGTAATACATAGTATTTCGAAACTTTCTTATTAACTTTATAAACATTAAAAATGTATTCTTAAAGATTATCACTATACTTTAAATATTACATGGGAAACTATTAGTAAAAATCCGGATTATTTTTACTCAGTGACTTTTATGACTGTGTACGTGCTTCGCCTTTGACGCATTCGCCTAAATCGGTTAATTTATGATCGCGAATGAACCAACTATATTTTGAGAAAGAAGTCAATATTTTGAGAAAAAATGATAATTATAAAATAATGTTCTAGTTATCTCTTTATAATTCTAACAGTTGTTTTTCTGTATTTTAAAATTACAATGAATAATTGCCTGCCGGCTTATGATTTGATTTATAAATAATTATATTTATTTATGTTGTTTATATACTCATACTCATACTTAATTGTTAAATTTAGCTACTCTAAGTTTCATACCGCCTAAACTGTCTTATAACCTATTTATGCTTAACTACTTGATTTGCTTGTTTTCTTTTCTTAACAAAAAAAATAATACGTACTATAATCATATTACCTTTCCAATTTCTACTATTTGCCTTATTTTGTCCGCATAGTCACGTGGCAGACTAGAGAATTGGCAACGTTACGTTTTACAAACTGTATAAACGAATTTTGACTTGAAATTTAAAACAATACTCACGGTACAGCTATAATAATATACGTTTCCATGCTGTTTTTAAGGACGTAGTTACATTTTTGACGTGATCGAATTTAGGTATTCGAATTGCAAGCTGAAATACACACGCACACATTGAAATAGTTTTCCACTATATTTTATATAATATACCTAACTAAACTTGATATTTGCTCAGACCAACAAAGGAAGAAAGACGGAGCGCTGTGTACATTTCAAGTGAAGTCGAAACCATGCCCAACGCATACATATGTTTTCTTTCTTTCTTTATCAGTCCGTAACAGTTTACTGATGGCTGCACACATGGATGCACCTAAAATTATGCTAATGGTTGCAAATGATTTTAGATGCATACATGTACGTGAGTGCGTGTTCTTGCAATAAGGTGAGCATGATTTGGCTTGGTTTTTGCATCTCTTGAAATGTACGCAGCGCTCCGTTTTTCTTTCTATGTTGGTATGAGGATACTTAAAGTATTATTAATTTTACAAGTATTGAGTAAAATTAATTGGCGGAGCTTTGCAATCGTATTTGGTATCTGGCATGATAATAATGTTCTTATTATTTGTAAATTTGAGAGTGGGGCGCGGGTTCAGCATTATTACAAAATAATTTTGTATAGGACGCCGACACACGGAAATGCACGAGTGGGCTTGCGACTTTGCGATTACCGTATATGTACAGATTTTATATGAGTGTGAGTGAAAAATTTTTTATAAGTTCATTTAATTTCCGATAATAATTATTACACATTCTCTCTCTTATCACTAAAGATTACCTTGGCAATGGTTAACTAACGAAAATCCAACATGACGGATGAAATTCATATTTGGAGATTCATGTAACATATGATGAAATTAGATTTAAACAAAACAAAAATTAAAATATAATACAGTATAATTTATGGTCTGACACTCGCACTCTGTCAAACCATAAACTGAGATAATAATATTTCCGCAGATTTTTTGCACTTACTTTTTTGTAGCTGCTCGTAGCCCCGCCTGTCTCTTAAACATTAAAAATATCTAATAAGCCAGCATTAAACGACATTATGCACAAGCACGACTAGCCTTTTTACGGTGGGAGACAGCAATTGAGCCTTGGGAAAAGTTGCATAAATTTAGTAACAAAAAAAATACTAAATAGTTATAAAATAGAAAGTAGTCCTTCTTTAACGAGCTTTAAATTGATTCTTTATCTTTGTTATAACTCAAGTTTAAAAAAAAGTAAAGCAAATATTAGGTATTAAAGCCTGTGTCGTAGCGTGGGAACGGCGACTTCATCAAATTGATTGGCGATGGGCAACAGCCAATTAGTAATGTTACGCGGATTTTTGTGTTGTTTTAAGTAAATAGTGGTATTTTAAATTTCAAACTTTAGAGCGTTGCTGATTGTGGAATAATACAGAATGAGAATCAGAAACGAAACGTCATAAAGTTGTATTAAAAAGTTAAACATATTAAAAAATTTGTCAAATACAAATTATTAAAAAATTATTATAATTGGTTGTCATTTGTAACAATAACCATTTATAATAATTTAAATATTTACTACACCATAACGTCATATTATGTGACCTTTTTTAAAAGTATAATATAATCAAAGTATGTGACATAATAACTTAAATTTAAAATTTAAAAAACACCCGAAACAAAGAGAGCTGATGATCTTCAAACGGCTGAACAGATTTTCTTGAAACATAGCTAAGAACACTCTCGATTAAGTCACATTTCAAACGAAAAAAACCTTTGATTAGGTTTTTTTCGTTTGAAATGTTCATTAGGTTTTTTTCGTTTGAAAGGTTCAGGTTCGGGAGCTATGATGCCACAGACAGACACACAGATACACACTACAAACATATAACACCCCTCTGTTTTCGTCGGGTGTTAAAAACAAGTAACCGTAGAATTGAGTTTAATGATAAAACTCATTCGTTTATGTTTACCGATTTATAAATGACCGTTTGTTTGCATTTTGCCGCGTCTGTTTGTAATTTGCCGAAACGATTTTACAATAGTACGCATGGCGTTTAAAAAATGCCACTGTAAATTGTTTCAATTTTTACACATTCATTCAAGGCTACACGCTTTTAAGGACTGGTTTTTATAAAAATACATTATTAAAAGTAAATTGCTTCCAATAGTACTACTCCATCAAGGCTTTAAACTCTTTTAGTGACTGATTTAAAAAATATGGCCACAATAAATTTTTAATCCACGTGGCCACTGACGCATTTATTTACAATTTACCGGCCGGCATTTTGCACGCTCGATTATTTATAAATGGACGTCACCGCTTGTAAACGGGCAATGTTATACGATAATTTTCTTAAAGCACATATAACATAATATTTTTGGCGAGCGCTACATTTCATGCTTATCAGACCCCGTGTGTCGTAAGAGTAATATTATCGTTATTGAATAATTCTGGTCGCAGTCAAGTAAAAAAAATTGCAAATCTACACAATTTCATTACAGTTTTCAGGGTATTACTTACTGCTTACATAACCAAGTATTTATTTGCTCACTAGTGTAGATTGGCGTTGATCGCCGACAACTTCAGACAAGAGCGATTAGGACTTGCGTCCTGAGGGTTCCGCATAAACTTAATTATGTATGGTATATCAATCCTTCCATGATTGATGAACCATGGATTTTAGATAAAGTAAACACATTAGGAATCATAGGTAAGGAACATTGCTCTAACGATAAGTAAGTCGAATTAAAAGATTAACATAACGTTGCGATGGAAATAATTTCTCCCATAGATCGACCTATGTAAGCGCAAAAAATATTTTTATGTGATAATAATTACAAAAAAACAAATTGAATATTTTCGGATTTGTTTCTTTACTTATGCTGTGACACCTTGCTTTTTGCCAAATTTCATGACTCTGGGTCAATAGAAAGTACCCTATAGGTTTTAATAAGTGATCGTGAGTTTCAAAATGACATAAATGGTCGTATTTTTTGATTGCGTTGCGTTTCGAGTGACATAAAAGGCTGTATCTTTTCTCCGTATCTTTCCGAACGGACAACGAAGGGATCCCATAATGGTTCCGTTTTTTCCTTTTTGTGGTACTGAACCCTAAAAATATGTCAAACACATTATAATACAGTAGTATCTTGTGTATAATAGTTTTCTTACGAAACGAAATAAGCATCGTAAACGAAACAATACGGTAACTGACACCATCATTAATGAATTACCACATCATATAATTTGAATTTGATACATTTTGCAATGTTTCAAAAAAGGTCAGTTTTTTATTTTAAGTAAAATTCGATTTTTATTATGAAAAAACATAGATGTTTATTGCAAGATGTTACCAACAAGATGTTTATTAGATTACAAGAAAGTAGGACGTTATTTACTGCTATTAAATTAATGTACTTTAATAGCAGTGCACATTCATACATAAAAACCTTATGTAATATACAAAATTGAAATAAACACTTTTTTATATTTTGCCAACAAAATCTCTACTCTGTGCGACTGTTTGACCATAGAATATTATATATTTAACTATTGACATTGGTAGTAAGAACGTAAACAATGAATATAATATTTTATTTTATTTAAAATATTTGTAACACATATTATAATATACCTAAATTTTAGCTTCCTGCACTACTCCTCCATATAAACTTTATCTGTACCAAATCTCTCACTCCTCTGTATACACAATATGCTTTAAAAAGAGATACAAAATGTTCTCTTCACGTATTAATATATTAAGATTTAAATTGTATTAGCGTAAACTAGAGTAGTTTACGCTAATGCAATTTAAATCTTTGTGCATAAAATTTTGTTTTAAAAGAGCAAAGCTTTGTGCATAACCGGGGACAAGAACAATTTCCACTTACTGTAAATTTCATTTTATGACTTGTTCTGAAATATTAATCATTCTTTAAAGTGACTTTCATGGCACTTACTAAAGGAATTGGTTCTTAAAATTCCAGTTTGCCAACGCATAATGACATCATGTTAAAACAATGGTGTTACATTTTTTTAAGGTACAAACTAAGAAGGCTGAACCAACACCACAAATGAGCAAATATATCCTTCGCGATGTGTTAAAAAAATTGAGTGAGTATTTTAATCCTACAAGACATAAAATTTTATGAAGAAAAATGAGTCAGAAAACCATGATAATATATATATATATATATATATATATATATATATATATCATATATATAATATTTTAAGCAGATATTCTTCTTTAACTCTAAAGCGCTCTTTTTGTCCTCGGTGATATTAAAAACCAATTCAAAGGAATACAGTGAGCTTTATGGCAGTATGAATCTTGAAATCATTTGTCCAGTTCCCGGCAAACATCTTGAACAATAAGCGTAGTGGGGGAAGGTTTGCGCACGCATTTTTGTATGTAAAACCGACTCTGCGCAGTCAAGGTCAATGTTCAAGAAGTTTGCCGGCAATTTTGTTGTCAATAAATTTTAAACAATAAGTAAAGACACTGGATGTTATTTTTGCTAACCTGAAGCATTTACTATCTTAGTTTAGCCCTAGAAATGATAAAAAGATTTTTTAAATCAAATTAACTATTCAGGTAGTTTCCTGCCTGAGTAACTTCAGAAGTCTGTAACAGAAAAACTGGCCTATTAAGTGTCATTTTTTTATGTTATTATGAAAGATTAAAGTACTGCCAAGTTTTTAAAATTAATTAGAAAGTATGAAATCATTTATTACTATTTTTCATTTAATGTTGAAAATTCAAGCCCCACTCTCCTGACAGAAAATTTTTAAGTTTCGATTAAAATTATTGTATCTTCGGTGAATGTTAGGAAGCTAATTATTTTATGCATAATAGGGCAACTCATAAGGATCATGCTACAAACAAAAAAACTTGGAAAAAATCTCACAATTACATTTTTTTTTAATGTTAGGCTGTTTAGGGTGAACATTTTCAAAAAAAGGATAAAAAAAATCATAACTCGAAAACTACAAAAAATCGCGGAACATACATAGGGTATTTTCGGATACCCCTAGGTGTGAGGAATCAAAAAAAAATTTTATAACCTCACTGTTTGGACCACCTTGTATACTACTTCTTGTATACTTTTCACATTTCCAACAACAGCGGTTTAGTTTGTTTGGGAGAATACATGACTCTAATATAAAAACACTTACAACCACTTTAAAGCTAAATATTTCGCAAACGGACCCCTGAATCGAAAAGATGTTGTTCCATACCCCCACTGTTTTGAAAAACCTATCTAACGATACCCCACACGATGGAATAGACGGGTAACAAAAAAATCATCCTCCATTTACCTGTATGAGAGGTACCCAAAATAAAAATGTTTTTTAAGATTTTATTTCACAGTTTTGTAGGCGTGATTAATATCTATAACTATGCCAAATTACATATTTGTAGCACCTAGGGTCTCTGAGTAAAATCGCGGACGGACGGACGGACGGACGGACATGGCGAAACTATAAGGGTTCCTTGTTGTGAAACTACGGAACCCTAAAAACGAAAGAAAATAAAATAATTTCTACCCAATAACTAGTCATTTATAAAAATTAAAGTCCTCGCAAAAAAACTAAAAACCCACGAAATCCAATCGTTATAAATTCCACGCGGATGAAGTCGCGGGGAATAGCTAGTAGCTGAATATATATGCATACAATTTATTATTTATGTATCGAAATTCGAAACACTACTATATTTTATGAGTTTAATTAGATAATGTACCTAACCTGTAGTCGTCTAACTGGCTCACTAATAATAGTCCGACAAAATAAAAGCAGAGGTTGAGACAGTTGTTCACTGCCGCCCACTGACTGCTTTCGTCACAGCTAAATGATATCGATACAGTGAAACAAGATGCAAGTGTCATTGAATATCGAATATTTGAGTCGCTAATACCTTGGTTTTCTGTTGGATTTTAATGTAGGCGAATGCGTGATCTATTTATACTATTATACGTATTTGCTATTTGGTTTTTTGTATGCTAAGATTGCCATCATATTTTAGGACACTATATTTTAGAACACTGCTTTAACTGTATTATATTTATTAAAGAATATTTGTCTTTTACGATAAACCTAACTAGAATTACCTAGAAAAATAACGACATTTTAAAGTAACGTACTATATTATAAACCTTATAGGTCATATTTTGCAGTTTCGATATTTAACAGATTGGTATTTTAATTCCAAATAAAACTTATTTATTTGGAATTAAAATACAAAAGTATTAAATATATTATTTCATGACCAACTACTGGATCGATATTGAATATGCTGAAGACGCCTACGCTCGTATTGTCTAGAAGTGTACAGCATTTTATTGAGGTATAATAAAATTGCATGTACTCTCGGCGAACATTCAAGGCGCAAATATTTTACAAATATACCTATAATATTTACCAAACTTGCGAGTTCACATTTGATTTCCTATTAATAAAAGTTTTTATGTATAGTGCATACCATTATGACTGGATATGAAATTAGATGAAACGATGACTTTGAAATATCAAATAATGCAAGTAAATTGAATGAATATTTACTTTGATCTACCAAAAACCTTTCCGCGTATATTGTTTTAGGATAAAATAATTTATAATTGCCAAAATATTTTGCCAATGGCGGTATTAAGTACTTCTTTGCGGATTTTTTTTTGTATTAGGGAGAATGAAAACGAAAATTTAGTAATAAATTAATACCATTTCGTGGTGTAGAAATAATATTCTTTCTTAAAGTTGGAAAAATTTACTTTGCCAATATTGAGCGGATATTAGCAAAGTAAATTTTTCCAACTTTAATATAATGGATTTCCGCAAAGTAACGCCTGATTCTATTAATTAATATTCTTTCGTTGACTCAAGTTGCGTGTCGGGGAAATGTCAGCATCCATTGTGTTATAAAATAATAAGGAAAAAGGTATATTTTACCGGCAGCATATATAATGATTACCCGTGTAAAAATGTTTAATATAAAAACATTATGTATGTGATACACGGATTTATACATGTTACTTACTTACACGATAAGGATAGAACTGTCAAAATGACTGCTCGTTTCATTTGCTAATATAACCCATAACATGCAAAAAGGAAGGTCGGTAGGATGCATTAGGATGAGCACACAGACATCGTGATAGCACTGCGAGGGTGCTGGAGGTAATAGGAGCTACCCACTGGACGTGCTAATAGTTAAGCAAAGCGATGGACGGGCCTCGGTTGCGTTCCGAACGGATACCCCGGGACCCTTCGTATACGCTGATAGTGACTACCGTGGGGTTTTAGCCGGTAGAAGTCCGACATAACCTTTTCGTTGCCCCCGCAGCGTAAGGTATCCATGAGGATTTCCCCACGATAAAAAAAGTAAGTGCATATAATCAAAATAAAAATTACGTTTTTTTATAAATGATTAGATACCATACTCTGCGGCAATCCATGGAGAATCCTATGTTCAGCCACATGAGTAAAAAACCATACAGAGGCAAGGCTTCTAAGGAGCTGTCAAAATTTTTACCTATTTTCGTACTATTTATTCAAAATATTTTATTTTTATAAGTTTTGTTATTCATCAATTTGTTGTGATTTTTAATTAAATGGTACAATAACAAAAGTGAAAACAAATTTTGGAGTATTTAAAATTGTACTATTTATTAAATGGTAATTTTAATTGAAAAGGAATTACTTTTTATATCACATGGTGAGCGTTGATGTTCCAGAAACTCTCTTGCATTCCAGTGCCATGAGCCTGAGTGGCTGCCACTCGAAGAACATTCTCCATTTACGCCTTACACTGAGACAGCGAATATTCCTTATTATTATATATCAATTACAATAAGTCGATGAGCTGAATGATTTCCATAGATAATGACATCTAATAGCATAACGATTGCAGAAACAGTTTAAATTATTTTTTTTCTTTTATAGTGTAGTGCCTCTTTGTGCCGCCCATTACAACTTTGTCTGAAGTAAGCCTGGAACACTAAGCAACAGTAACACTCACTTATGACATCACTTTCCTATTGTATCGATACAACCTAGATGACAACACAACAGTTTCATTATATACTGTGCAGCTTTTTCACAAGCGGGTAATACTTTTTAGGATTCTTACAAAGTCCAAAAGGTAAAACGGAACTCTATTAATGTCACTTTGTTGTCTGCCTGTCTGTCCGCCCGTATGTCATGATGTTCGGAATGAGTTATAGACCTGAATGGATATTTCGTGTAGGATGTAGACCCAAAACCTAATATTGAATTAGAAATTCAATTAAATTCTCTTTCAGGGGGTGGGGTCCCATATATGAAAATGGAGCCGAAAAACTTTTTTTTCTTACCCTATCATGCGGGTTATTATTATCCAAGGCTCATTGAGTAGAGTACAAATATATTTTTGCTCTTTTTTATCTTTATACATGAAAGGAAATGAAAGTCAAAGTCGTCAGTTTTAGATCGTACCGTAGTTTGTAAGCTGTGACCAAAGCAAAGGGACATTTTAGGGTTTGTTTTTTTTTTCACGGGTTGTTGCGATGTTTAACTCGGAAACGATATATTTAATTGGTTATAATATGCTGAACTATAGAGCGAGTGCCGTGCGTTTTTTATTATTTAATACGCATTTGGAATGACTATATTTCTTTTCGTTGGCATCATTAAAATAAAATATTCAATTTTCTATGAATCTTATTCGAAATTCATAATCCTTATCATTAAAGTTTTACGTAACAAGCGTTTGTAACTACCACGTAAAGCGGTTGCTATTTCTGTTTAATTCAATTAGTTATTAAACAAGGTCCCAATGTAACAATGGTGGAGATGAGAAGCCCTATAAGCGTATAAACGCATAAAAGCTTACATAATATATTGTATCAGAACAACTTAGAACACTAACATATTAAATCAAAATAATTATATAAAGAGATAAGTAAAACAAAACTGCGATACGATGTAAGATGGTCTGTTACGCGGTAATATATAAACGTAGATGGTCTGGGTTCTAGTAAACCCCGATTGTATTATTCGTGCATAGTACCTAAATATAACTCATTTTACATAGAAATCCCTCATTATTATACATTAAACCCGTAGGTTGAAATGTTTAGTTGTTTAAATGCTTTGTTTTTGAGCAGGTATAAACGATTTGTACACGAACGGATGGGAATAATTATCACATTTTATAATATTAATGTTATGAATGAATAGGCGAAGTTGCGAGTAAGTTGATTAGATGCCGACTTGTACAATGGCAGTATTGAGTCATTGAGAACCATTTGAAAAGGAATTGGCTTCCGATACAAAAAATTGACACATGCAAAATAATAATTTAGAGACATCATGCAAAGAATAACATTTTTATGCGAAATTAAAAATATAACCAATTGGGACAACCGGACAACATTATATTCATTGATGAAACATGGCTAAACGCCAACCACACTGTGCCGCAGACATGGACAGATGACATGTGCCCGTGGGGAAAAGGTGGGCGCCTCACAATTTGCCATGTGGGATCCGCCGGAGGAGGATTTGTAGAAAATACAACTACTACACAAGCGATCACTGGGATAAAGTGATGGAGAAAACAAAGAAAATTGTTATGGACAATTATGAATGAGACATTGATTTTGAATGCATTATAGAAACTCAAATAATAATTAATGTAAACAACGATGATGACGACGACAGTTCAACTAGTTGTAGTGAATGTGATTAAATAAATTTGTTTTTAATCTAGTGCAGTCTTTCATTTATATAACTTTATCTCTAGAAATTAGCAGTAACCTATACCTAAATATGAAAAAACTGATAAATTGTGTGTTTTCAGTTATGTGTTTCTAATTTATTGTGGTATTAATTTAGATAAATCTAAATGATTAACACCTCTAAAGAATCGATATCGATATCTCTTAAGTATCGAATATTATAAGTACCGATTTTTCAGTTGGAATGCCTAGTGTGACAGCTATCAAAAGGTATTTCTTAGATTTGGTGGAGTATAGTAATTTTATAACTTCATTGAAACGATTTCAATAGCGTAGCAGGATACACTACAACATGTAACTATGTATTACATGAAACTCTTCGGATGAGACCATATTTCTACTGTATAGTGGGCACCTGATCTAGTGGGAATCTTGTTTTGTTTCTCTCTTTAAAGGGCTTAAAAATGATACCATTGATGAGGACATCAACAAGTCCACCGACGCATGCGCATTTTATCACACAGAGAAATTTGGAGCACAGCCCTCCCTTCGCCGAGCAACATCCTCATACGGCCACTTATGTAGGGGATTTAAATGTATACATATTTACTCATGTAAATATTGAAACCTATTGAAATACGAAAGTGTCTTCTCATAATTTTTTATCTACTTCGATCGTACAAAAACTTTAAGTTGCTGTATAATATACGAGTACATTATAAAAGATGGACAGTATTAATTTATAAGAGTTTTGGCTATGATCTATACGAAGTTTAATTTAGCTAGGCTTTGTTGACAAAAACTGTAGAGCCGAAAATTCATCTGCTTCGTTCGAAACCTTACGCTCATGAGGAAGGATTGAATTCAGTGTCAAAATTACATGCACAATTGCTATTATACACGCTAACTCATACTGTGTGTTACTCAACTGACTGGCAAGTGATAATTAAAACAGTATAATTTAACCGCTTCTATTTAATTTTCTTTGTATGTGTAAATGAAATCAAATCGATTTTGTTTCATTTATATCTCACAGAATACCAGCGTAAAATATTAGCCGAATACTGCTATGTTTCGTATGGTGAGTGTAGTGAACTGGAGACGCTTTTTACTGGAATTGAGGCATTCCATCTTAGTCCTCGGGGGTGACAACGCATTTGCATTTTGATTATTAATCGAGGATAGATCTAGATGTCCACGGGCCACAGAATCGACTTATCATCAGGTGGACTGTGTGCTCGTTTGTCACACCTATCCTATAAAAAAATATATATGGGACGGATACAATTCCGGAGTGTGCCCCTTTCCACCATTGGACACTATTTATCCTTTTGTCGCCGATATTCCACACATTCGAACTAAACGGTTAGCTCGTCGTTCGTAATGCGTAGAAGTGGAATAGTTTGCCAGCACGTTTTCGAATCCGATTACAATGCAAGAGTGAATATAAGCTAAGTCAGTACGTTTTACCATCTTCGGCTACATCACCTCTTACCTTCAGGTAGTAAAGCACTGACTTATAATAATTAAAAAATGTTATGCAGGACAGTACATACGACTACGCGTCGAAGTTTTTCAGTATAAACCCGGATTTCCGTTGGAACACGGGACCGATTGTACGGCATTGCCTCCGTAAGCAAAGTAATGCGTCAAGAAAAATATGCTACAAGCGTTTAAATAACACGGTATATTGTGGGGCCGGCGACGCGGCGCCTCTATAAATATCGTCACATACCCTCTCCCCCCATTCCTACACATCTCTTCCGTCCAACCGCTCCGCGCACACGATCGCAATAATATAAAGACAAAGTATAAATCTGCAAATGAAATCCCCTGACGTCACATGTTGATATATATTGCCACGTCCTGTTTAACTATCGCAACTTCGGTTTCTTCAAACCTGAGCAATCGATGATTAACGCTTTACGAATCCCGTTGAACATTTACACTTTTTTTAACTTATCTATAAGTTGAATATGAATATTTGATATTTTCTACCGACTTCAACAGGAGGAGGTATTCAATTCGACTGTATGTTTTTTTTTATGTGTGTTACCTCATAACTTTTTACTGGGTGAACCGATTTCGATAATTCTTTTTTTGTTTGAAAGCTGATGCCTCACATGTGGTCCCATATAAATTTGATCAAGGTCTGACCAATAGTTTTGAGTTATTGGAAATGGAATGGAAAGGGCTATAGGTACTCGGATTTTCTCTGCGGGATAAAACTCTCTTCACGTGATAGAGCCATGATGCAGCTACATTATGATTCTAGCACGAATAGGTCTGCTCGACCAGGGAAGGACTACGCTCTCACTACTATTTTTCGCTGATCTTAATGCTGCTGTGTTTCGTATGACGAATGTAGAGAACTAGAGACCCAGGACACGAGGCATTCCATCTTAGTCCTCAGTGGTCAAAACGCATCTGTATTTTAATTGCCAATCGAAGATAGATGTAGATGTCTATGAACCAGAGCATCCAATTGCCATCAGGTGTAATGTACACGTTTTTCATCCTTATATATAAAAATCCGTAACGAGGATATCCACAGAAGGACAAGAGTAACTGATACAGCCCAACGGATCCGTAAACTTAAGTGGCAATGGGTCGGCCATAATGCTCGAAGAACCGACAACCGATGGGAAAGAAAGATTCTCCAATGGCAGACTCGTACTGGAAAGCACAGCGTTGGATGACTCCCACTAGATGGAATGACGACCTGATGAAACACGCAGGTGGTTTATGGATGCAGGTGACTCAGAACCGTACTTCTTGGAAATCTATAGGCGAGGCCTATGTTCAGCAGTTGTCTTGTGGTGGGCTGTAGTGAGTTCGAAGTAATGATCAGCTTATTATTATACGCCTTTAGATAAGTACTGATTTAAAATAGTGCCGTGTAATAGCGGCGCAAGAGAATCCACTACTCCAAGTCATTCGGTGGGTGTCATAAAAGACGACAGAGGAAAACCGTATAAATAATAAAAGCTTAATAGACATTAATGAATTAAGTAATGAATGTTTTATAAAACTTAAGTGACAAACGAACTTACAGTTTACCTGATGGTAAATTACTGCAATCCATGGACACCTGCAGCCAACTTCAAACAGAAGGCTACTGGTGCATAGTTACTTTTTAACCGACTTCAAAAAAGGAGGAGGTACTCAAATCGACTGTATTTTTTTATGTGTGTTACCTCAGAACTTTTTTTCTGGGTGAACCGATTTTGATGATTGTTTTTTTTATTTGAAAGCTGGTGCTTCTCATGTTTCATATTTGATCAAGATCTGACCAGTAGTTTTTGAGTTATCCTTAATCATGCGTATTTAATTGACTTTGACTACATTGATGATGTTCTCATTTTATTCATATTGTACAAAAAATTTCAATTTACCACTTGTTTTTGAACTATTCTAAGCCAGCGCTTAACTACAATCCCACCTGATGGTAAGTGGTGATGTAGCTTAAGATGGTGAAGCGCACTGACTTACGAAAGCCTATTGACCCCCGCCTTATAGACACCCACATTGTAATCGGATGGAAAGACAGATGTTAGCAACTTACTCCACTCCTTTGCTGTACGCATGACGAACGATGTAAAGTTAAGTTAGGTACTTCTGAGAATTAAGATGTAATATCTCACTGCCTGTAGTTCACTGGCCTTCTATAACCTTAGACCGGCAAGAACTGCAATTTGGCAGCAAAAACCAATAATACCAATACCAACTAACCAATCCAATACCAACCAATAACCAATAAGATCACAATACGAGTATAATTACATCTTCATCTTCATTACCCCGTAGTAAATCCACTGGTGGCCTTTTAAATAGTAGTATAAGATTAAAACCGCCACACTTGACAAACAGATTGGCGCAGTACTTGACGACTTTGACGCTAATCACAATACATACAGAACCGGAAACCGATAAATAATAATAGCAAATAGGTATTTGTAACTAGGTTTTAAGTCGGAAAACGACATTATAACGAAAAATTACAGCCAATATATTATTCCAAGATCTAAGACAGCATAAAGGGGTAGTTACAGAATTACGCTCCAGATCAATCCCATACAATTTTTCGGGATAAAAAGTAGTCTACATTATTCTCCGGCACATAGACTATCACCGCAAAAAATCATGTTTCAAAAATAGTGCCACGTAACTCCTTGAAAGAAAGACAAATCAACTAACATACATAGAAAAGAACGTTAGTAGAATCAGTAGTACCTATATTTTTTGTACGACGATGTTATAAATGAGTTGAATTATAGATAATTTTATGAAAGTATACAAGTGCAATCGGAAAAAAGTAAGCGCAGGTAAATCCAGATGCCCCAAAACTTATTCATATGAACAAAATCATCATCAGGCCAGGGTTTGTTTTTAACGATCTAACAGTGAGCCAATCGTGTCCGTATCCCGGAAGCACGACCCGAATAGTGTGCGGCAACGAACTCCTTGTTACGAATGTGTGTACCCATTTAAATTTTATTATAGTAAATGACTATTTCATTGTACCTTTTTTCTCATTAAAAACTGTTATTGTCACTTACATGAGAACGTAAGATTTAAATAATACAAAAGATCGTACAAGTACATTGAACGTAGGGTACCTACCTACTTACGTAGTTGTTACACGCAAGTATACTATGTTCGTTATGTTTTAATAATACTATACAGAATAATATTAATAAAACAATAATTTTGAGTTACATGCATACTTAAGTAACGACTTTTTCACATCAGATGATAGGTTGTTGAATAATTGTACATCTCTGTAATGTAATTATTTATATCATTTGTTATTAAAAAAGCAAAGATACTAAGCGAACATTGATCTCACTTTTGTAAATGTTGAGTTGCGTCAAAAAAACAATAGGCTTGGATATGCGTCAACAATTTTACATTGTTTTCGATTCCTATTTGAAAAAGTGATATTAATGAAATTAGAACCTATTTATTAGACTGGCCAATTTTGTACCAATTATCACGACCGGTACATCATTGAGCGTCATCAGAGCGCTAGGTAGGAGCGACGAGCGAGAGATGCTACGAGTGATCTCGCTATTTCTGTCCTCAAAGCAGTTGAATAACCTCCAATCAACATTCGCACTTAGTTCGCCTACGATACCCACTGACACGTACTATGCTACACAAGCAATTGTAACGGATTCCTAGATCTTCTCAGGTAGTAACTAACCATTTTGCCATATCTTTAAGCGTACAACCTAGATAGTTATAAAAACAAAAAATTAAATATTTCATTTAGTCAATTTACCATTTTTTTTTCTTTTTTGGATAACTAACATTACTAAAATGTGAGCTAGTGAAGTTGATTTAAAACTTGAATTAGAATTGCATAAGAATAATGATTCGAGTTTTTTTCGATTCGATTATTTGCCCTATTATGAGCGTAGGACGTGAATACTTAATGTTGTTGAGACCCCATGGGAGAAAATATCCATGATATTTAAAATAGGTTAACTGTACTTGAGCACGAACCATCGACGTTACAGTGGCAAGCTCGAACCTCGAATGGAATTGAAATACATTTATACATTATTACAATACATGTTTCTGTATATGTATTGATTACTGATATTACCTACGTACTATATGTATGTATGTAAACTGCCCCCACGATACAGGAAAAAATCCTAGTGTGGAGGTAACGTTTTTAAAAAAAATTAAAAATAACAAATAACAAAAAATAACTGTTTTCAATTAAAAAATTAAAACATTTAAATAAAATAATTACCAAATAAACTTGTCATTATTATTGCCTAATTTAGGTCTTTACCTATGAAATTGCCGTTTTTTATGAAATAAGTTAACGTAATTTTTTATATTTGTAATTTTTTAATCAAAGTAATCACCCATGCAATCGATGCATCTTTGCCAACACAGTGGCAGTTTATTGGTGCCCTTCTTGAAAAAAATCAGGTGCTGAACCAGGATCCAACCAACGTATTGAGCGCTTGCGATTCTCAGACAGAATCCATTTTTCGTCGCAGGTAACAATGCGGTTCAAAATTCCTTCGTTTGTGTGCCTGTTGAGCAGTGCAAGGCACGTCTCGACGCGTACTTTGCGCTGGCAATCATCGAGTTCGTGGGGCACTCATTTGTCAAGCTTTTTCACCTTGCCAATTTGACGCAAATGGACCAATATTGTTATGATGCTGACGTCGAAAGCTGCTGCTAATTCAGCCGTTAATTGAGATTCATCAGCTTCCACAATCGCCTTTAATTCGTCATTGTCGACCAAAGTTTTCGGACGGCCACGGGGTTCATCTGAACAGATACAAGCTAGTAGTAACAGTTACTCGATTCCACCGAGTTATTAATTCATTCTTGGGGCGATGTATACGCTTTTACAACAAAATCTCAGAAAATACAGAAAATTTGATCTGCTCAAAGTTTAAAAAATTTATTTAACTAAGTTTGTATAAAAAGGGTTATTATAATATTAAGGAATTTATGGATGATAATAACCCCTGGGAATGAGGTGATCGCTACCAAGCTATTTCTAATTTGTTTTGTGTTGTTAATTGTGTAACATACATACATGATTGCAAGCTATTTTTTTTAAAAGTCCCGCTGTCTTTCTTGCTGGTTCTTCCCAGGACAGAGATTTTTTTCCGAATCAGTGGTAATTAAACAAAAGAGTGACTTTCAATAAGTATTATTTATGATCTATATTGAATAAAAAAAATCTGTTTCTGTTTCTATTGCATTCTGCCCGAACTTGTTGACCTACGACATACCAGAAATCTACCTATAAGGGAACCACAGTACATAAAGGATGGTATTGAAAAAAAAAACCTGAAAAAAATTCAGTTTGAAAAAGATTCCAATGCGGTGAAAACATAACGCTAATCAATAAACACATGACTAATTTTGAAAAAAGAATTCCATGTTTTTAAAATAAAGTTAATTTGAAATTAGAATTCATAGACCAACAAAAATTATTTTGATTTGAAATGGCCAGTACTGCAGAACGGCAATTTCATAGGTAAAGACCTATTATTTGGATACCAACAAACCATTGAACCATGGAAAACCAATAGAATCAGGTGTTACTTTGCGGATATCCACTACATTAAAGATGTTAAAATTAATTAACTAGGCTTAGCGGTCGACCATCGTAGTTTCCAGATGATTTTTTTTTATAGAATGATGTGACAAGCGAGCACATAGTCCACTTGATGGTAAGTGGATGCTGTATCCCATCAATATGCCTCGTTTAGAGAGTTTTACTTTTTAGGGTTCCGTACCCAAAGGGTAACCAACACCCTATTACTAAGCCTCCGCTGTCCGTCCGTCCGTCCGTCTGTCTGTCAGCGGGCTGTATCTCATGATCCGTAATAGGACGACAGTTGAAATTTTCACAGAATGTGTATTTCTGTTGCCGCTATAACAACAAATAATAAAAATAAATTAAAAATTAAATGGGGCTCTCCTACTAGAAACATGTTTTACGATGGTACGGAACCCTTCATGCGCGAGTCCGACTCGCACTTGAAGGGTTCCGTACCATTACCGTACCACTTGAAACAACCCAAATTGGTGAACTGCCCTTCGCCATTGCATGTTCATGAGAAGACACGGCCACATACTGCACTCTCAATATTCTCAATTCTTTGCCTCAACAGAATCCTACTTTTCGAAGTTTAGATAACTTTTTGATGAGCAAAAATTTCAATTTAGAAATAGCGGTAAAAAAGACTTTTAAAAATAGTTGATCGATTCGTGTACAACACAGACCTTCTATATTTTTATATCAACAAACCATAAAATGGAAAAAAATGTGTTGAGTTGCAAATATTTTGATTAAGTTTTTATTTTATGAAAAATTTTAATTGAAATTTCAATGCAAAACGGCAATTTCATAGAAAATGCTAAATGTATTTTTACTAAAAAAAAACCCCGTTAATCAAAATTTAGAACATAAACAAAAGAGCCATTGTAGCAGAACGTGAACTCAGTACTTAATGACCTTATTCATTCACAGGTTGTGAGGTATTCACACTTAGTTTTCAAGGGTGCAAAGCATTCGTAGCATTCTTTTAAGTTTACAAGTTAGCTCTAACTGTCCGTATGATAGAAAATTTAAATGAAAATAAACTTTAAATAAATAAACTATCTTTTACTTTTTCACCTCTCGGGGACTAATTCCTAAGAAGAAACAATGCATTTGTGGCCTTTCCTAATGCCACACCAATAGTCTGTTGTAATTATATTGACGCTCCATAACCTTCAAACCAGTACAGATAATTCGATGTACTGCTGCACTTTATCTACCTACTATCTAATATTTACTAAAAATTGTGTCTGTTACACTTTTTATTGTAACCTCAGCGCTCGCTACAAAACAAACGAATGAGTATTGAACAATATAAGGCAATTAGATTATGTTATTTGCAATAAAATAAAAAAATTGTAAGTAAAAAATAAATACACGAGTACTATTCCGAAGAAATAATTACTGCTTTCGGAAAACCAATGGAAGAGATCCAAGTCAAGGGACATGGATTAAAGTCTAACCTTTTCTTTTAGTGGTTTCCTTGAATGCGATTTTATTAGTGCTTGATGCAATTGTTAATAATGTTATTGCCATAAATTGTAATTATTACATTAAGTTAGTAATAACTGCTAACTATTAGCATTCATAATCATCATCATTACAGCCCTTCACACGTCCACTGCTGAACATAGGCCTCCCCCAAAGAATGCCACATAGCATGGTCCTGAGGCACCTGCATCCATCGACTTCCTGCATCTCTTACCACGTCGTCACTCCATCTAGTGGGGGCCGACCTACACTTCGTCTACCGGTACGAGGCTGCCAGTCGAGAACCTTTCTTCCCCATAGGTGGTCAGTTCTTCAAGCTATATTGCCGGCCCATTGCCACTTCAGCTTACTAATCCTTTGGGCTATGTTGGTTACTATGGTCCTACTACGGATATCCTCATTTTTAAGTTTATCACGCAGAGAAACCCCGAGCATAGCCCTCTCCATAGCTCGCTGAGCTTCCTCATACGGCAAGCAGTAAAGGACTACGTCTCAGATCCATAGGTCATCACTGGCAACACGCACTGGTTGTACAATCTTGTTTTCAAGTTTTAAGGTATACCTGACGAAAAGATGTGTCGTAATCTTCCGAACGCTGCTCAACCGAGTTGAATCCGTCGATTGACCTCTCGGTCAAAGTTGGACTTATCTAGTCGGACTATTTGTCCTAAGTAAACATACTCATCGACAACTTCGAGCGTAATGCTCCCAACAACTACCGGTATAGGTGTGACATGGACGTTACACATGACCTTTGTTTTGTCCATGTTCATCTTAAGACCTATCCGTTGGGAGACACTATTGAGGTCATTGAGCATAGTGCTTAGATCCTCCAGCGATTCTGCCATAAGGACTATATCGTCGACAAATCGAAGGTGTGATGTACTCGTCATTGATGTTAATACCGTGTCCTTTCCAGTCCAGTAGCTTGAAAACGTCTTCTAATGCAGCGGTGAAAAGTTTCGGGGATATAACGTCACGCTGTTTTACACCTCTCTGCAGTTGGAAAGGTTTCGTACTCAGGTTCTGTACTTGAATAGCCATCGTAGCCCTACTGTACAAATACTTCAGCACTTCGATATACCGACAGTCAACTTGGCACCGCTGAAGGGACTCACGGGAAGATATGGGGTAGTGGATATTCTTACAGCACCACTACACGGCTATTAGCATTATATCAACATAACTTCAGGCAACGGACTGACAACATAAAGATTGACATAATTTACCAAGTAGCAGTTCCATATTTTTATCATAAAACTTTATAATTTGGCAAAGTCTAGAAGTTGGAACTAATAGATGTGTCAAAAATAGAACATAATTCCACGCTGCTGATTCAAACGTTTTGACCTAATCCATATTTATGTAACATATAGGTGAGTGTTACTCGCAAAATTTATTTTTAAAGTGGCTGACAATAAACATTTGTATCTAAAACCCTAATCCGTTTTGCTTGAAAATTAATTATGCGTTTAATTACCTCCATACATTAGAGTTGTTAAGTAAGTAAAAATTAAATAGTTAAAATAACAAATGAGAAGTTTGCGTTAGGTTATAAAGCGACGGTAAAATTTTCAATAGTTGTAATAGCTTTAGAAATTTAGAAGTAAATTTCTAATAAAATAAAAATTCAATAAAAATAAAAAGCCATTGTACGCAATCACTAGTATCAACAATTTGGCGACAGGCAACTTTGAATTGGAAGCTAGCCAGGACAACAGGCAACAAGGAGAAATATTTACAATAATTAATTTTTCCTAACCCGATGTCATTGAACGATCGCGTTCGAATATTCTTAATAATTGCCTTTTTTATATAAGTGAGGGTGACAAATCATCACAAAGCCCACATGGTCGTAAAAGATTAGTGAACGGTAAATGCTGTAGCCCTGTAGCCCATAGATACGTACACCTTCTATACTCAATTAAGGGTCAAATGTAAATGCGTTTTACCTTTGGGTGCTAAGATTAAACTAGCTCTTTAGGCAGAAAAGGCCCACTTCGTTAAAATAAAAAATTATAATATTGAAAAAAAAAAAATTCTAATGCATCAGTATACGTGTGTTTTAGCATTAGTTAGATCGATCTCAGTTTGGTATAGTTGCCGCCACTTTGATTTTTATGTCTAATATAAATAATACTTGTTGAAATATATATATTTTTTAATTAAACACTGGTTCGGAAAGTACCTCTGTCCTGTGAAGGACCATGAAGAAACCCAGAATGATTTTTTTTATAAATGAAGTAAATATTACATTATTTTTATATTTGAATTATTATTGGAAATGCTTGGTAACCCTTTTCATACAGGTATTGTTTTATAACAAATTCAAACTTATTTGACAAGCATTGGACATTTTCCCAGATTTTGTTGTAAAGGCATATAAACATTACCCCATGCATCAATAACTTTTCTGTGGAGTCGAGTGAGTTTAATTAACTGGCATTACAAGTGCATTCACAGTAATGTGACAGGGATAATGTATTTGAATAAACCGCAATAGTGATTATGACTATATAAGTCTCTGTGTTGAATTTATAAGTGTCAATTTCCTCATGTTGCATATAAGGATATTTTAGAGATGCGTCTGTTACACGTACCACCAAAATTGTGATGATTCACTTTGCAAGTGTCATCACAATCTTTGTTATCGCAATACATATAAATTGTAAGTATTTATTTTTAGCTAGGACTATTATAGAGTGAAGGTGCCAGATATTTTTAATTTGTCGGTGCGTCTATAAAATATCGGTTTGAGAGTGAGCTAGAGGTTGCGTCACCCTAGCGGAGCGTCATATCGATGGTGGTGAGATGGAATTGAGGGTATATCGAGAAACCCCGCACTCGTTTGCGCAGTATAAAGTTCACTGTAGGCGCTGGTTACTGTAGGCGTTAAGTCATTCTACGTAGTAGTAGTGCTAAGATAGTATCGTGGTTTGGTCTGTGGTGGTGGTTCTTCTGGTGGAGGCAAGGAAGATCGTGTTGCAGAGAGGCTGCCCTGTGTTACATTGATATGGGTAGTTGCTGTTGGTTTGCATACTTTGGTTTTATCATGTAATTATGTCCTTCACGTTACACCAGTGTGTGATTGTGACGGGGACATATTACGATATGGTCGAACTGTATTTGCCTATACTGAATGTATAGTGCAGTACCCTATTTTATTGGTGATAATGATTAATTGCGTAAGCAAGAGAGCTAATTGAACATCCGCTCTCACATTTCCATTATTTTTAACAATTAACGTTAACCTTATCCTTTCTGAGAGCAGAAGTGGGATCTCGTGTTATATTTCCGACATATTTGGCGGATAAATATTAAAATTGAAGTTAGTATTAGCACGTAATTTAGAGTCTTCCGATACACTGCGAGCACTGCTCAGTGCTCTCACTGGTGAAAAATTCGTTCCGTTATGGACTGCCAGTATACTGCTGCAGTACCCTAGGGAAATTCATGACGTCATAAATCGGTGCCAATTTTTGTACGGTGAGCACTGGTGCTTTCGAGGTATGGTGCTCTCAGTACTTTGATCACGTGATCAAAAAACATAACAACGCCTAGAGATTTAACAGCTTCCACGAATTATTGTTATTACTATTAATTAATATTATTGGTAAGATTGTTTAATTGAATTAAATATACAATATTAAAAACTATAATAAAAAAAACTAAAACGAGTAACTTAATTATCATAGAGTCATACTCCCCGCGGTATCGTGCCAAGAACGCTGGCCGCGTTTCCCCGCTGAATGGCTATACTAAGCCTTTGAGCGAGAAAACAACCAGCCCTCTTATCACCAGCAGCAACAACCAGTCGCGAATGGAGTTCCTTTAGGAACTTCACCGCACGTGGACGCCACGGACCGATAGTCTCTACAGCAAATGGCACAAATATGTAGTTATCTCTCAGAGACTCATATTTGCGCCATTTACCCAGTTCAGCTGCATCTGATGCCGCTCCGGCTCTAAACGAAGTACCCTTGAGATGAGAGGCCGCCAAAGTGTCTACGCAAGTAGCATCCCACACTAGGGCTTTACCTCTCTCCCACGGGACCAATGTCATACCGTCGGGTCTCTTGCCATCGTCTCTAAATATTCCACAAGGCTCTAAAACCGAGGGAACATTTATAGAGACAAGAGTCCTTCGGATGACATCGTTCAAAGAACCGTGCCGTGAAAACCTACCAGCACTTTTTACATGAGAGTCCGTGGAGCCCAAACTTGTCGACGCTGCTACCACAGGGGCACTGATGGGGTTGACAGATCGCCGCTCCTAGTCGGATTCCTACGGCGATGCGCAAGCTTTCCCCATCAAGTAATGTGCCGAGATTACTTGATGGTAAAGCGTGTAACCAGTAACTAGATTCCTTAGTCGAAACAGCTAGAAGGCGTGCCTGATCTTGGTCACTATGGAAATTGTGAAACAAATCTTTCTGCACGTTCTGTACCAACGTAATATCCCACTGTTTTTGTTGGTTAATTTCCAGTGGAACATTTTCGCCGGGACAGAGCACTCGCCATTTCTGCCCTGCCTCCGTAGCAAAGTACAGGTCTACTTTATTATTTAAAATTATGTTACATAAGTCACTGACACTATGCACGGAAGAAAGGAAAGCAGGCAATGCAACGCTAGAAAGATTTCTCACACCAATATGAGAACCGGAAACTCTACTTACTTTATAGTAACGGGTATTCCATTTTAGTCCTCAGGGGTGACAACACATCTGCATTTTGATTCTTAATTAGGGATAGATGTAAGTGTCTATAGGCCACAACATCCACTTACCAGGTTGACTGTGTGCTTATTAAGATAACTCACGGGCGGGTGACAAGATCAAAACGGGCCGAATCCTTATTCGCACTTAACCACTTTTTAAACGATTCAATTGTTGTTAATTTTTTTTTAGATCTTATCACTGCTTTACATTTTTTCTACCGACTTCAAAAAGGAGGAAGTACTCAATTCGACTGTATGCTTTTTTATTTTTATGTGTGTTACCTCATAACTTTTTTCTGGTTGAACCGATTTCGATGATTCTTTTTTTATTTGAAAGCTGGTGCTTCTCATGCCGATCAAGGATTGACCAATAGTTTTGAGTTATTCTTAATAATTTATATTGAAGTCGGCTGTACAGAATTTTTAATTTTTAATTATATAGTATAAGGGTGACAAACGAGCTATCAACCTGATGGTAAATGGATGCCGTGGTCCATAGTTATATCTATATCTATCTTAGATTAAAAATCAAAGTAATGATGTATTCTCACCCTTGAGGACTACCATAGAATGTCTTGTTACCAGTAAAAAGGGTCCCCGGTTCTCCATTCACCATACAAAACACAACAGCATTAAGCTACTATTTTTAACTTATTATAAGCCTGGTGGTAAGCGGTGATGAAGCCCTAGATGGTAAATCGCACTGTTTTTGCGTAACAAAAGCCTATTCACTCTTGCCTTGAAGACGCCCAGCCCAGATTGTATTCGGACGGAAAGACAGATGCCGGCAAATTCATTTACGCTTGTATTCTGTGAGGGTGGTTCTGACCCGGACGAGCGGATCTATTTCTGCTACAATACAATACATCCAATAAATTGTAGCTTTTACTTTGTTGTCGGTCAAAATAAATGAATTTGGCTTTTAGACATTTCGTGAAAATTGTTTATCATCAAAATTTATTAAATAAACAACAACGGAGAGTTTATTCAATTGTGTGAGTTATTCGCATCTTTTCGGTCTTTATCGTCCGAAGCGAACGATTTGGCAGCAATAATTCGCAACAAAAGCAATTTGCGTACACGGTGGAGTATGAGATTTGGCATAGTCAAAGTTTGTATGAAGGAGTGCAGAAACCTAAAATTTAATGATTTCTTATGTTTACGCGAAGACTACACATTTAAATAAAACTAGTTTTTACGGATCGCATAATATATTAACTTATTTTTAACCGCCTTCAAAAAGGAGGAGGTACTCAATTCGACCGTATCTTTTTTGTTTTTTATGTGCCTTACCTCATAACTTTTTTATAGGTGAACCGATTTATATGATTCCTTTTTTTATTTGAAAGCAGGTGCTTCTCATGTGGTCCCATATAAATTTGATCAAGGTCTGATCAGTAGTTTTGAGATATCCTTAATATTTCAAAAACTACTGGTCAGACCTTTTATATTGAAGTCGGTTGTACAAATCTTTTAATTTTACCATTTGTATACTAGCTGTACCCCGCGATTTCGCCCGCGTAGAATTCATTACAATTGGATTTTTTTTGTTAAAAGTGCCCCGTTTATACTTTCATCATATGCATTTAGTAAAAACTGACACTTCAATTTTATTTATTTGTATAGATTCCCGATTTTTCGAGCACTTTACAGCACCTATGGTCACAGGCGTATTGAGGTGTTCTACGTCCTAATGTTATAGTTAACCACGACTACCTCCAGACTAAAATTATTAATTTTTAGTCCGATCTACGTAGGTCCGATCCGATAGGTCCGAGATATGATAGAATCCGTAAAAACTACTTTTATTTAAAGGCTAAAATTTATAAATAATATGATGTGAATAAAAATACATTAAATTAAATAAAATAAAATATTAATTGTTTACGTTCATACTGGCAATATCAAACACAAAATAGTCTGTGATCAAACAGTCGCATAAAGTAAAGATTGTCGCCAACGAATTTTTAAAACGTTGCCAAAGAATAATTATTAATTACTGACAGATTGACTGGATGAGCTGAGCGTTTTGTGTGATTTCAAATGTTTCTTTTTCAATATTATGTGTGGAGTGTATGTCAAGGCAAAAGGCGTTTAATTTATATATTGTATATTAGATATCTGTGTTTTATATATTAATGTGCAATAGAAAGTGAAATACGGCTTGATATACATACACCTGTTGCAAAAGGAAAAAAATCATAGGTATTTCAGGAAACTACCGCAAACACGCTATCGTTACGTATCTTTACACGCTTGCAGCTGACGCAATAGAACACAATTAAAAAATATATACATTAATTATAGAGGTATACTCTTTGACAAAAGAAACTTAAAAACGTTCGATCTTAATTTTTTTGAATTACTGTGGAATTTCGACCACTAGTTAAATTAAATACGTAATAAAATGTTTTATATGTTTGTATTTGTAACAAAGATTATATCCATCACTAAAATTTGCGAAATATTTTATAAAAATAAAAGCTATGTTGACCACTAAAATCTTCCCACACAATATGAATTTAGATTCATAATATTTTAAAAATATGACGTTAAATGCTAGTGTTTTCTAATTTTACTTAATAAATAAAATAACTTAAATTATAAAACACAGGAAATTAATTCCTACCTTGTCTTTATCAGATATAAATCTGATCTGCATTGTGGTCGATAGCCTTCAAATTGCTCGAGTATTGATTACGTTACAATTGTTTACTCATTTGAATAAACTACGAAATATCAAATTCCATTCCTTACTATAAGAGTTAAGATCGGGTCAGAAATAGTGACTTAAATTTGCTCGTAAATACTTATGGACTTTTTGTCGTGACTCTCATCTATGTAAAAAGTAAAGTAAAGTTACAGCCTATATACGTCCTACTGCTGGGCACATGCCTCCTCACTTCTGAGAGGGTTTTAAGGGCAAGGAAGTGTCCGCCGCGCTGCCCCAATGAGTGTTGGCGGACTTCACATGTCTTCGAAATATTTTTTTCTCAGACATGCAGGTTTCCTCACGATGTTTTCCTTCGCCGCCGAGCACGTGGTAAATCAGCACTTAAAATTGCAACTAACAATTTCATTGGTTGCCGGTGGGGATCGAACCCGGGTTGCACGCGCACGGGTGATACTTGAGGGAGGCTTATGTTCTGTAGTAGACTTGTGAACGGTAGCGAAGCCTCCATAGAAGCCGAGAAGCCGGGCTTGCCCTATCAAACTGCTCAATCAATAATATCAACTAATAAAATAACTCGTAAACTGTTTCAAACTATTTCAAATTTCCCGCGCGCTTCTCTGTTCTACACAGGTCATGACCTCGTAGCCTTATATGTAACGTCATCACGCGGCAAAACTGATACTGCTGTCATAAAAATTAGTCGTCTCTCTCGCACGCGTGGGCTTTCGAGAAGACGATCACTCCCTTTCTAACCTGTGGCAAAATGTTCTATAATGAAATATAACTACGATTGTTTATATAGCAAATAGTATGGAGTGATAAAGCCCGGCTTTGGGTGTGAAGTTAGTCAAGCACGGGGGCGCGCGGGCGATACGTTTGCAAGTTCACTTCACATTTTAATGTTTACTCTGTGTGTTTACTTGAGCGAATAAATATTGCGAGTTCAAAATGTATGCTTTTTTATAGATTTTTAGTGAAAATGGAGGATAATAGTGTTCCTTGTCATGAATTGAAGTGTGTTAAAGTGCTAATCGGCGAGGAAAAGGTAAAATCGAAAAAGAGAAAAGGTAATTTTTTATAAAACTGCTAAAAACAACAAAACCATATCTTGGGCTTGCCCTAGTTTGGAGCCCTAGCTTCGCCACTGCTTGTAAAGGGCTAAGGGATGATGATGATCATGATTGCATATGGAAGACACAATGTAAAAAATTCTAAAATCTTATAAAAACTTGAAGAATATCAGTGCATTTCAATTAAAAATTTGTAACATAACTGAAAACAATTACTGCAACTATTATTTGCTTTTATTCATTTCTTGTATGCATGTAAGTACATATGAAAGTATGTCAAAGATACGGGGACAACACCAATTTATCTGAACCCTAAAACCAACAATTGTTTTTGATATACACCAAGTTTTAACATATTTATAAGTTCATCATTCATTTCATTCATTAGACAATTTGGAAATTTCCCTCGTGTTAAAGTGAGGAGACCAAGATTTTACAGGGCATGATGGACATCTTCCATTATCATTATTATCAGTCTTTATTAAGTGAACACAGACTTTTTTAAGAATGCCTCAACTAGCATGCATTATTTAAAAGATATGGCCATAATCACATCACTAGGCAGGTGGATTGATGAGCTCCGAGCTAATCCTTGCACTAGTAATAGTGCTGCCAATCAGCAGCCCCAAATTGAATTCAGCATTGTAGCAAAAGTTAGCATATTCTTCCTAACAACCCTATGTATGTATTACATGAACATACATTTTTATACAATAATAATTGGTGCTTCTGATGTTACCACATAAACTTTTTAAACATCGACTGCCATAATCTTTGAAACTTATAAGTGATTAGGTTAGTCTTTTTTTGCACTCTACAAGAGTTGGACTAATATCAGCAATGTTATTACATATTTCCTGATACATTCCATTAGTTCTTTTTGTGACCTAAATTTCAAAAATTAAATTAGAAAATTGGTCTGACCAATAAGGTATAAACTGAAAATATGATTCTGATGTTCACCTTCAATTGCAAATATCATAAAAAGCGATTGACAATGTATTTAAACTCACTGTTATACCTCACCTCACCACTCTGTAAATCAGTTTTGGCTGTATACTTACTTGTGGGACAGCCTGTATCCTTTTAACCTTATTTTCTCATATAATTTAAGTAAAGGAAAGTGAAGTAAAATAAAGATAAGTATTGAAAACTTGTGGATGAATCTGTAAATAAAATGAAACTGAACCAGATCAACTTGACCTAGTCATTTATCTATGTCACAACAGTGATGTTTATAAATTTAGGAAGCTACTGAGAAAAACTGTAGACCTAGTTCTAATTTTAATTTTAGAACGGAACAGCCATACAGGCAACTGCAAATTTTTTCTAATTTGAATTATTTTCTGATATTACTTCATTAATTATTAATTAAGTAACTTAATTTATTAATTAAAGATTCCTATAGCATGTAGTGGAAGTGTAAGAGAATATACTACCCCATATCATGCCATGGGTGTTGTAAGAGGAAACAAAGGGAACTTGATCAGAAGGTGGGTAGGAGCATCTTGATAAGAACTCAATAATAATAAAGAAACTGTTTGTCAAAAAAAACTTGTTTGTAAAAAAAGTTTGACAACCAACGTGTGGCAACTATGGAAATATAAGATAAGCTATGGGGAGGTTAATGTTCAACAGTGGACTTTTCATAAGCTGTAATAAATGAATGATGTATGAAAAATACATAATCTTTACTTTTAGAAAGGATATTACGAAAACTATTCGCTGTTAGTCTCAGATGAAGTACAAAAATGATTTTTTACTTCATCTAAACTGTCAGTATGAAATATATATATATATATATTTTATTGCTACAATTAGGTTTCAATGAGATTTTACAGTGGAATATTATGATCATTGACCTATACAAAAGCTCAATAATAGCTAGTTTGAAAAGGGTGGAAAAGGGCGTGAAAAAAGTTTATTAAACTAAGTAAGTATATAAAATCTTAGTTGCAAATCATATAAAAGTAAAATGTTCATTGATTATTTTTGTGTATTTGGCGTATCCGAAAGAGAATAAGCGCGCGATGAATCATCATGCTAAATGTTTACAGCAGTTGGTACATAATGCCTGCACTGATGTCATGTAAGTTTGCACGAAGCACCCAATAACTCAGGCGCCCATGACTATAATACAACGCCAAAAAGCACGTTCTATATTTTATATATTTCCACGCATAAAATCACCAACCGTTGACAGGAAAAAGAAACCATACCTACGTATCGAAATCGAACGAATTCTTATGTAATGTCCCCATAAAATAAGCATATTTGGATAGCAACGTTTCGATTTCAGGGATATGAAACTAAAGTAAAGCTAAATAATATTTTGTGCGTAGGAGGAGTTAAAATACCTTTATTTTATGTGTTATCCAATATCCAGAAGAAAGTTGAAGTCCTATTTACACACGAGAACACTGTCATTCATACAAAATAACACAATATCACAAAGCAGCACTACACAAATTTTCACTTATAATTAATAAATTATGTGAAAATATCACATAATGCGCCATTTTCACAATAAATCCATTGGACAGTAGTCGGCAATCGCTGCCATCTTTTTTGTCAAATGTCTGTAAACTAAATATAGCGCTCCAAACGAACTCTAGTGTTATTTTTAGAGAATAAGCGTTGTCAATGCTTGAACGCCATCTGTAGCCTTTTTTAGAAATTAATAAAAAGTTAAGAGATGTCGCTTTGCAACATTTATTTTATACTTTTATTTTATTAAAACCTCTGTTAAAGGAACCTATACTCTATAGCAAAATATAACAATATCAAGATAAAATTTAAAGGAAGTAATTTTAGTGAAATATAATGTCATTCCACAAGGGGTAAAAGTCCTAAATATTATTTTCTTTACCAGTCATTTAAATTATCATAATATTAATATTTTTTTAGGAATATTGTATAAGGTACTTGCTCATTATCACTCTTGCGTATACGATTGCTCAAAATAGCGTTGAAAGATCTTAGGACAAACTAGTTTTCCTGGACTAAACCAGTTTTTCCTGGGCTAAGTTAGTTTTTCTTGAGCCTGACAGGCATGATCATAGATTACTGTATATATACTAGAGAGGCAGGATCAACTAGACGTCCACGGCTTTGATTAGTGACAGGAGGGCTGTTCTCTCAGCTTTCTCTCATCTCGTCCTATCCACTGTAACCAAGGTTGACCTAGTAATTGCGGTACTCGCCCTATCCTCCGCCGCCGCCGCCAATATGCGGCTTAGGCATTTTCCCAGACCAATTTACTTACTTACTTGGTCGAACACATCCAATAATTACAACAACTGTTAGGAACAACTGTTAGGTATACTATGACCGTGAAGTATGAAATAACCTAGCTTTAAGATGTGTTTTTTTAATAGGAGAGGGGGCAAACGAGCATACGGCTCACCTGATGGTAAGTGACTGCCGCGGCCCATGAACAACTGCAACACCAGGGGAATTGCAGGTGCGTTGCCGGCCCTTTAGAAAGGAGTAAGCTCTTTTCTTGAAGGTCCCTAATGTATGTGTACTGTGTATATGTGACTATGTATTTGTATAGTAACATAAAACAAAATATACACGTACCTACACAATAAACACAAACAGAGAGGAATTTGAAAGGCAAATTTCAAGGCAAACTTACAAATTGTGACTTTGTAATGAACATAATTTATATGTGTTCCTAAAAGAATTAAATACTAATTTTCACTATACTAATTTTTTGTATTTTTGATAATAGAAGTTTACAAGTAGTTATTAACGGGTGTGCAATCCACTTGATGAAAAGATAAAGTAAGAGGTAATATCTGATAACCTCTTTCGCTCGCTCGCCAAATTCTCTCTGGGTACCTAAATAGTAAACGTTTTATACTCTCTTAGCCAGGATCTAGGTTTTGTACGTGGTAGAGCCATTCTACCGATAATTCCCAGAATATTACCGTCATCTACATCCGACTCCAATATAATCTTTCAGCACTTAATTAGCACTTAATTGCTTGCTATTAATATTTATCGTATATCTAATAACTTCATTGCGTTGCTAGCGATACGTTTTGCTAGCAACGCAAATTTCAATAGTTCGTTGTGGTGAAAATTTTAGAGCACCTAATTTTTAAACTTGGCACCTAATTAGCACCTAAAAAGCCCCTAATTTTGGGTTTTTCTAAATGCAAATTCCTGACTTTGCGTTGCTGGCGAACAACATAGCTCCATTCTAGAGCTGTATTG
The DNA here is from genome assembly GCA_029286625.1 of Parnassius orleans. NCBI lineage: Eukaryota > Metazoa > Arthropoda > Insecta > Lepidoptera > Papilionidae > Parnassius > Parnassius orleans. Next base: position 2,404,247 of record JAGSMP010000165.1, on the reverse strand, counting down.
TGGCTGCAGTACAAATCGGCCGCCTGCACAACTTTTAATGAGGGCTAATATTTTAACGCTCACCAGATGTCGCTAGTTGGGACTGAGGTGAAGTTTTTTGTTACACAATGTCAATTAATTGAGAAGTTGCCTTTTTAAATAAATGTTTGCATGACACGAAAGTAGACTTGCAATCATCCTTTCTTTGCCTTTGTCTTAGAACACTTGAAGGCTCATCATTTCCGGATAAGCAACACGGGCCGCCGCCGTACATTTGGCAGCTGGCTATTTAATCGGATTATGGCTATTTAATCGCATTTTGGAGTCAAACACTACACCCAGGTCGCACACGACATCGGTTCTCTCAATTACACCAATATAATCAATGAGCACCGTTAAACGCGTAGATGTTTTTTTTTGTGATGAAACTAATACATTGGCACTTATCAACGTTAACTGCAATAATAGGTCTTTAACTATGAAATTGTCGTTTTGCAGTACTGGCCATTTCAAATCAAAATAATTTTTGTATGGCTAAGAATTCTAATTTCAAATTAATTTTATTTTAAAAACATGGAATTCTTTTTTTAATTAGTCATTTGTTTATTGATTAGCGTTATGTTTTCATCGCATTTGAATCTTTTTCGTCATCAATTTTACTTAACTTAATTTTTTTATAATTTTCAAGCTTCGTCCAAACTGAGGCGAATCCCGCGCGGGACGCGAATCTGAGCGATTCGCTCGCTCGCTTTGCCTCCCAAACTGAGGCGAATCCAGCACGTCATTATTTTTGGTTTCTCAATAGGAAAACATGTCTTTTGATAATGAAGCTGAGGTTTTGTTGTTATTAGCATTAACTGAAGAAGAATCTCAAGATGTATTTTATAAGGGTGACAAATGAGCACACAGTCCACCTGATGGTAAGTTGTTGCTGTGGCCCACAGACATCTACATCTATCCTCAATTAAGAATAAAAATGCAGATGCGTTGTCACCCTGGAGGACTAAGATGGAATGCCTCGTTTCCAGTAAAAAGGGTCTCCGGTTTCCTACACTTACCATACGAAACACAGCAGCGTTAAGCTGTGAGAGCGTGGTCCTTCCCCGGTCGAGTCGACCCATTTGTGCTACAACTATACCACAAATATAGCTGCAGCGTGGCTCTACCATGTAAAACGATGTGATGTACGAGATGTGAGGAAAAAAAGAAGAAAATGGTTCAAGAGCTGAGTACTTAACGCATAGAATTTGGAGAGTTTCACAATTTGATACCCATATTACGAAAAGATAAAAAAAGATTTTATATACTCGTATATTTTCGTATGCCAGAAGAATGCTATAACAAAGTTTTATCAAGAATCGAACAAAATATTTTTTTTCCTATTATTTTTGTAGTATTCGTGGCTGAGGTCGCATAGAATCTTGTTTTCTTTCACTTTTTGTAAAAATAATTCATAGTGCAACGGCATTTCGAAAAAGCAGGCACTATCCCGCGTATATTTCGCTGCAGCACGTGCGACTAGTCGCGCCAATGTGAACACTTCCATCTAGTATATATACAGTAATCTATGACTTCCATACAAGCGGCGCGAGCGAATCGCGTCCCGCGTCCCGCGCGGGCTTCGCCTCAGTTTGAACGAAGCCTCAACCCTTTCCTGTTGCTTCTTAACTTATTTTTATTGCATGTAGTCTTCGCCTATAATTATAATAGTATTAAGCTTTAAAAACCGAATATGTAGTCCTATTTGCAGCGATATAATGTTTATTATGTTGGTGTTCAAATAAATAAATCATCGTTAAAAATTCGAGTAATTATGGAATATGAGTAGGTACTAGGTACCGTCGTGGCAGAAACGCGGCACAAGCGGCACGCAACATCAACGACGTTTACGGAGCAAATACTACGAGTACAAACGAACGCGGCACCTGTTAACCTGTTATTGGTTTGCGCGCTTCCGTTCTGGAAATTTCGACCTGAAAAATGAACCCCGTGGTCGTCCGAAAACTTTGATCGACAATGACGAATTAAAGGCGATTATGGAAGCTGATAATACTCAATCTAGGGCTGAATTAGCAGCAGCTTTCGACGTTAGCATCAAAATAGTATTGGTCCATTTGCGTCAAATTGGCAAGGTAAAAAAGCTTGACAAATGGGTGTCCCACGAACTTAATGATCGCCAGCGCGACGCGATCGATCAAGACGCGCCTTGTACTGCTCAAGAGGCACACAAATGAAGGAATTTTGAACCGCATTGTTACCTGCGACGAAAAATAGATTCTGTTTGACAATCGCAAGCGCTCAGCAAGTTGGTTGGATCCAGGTTCAGCACCTAAACAATGCCCTAAAAGAAAACTTACCCCTAGAAAAGTGATGGTCACTGTTCAGTGGTCTCGCGCCGGTGTGATTCATCACAGCTTCTTACCAAACGGGATGAGCATTACTGCAGATATGTACTGTGAAGAACTGAACGCAAAGATGTAGAAGCTCGCACGGCTTCAACCAGCTTTGGTCAATCGCTCGTCCCCACTGCTCCAGCACGACAACACGCGACATCATACTCCACAACAGACGGTCTCCAAGTTACAAGAGCTGGGGTTGGAAGCTCTCCGTCATCCGTCGTACTCACCAGACCTTGCGTCTACAGACTTCTACTTTTTCCAGAATTTGGATAACATTTTGGTGGGAAAAAAAATCAATAACCTAGAGGCAGTACAAAATGCCTTTAAACAATTTGTTACCTCTCGAGAGAATCCGATTATCAAACACTGATACACACACACACATTCAGACACTACACTAGTACAGAACACTAGGGCACACCGCGCTCACCGGCGAGCGCGAGGTCACAGACACACCCCGTATACGAGGTTTAATACCCGTGACACGGGGCGTTTTTAGTTTTTCGACCCGTTTTCCCACCTTCGTACCTCCTTCTGAGGGGCTCTTGAATGACATCGAGCCCCCCTAGCTAGAGGAGCCTCACTTCGAAAGCAGGGGTCGGGGTGCCTCGGACAGCAGTCGGCGACGCGGCGCTTACGAGCCTATTTCTATGAAGCTGTAAAGGCCGCAGGGCCAACAGCTTTAGAAAAATCAAAGATCAAAAATCACTTTCAGAAAAAAAATATGTTGCCTCCCGTTCAGCTGATTTCTTAAAGAAGGGCATCAATAAAATGCCACTGCGTTAGCAAAGATGAATCGATTACATGGGTGATTACTTTGATTAATAGAAATAAAAAATATAGAAAATAAATTACGTTAACTATTTCATAAAAAACGGCAATTTTATAGGTAAAGACATAATATTATTATTTATGTAATACTAGCAGAAATAAATACGGAAATAGCGTTTTAAATTTTGAAGAGTTATATTGTTTAATTAGGGATAATACATTGATTGAAGTTTATGATATGTAACTTTCAAATAAATTTGTCGGTACGGATACGCGCGCCACTCACTGTAAGTTAATAGTCTATTTTACACCATGTAAAAAAAATCAAAAAATATATATTTATGATAGATTTTGTAAAAAGTAAACGAGAAATATTGATTTCTATTTATAAAAATGCATTATAAATTTTAAGAATATATTTTTTATATGTGCCTCAAATCTGCAAAACGCTGTCCACCATATTAGATACCGCCGTGACGTCACTGGTGAAGAGAACTAGCTAATGTGCTGTATTATTTCGAAATTTTTCAAGTTATCATTAGGATTGTTGAGTTTTATTCCGAATTTTATTGAAAAGGCATCATGGAAGACGGATTCGTAAAAGCAGAAAGTACTAATCTTTATTCTATTAATTCGAATTCGTTTAACAGAACCCATAATCTTATATTGTGTGTAATTTTCCAGCTAAAACATGCAATAATCTTTATGACATTTGAAATCAAAGCGAGTTTATTATTTGGCTTTTAGCACTAATGTTATAGATAAACGTAGTCATTATATTCTCTTTGGTTATAGATATGTAGACACGTCTATAAAATACTGGCCAGTTCAATAGTAAGGTTTTATTTACTATAGCAAAGCGTCGTATCTGTGGTATCGTGACAACCGTAGTTGTTATATAGGATTTTTGAAATTAACGACATCGGAAAAGCGTGCCATATATTTGCGACGAATTGCTAAACGATCTGTTCATTATATTTTCTTGTATTTTATGTTGTAACGCAAGCATATTTGCGCCATCCATCATGAGTGCATCTGGGATGATCCTCTTTCGCCTACATCAGAAGTGGGATAAAGTTCCTCTTTCACCTACATATAATCTGCCGATCGTTCTTGAATGGAAGTATGCTGTCGGCGTGGGACGCCGCGGGCAGATTATTTAACGCTGCTGCGGACCGATATTTGATGCGTGAGGGAAGTAAATATGTCTTAAATATTACTTTGAAAAATATATTTTGTAGTAACAACTTTTTAATTGGTTGAGAGAAATGCCTGAAAGCCAAGCTTATTTCAATTGCCTAACCTTAGTCTATTTGGGTGATTAATGACCCTGTTAAATTGTAGAGTTGCTTACTTCATTTTATTTTGTGTTTTGACTATGTCAAAAGCCATACCGCAGCCGTAGCTCAAAGAGTGGGTGCGGTGCGCGTGTGGTGTTGGTGGAGGTCTAGTTTAGTCTTCGTTGAGATGTAACGGGGATGACTGAACATAGAGATGAGTGCTCGTAAAAATAAAATGAAGTGTAGTATACATTTGTTGCGTAACGAACGATTAAAAAGGTTATGGCTCTTGGACATTTTATTTTGTGATGTAAAGTTGGCTTTGAATTGAATTGATAGAATTAAGTATTGAAGAAGTTGCCGGAGGTATTTTCAGGCGTTCATACTCTTAGTCATTTGTTATTACTATTTTGTCGCATTACACGAATTGGTGCGTAGTTGTAACTACGATTTACTTGTGAGTCATTCAGGAGCGATGAACATCTGATGGTGTGGTGGAAGGCCTTTGTCTCGTAGAGACAAAGGTCTTCGGCATTGGTTGACTTGGAACGACCTGATAGTCGTTGTCTCTACAATAGATCGTATCACAAGAAGTGATGAAGAGATAGTAACAGTTTGTTGCAAGTTATTGCGTCATTGTGATCACTGTGTATAATCAAATAGATAACTTAAATGATTTCTCTGTGTCTTGGCACACTGTACATCATGATATTTTCGAGAAAACTTGGCGGGAAGAGTGACCAAAAGTGTTATTACTCCGTAATTATTATTATACTAAGTATGTTTTGTTAAGTACCCTTAACCGACGAGCATGTATGCGTAGGTACATACTCGTATGTGGACGTAAAGGAGGCATTTTATCACGAGTGTTGGTAATGCCGCATATGTCAATTGAGAGTAAAAATCCTACGCAACTTTTGCATTTTAATCCACACCATCCAAACTCGGATATAGAGGGATGGTGTAACGTATTAAAAATTATTGCACAAAATAAACGCTTAGATAGAAAATGATTTGATTTGTTAATAGCATTTATAATCGCTTTAAAAGGTCATGCAGCTAATTGCCTTACCGAGCTTAAGTTTACTAAAATGGCATATCCCTTAGGAAAGAAACCCGAGTTAAAGAAACAGCATCTGAAACTGGTCTTCACTTATGATCCCTCATCGAGTAAATTCCTAAAACAATCATGCCCGATGAAGTTATTACTGGATTTGTTATCTCAGTTTTATGTTCATTCAAAATATGATTTACATGGGGTACATTTTAAAGTTCAAAATGTTTAGCGATGTACCGGGGAAACGTTTAACTTTAACATGCTATGAATTGAGAGAATGAGTGGCCTTTTTGTGTTCTAATGTGTTGATGAGCGTAGCAGTATTGCTCTGAATATTGTGTGGTCGACAGAATTGGTGTTTGATGTTAAGGGTTGGCTTTGTATGAAGCTGGTTGAAAGGACAATGTCGTACCGAGACATGCCGCGTGCGCCTGGTTGAAAGGACACATTCGTCCGGTCCAAGCTTATGAATGTTTGATGTTGAGGGTTGGATTTGTGTGCAGCTGGTCGAAAGGACAATGTGGTAACGGGCCATGCCGCGCGCGGCTGGTTGAAAGGACACATTCGTCCGGTCCATGCTTATGAATTTTTGATGTTGATGGTTGGATTTGTGTGAAGCTGGTCGCACGGACAATGTTGTACCGGGCCATGCCGCGCGCGGCTGGTTGTAAGGACACATTCGTCCGGTCCAGGCTTATGAATTGTGGAGTTACACTGTTCGAAGGGACGCACCCGTCCGGTCCAGTCAGGTTGGTTGAACAGAGTATAGATAACAGTATCGTCCGGGCCAGACCCGAGCGGTTGGTCGTAGAGACATACTAGTTTACATCTGTATGTGGTGGCTTAAAAGAAAGGTGCCGTCCGGTCCATGCGTGGTTGAAGGGACGCACGCTTTTGATTATTGTATGATCGAGGATGTTAGTATATTTACAAGAGGGTGTGTGTTGTTAAAGTGTATATCTTCCATCAATGCTAATAGTGCCGTGCAAGCTGTATAAAGAGCTGTGTATCTATGTCTGCTTAGTGGAAAGAGCCCGTTCTCCGGTCCATGTTGTCATATGAGGTGATGGCTGGTCAAAAGGACGCCTTAGCTAGTGTTAGTTTGCATGTGTTCCAACCTAATCGCCTTGCGTATGAGTGTGTGAATTTCCAAATATAAGGACAGTAAACCTATTCATGTCAGGATAGACGAGCGGAAGAAGTGGTGATTAATAGTGTTTGTTACAGGAATTCATGAAGATACACGCCCGAGGACGGTCGTATATCAGGATTGGCCGTGTAGGCACGTCTATAAAATACTGGCCAGTTCAATAGTAAGGTTTTACTATAGCAAAGCGTCGTATCTGTGGTATCGTGACAACCGTTGTTGTTATATAGGATTTTTGAAATTAACGTCATCGGAAAAGCGTACCATATATTTGCGACGAATTGTTAACGATCCGTTCATTATATTTTCTTGTATTTTATGTTGTAACGCACGCATATTTGCGCCATCCATCATGAGTGCATCTGGGATGATCCTCTTTCGCCTACAGATATTATAATATAAGCTTAGGTGATAAAATCTTTTTATTATATTTTTTGTACAAACCATGTCATTATTCCCATGTAATAGAAGAAAACACAAATTAAGTAAAACACTGCACTGCACTTGCAAGGGCTGTCAAAATGGCCCACAAAGGGCGGGCAGACGAACGATTAACCTAATCTATTACAAAATTTGGCTTGCAATCATGCACCTATCATGTCATGATGTTTTGTTTTGTATAAACGATAATTAAATATAAGTCATACATGCTTACATCAAAGTGATCTTCACAGAAGTATAGTTTAGATTTTGTAGACAATGCCTTCGGGTCAAAATTTTTATGGCACTATTCGGTTTTAAAAAAATTATATAAAAATTATAGTGGTTCATTATCACTCTAGGATTCATTTAAAACACTTTTTGAAAATGGGTGTAATACCCTATTGTACTATGCCTGTAACCTCCGCGCAAGTTGTACAAAATAAGTTGACAAAGTATTACCACAATCTGATGAACGGTATGGCAGCGCATAAAATACGAACAAACAAACATTAATTTTTATATGTTAGATTTGTTATTTTCTCGCTCAAAGGCTAATTATAACTATTCATCGAGGAAACGCAGCCAGCGTTCTTGGCACCGCGGGGATTAGGACTGGATGATAATTTAAGTTTTTAGTTTTATTTATTTTTATTATAGTTTTTTAATATTGTATATATTTGAATGTTATGTAAATAAATGATAGTTAAAATCTTATATTCTCTTATATATTATTTTTCTTATAATCTTATTTACTCGTAAGTATAGGATTTAATCAAATCTGTTAAAAAGAAAATACATCGTATTTTTTAACAGTATTTAACAATATATTCTTCAGTGTTTTAAAAATGAAATACATATTCTGCGGTTCGTTCGATAACACACTTCCTATATTTAACGATAACGTATTATAATTACTTTCAAAACAAAACATATCTGGCATATCTTATTAATCCTAATCTCTATTACTCAGAAAACAACAAAAAACACCTCTATTAAGTAATCTGATAATCAGTTATGTAACATGTTTGCCAATTTGTCATTTATGCGTTTCTAATAATGTATATTGTCTAAAAACCCTTTAGTTCCTCATACCAGACAGTAATACATATATCAAAGCAAACATCAATAGGTGATACGTAACGCATGCGTCATGGTAGGATTTATTTGCGCGCTCGTTAGCGGTCGAGGAGTGGTGAAAGTTTTGTGCAATGATGCAAACAGCCTGCTGTGCTGTAGAGAATGGAAACCGCTATCGCACCGTCACACAATGCCGCCCGCATTTTGAAATATTTGCACCTCATTCTTCAAGCCCACAAAGTTCAAGATCCTATCACAATTTAATAGGAAGAGTAAGAGCGTTTATAATTTTCTTCGATAATAATTTTTATGAAGTTTTTATGATATTTAATTAAACATGTACCTATTATAAATTTGCATAAAATCTCTTATTATTTTTATAAATAACATATATGTTATTTATAAAAATAATAAGAGATTTTAAAATATTAACTAAGCGCTTGCCGTAAATTTCACAGTAAGCTAGCATCTCGGATGCGATCCCCGCCGGCACCAACGAAATTGTTCATTGCAATTATGAACGCTTATTTACGGCGATGGTGACGGTGAAAGAGAACATCATAAGGACCTTCATTCATCAATCTGCATAACTAAGAACGGATTCTTCATCATCATCATCATGACATCCTTACAAAACTAAACTGCTGAACATAGACCTTCCCCAAAGATTGACTCATTGGGGATATTTGCTATAGTCGGCAGGCTTGGCAGGCGGATTGGCAATGCCTACTTGGCAAACGCAGATAGTGATTTCTCTTACGCCACCATTACACGGCGAACTCTACTTTCCCTGACACCCTCTCATAATTGAGAGGAAGTCAGTACCTAATAATGGGACGTAGTGTAGGCTGTTACTTTACTTTTATAATTATAGAAGAGTTTATTACGTTGGGCATAATTTCAAAAACTGCTGAAAATGAAAATTGGATTACGCGATAAGATCCAAAAATGCAGTGGCAGAGACGCGGGGACAATCACAACACAATCGATCGAAAAATCCATTTGTGCAATTTCAAAACTAGCAAGTGCAATTAGAATTTGATATACATAATATTTTTGGTTCTTACGGTGTATTAAAGGAAAATATGAATATTTTACCAAGTAACAACCTTTCCGGTATGAGTTTGCAAATAAACAGCATTTGATTTTAGTCCGTACAAGTCTCACATAAGCAGCGGGGAAGGTATTTGTAGGCGTTTCTCCATGAAAGAAATAAAACGGCGTCGAACGTTTTTCGAACGACGCAGGAGTCGATATACACTCGCTCCGAGACAAGATAAAGCAATAAACCATCAAAAGGCGGTTAGCAGCAACATATGCGTGTGAAGTGTCGGAAATTAAATTAATTTCCGACACTCCGACAGAAAAGTACAAAATCCTTTAAAACTATATCGAGTCTTTAGTATGTATGCATTGGTTGTAATTTTCAAGCGTCCACACAAACACAGAGCATCAGCATACCGTTAATGTGCGGCAAATAAGAGAATTGAGGTGGGAATTGATCTTTGGGAAAATCCAGCAACAGCCTTAAATCAGCAAACATCTAACATTCACTACAATACTTGTCCTACCTAACAGGAAATTATTATCAAAGCATATAAACATTATGGTAAAGATGGTGAATGGATGTTCGTTCAGCAGACTGCATGCCACACCCTATCAAATTTCATAGATTTCCATTTCAAATTAATTTTAAAATAAATTTAAAATTAACGGCAAAATCCGTAAAATTTGTTTCATTCAATGGACGCGTGAAACCATCACAGGATAGGCTAGGTGTCACACGAGAAAGAAGAGATCAATATTCAGTAGTGATCTGCCACAGGCTAATGAATAATGATAATATTAATGACGGTGACAGGAACGCTAAGTTTTTAATTATTCGAAGAATACTTTAAAATAATGAAGACACTTGGCGAAAGTCTTGTTAAATAGATATTAAATTGTAAAACATCCTGGATAGTAAACTAGAAAATGTCTGTTCGCTTTTGTTTTAAATAATTCCATGGTATAGTTTTGTAAAAAGATTAAAGCCGGTATAAATAACATCATTTCTTCGTTTTGCTCATCAAAAACAACAAAATAAAGCGCTTTTTACGTGTATACCCCGGTCACGTACCTTACGTTAACCAAGTGAGGAAGAAATCTGGTGGTGCCTTCATGATGGTGTCTTTAAGGTGGAGCCTCGATAGGTTCCATAATAAAATGGTGATGGTAGAATAAGATAATCTTTCTAACTTATGACAATTAGCTCTAAATGACTATGAAAGCCGGACAATGAGACCACATTAAGATTTCACTATGTTATACCACAGTCTAACTTTTTTCTTAGGCTGTGGTTATGCTCTAAGTGAACAAAAGCAAGTGAAGGCAAACAATACAAGCTAGCAAACATGTAATTGTACACTGAGTGAATGTAATTGGAACTGTGCAGTGGGGTGATTACAAAACGGGTCCTAGAGGGTTGGACTTCTTTTTGCCTAGGATACCATCTGGGTTGGTACCATTCTCTTACCTATTTCTGCTGCAAGGGGCAATGTATCTTGCTGTATAATTATATGCACTTTTATCTTAGTCATAAGGGGTATTTGTCATCTCTATGGCCTTCGTTGTTTAAATTTGGCTGTCCTTACCATAAGGTTAACTGTTACGAATAGCTTGTCTATTTTTAGATTTATTATCTTTGGTTGGAATCTATAAAACATAAGATACAAATTGATGAAAACTATAAGACATCTGAAGCAATAGAAGGGTTTTAAGAGTTCTAAAGTTGCACATGAAAGTAATATTGCATTGGAAATAAGAGATACTCGTATAACGAAAACGTGAGACGTGTTATCGGAGAAACGAAAGGGGATTAAATTATAGTGCAAAATGTACTGTATAAAAATATTAATAATAAGGTAAAATGTTTTATGAGTTAATAATGTATATGTGTACTGTGAACAAATTCTATAAACGAAAATTAGTTTTCGTGATGTTTTTAAAATAACTTGGGATTGAAAGTTGCATTAATAAAAAGTTACTATGATATATTAAATCACTTGAGAAAGGCGTAAGGAGACAAGATTTTCTTATTAATTTTATGTTTCGTATTATATTATTATATACAAAAGTAAGGGTGACAAGCAGACCACCTGAAAGTGGATGCTGTGGCCCATAGATCACATACCATTCCTTACAAAAGTTTTAAAAATAAAATGTAAGTAAGAATAGCAAAAAGTATATAGAGTTTTATATTTTTATTTCTTACTTTACTTTAGAATTTCCGTTAAAGTGTATAAACTGTAATCTTTTATAACATTAGAAGTAATAAGCAACTGAGGTGTTATTTTCACGATCGTTTCCGGCTTATGAAGACGAAACAGTGGAGAAAACAGCATTAGTGAACGCTTTACATAACATTTTGTTGTTAAAGTGAACTTACGTAAAAGACGATACGAATAAACGAATATTTTTTGTTTTTCTAATAAAACTGTTACCAATGACTAATTATATTGTATACAACAGTTTAACTGCTGTTTCAAATCGTTCGAAAATTACATTTTCTCTTCATAATCAATTTTTCACTACGTTTTAAGTAAGTATATTGAATCGTTTAAAAAAACATCACTATACTTTCTTTTTAAGTTATTGTCATGTGTAATGCAATAAGTACTTCGCTGTGTTTATTTAGTATTCAGTAAAGTTTTTTAATAAATTAGGGATGCTAAAATTATTTTATATTTCTATATATTCTATATACAAGTGAAATATATAAAGTATTTTTCATATGTTTTAGCTAAAACTCCTCATTATTTGTTATTTTGGTTTTTAGTTTGTTTTATGGCTTTTATTTTTTAATTACTTACTCAAAGCTTTGAAAATTGTCGTCCTCTCATGACATGATACGCTACTACCCGTAACAAGATGAAACAATTTTCCACGCAAAGCAGCTCAAGATCGTGTCTAGGGGCGCTTCGTGGTAAAGATTTTTCTGATATAAGTATATTTGCCATTTTGTAGAATGCAACAGGCTAGCAATAACGTTTTAAACTATTAATGAAAGCTCGGTAATGATTTTTTATTTTCATATGACCTGTGGTTAAAAAGCATATAACATATTTTTATCAACACAGATAATGAGTTAAAAAATTCCTTTGGCCTGTGTTAACCTTTTGTCCACAATCAAATGACATTTAAAAACGTACTTAAATTATTTTTTTTTAACTTCAAGAACTTTAACTGCCTGTCCGGTAGATAGAACGCTATGCCACAATCATTATAAAATTTGCAGCGTAGAACTAATACACGAGCACTCTATGCAGATAAAATTTATAGCATTATTAATTATTTGAATGATTCTTAAGCATGCAACGCTAATATAATTAGAATACATACAAGAATTATTATCCTCAATTTGTTCACTCGAATATATCAAAATAATAATTAAGTTTAAAAAAAAACCTACTTCAAAAATATAGTAGCTTCTGAAATCGGTGCTAAAGTGAAACATAGTGTATCGAAAAGTTGAAGCTCCTGCATGTAAGAGGTAGCTGTTTCTGGATTATTTTTGACAATTTCGTAAACTTTTCAATGGTAACGACTTTCATGGCTTTGATTAGTACACTTTTTTGTAAGAATGAGGGTGAAAAACAGTGCATAGTCCAAAGAGATGATGCGTAGTTGCTGTGACTCATAGAGATCTTTATCTATCTTCGATTACGAATTATATGTTGATGCGTTTTCACTTTTCCCCTGAGGACTGAGATGGAATGTCTCATTTTCAGTAAAGGGTTTTGTAAAACGGCGGCGGCTGTGGTGGTGGTAGTGGTGGTGGTGGTGTTAATGGTGATGGTAGTGGTGGTGGTGATGGTGGTGTTAGTGGTGGTGGTAGGTAGTAGTAGTAGTAGTAGTGGTAGTAGTAGTAGGAGTAGGAGTAGTAGTAGTAGTGGTAGTAGTAGTAGTAGTACGAGGTGACACGAAAGTTCTTAGAAAATCGAAAACTGAACAAACTAGCAAGTTATTACTTTTATTATATATTTTCAAAATAGTGTCCATTTACATCAATACATCGCTGCATCCGATGGAACCACTGAGAAAAGCACTTTGCCCACTCGTCCTTAGGGGTCTCTTCGACGACATTTTGAAATGCAGCCACTGCTTCCTCGGCGTCCATAAAACGTTTTCCTCGAAGTTTTCTTTTATTTTCGGAAAAAATTAAAATCGCAAGGTGCGAGGTCGGAGCTATAGGGCGGGTGACCCGGTAATTCCACGTCTGACGTCGCCAAGTAGTCGATTGTTTGCTTGGCGGTGTGCAACGAGGCGTTGTCGTGGTGAAGGAGTTTTCGATCCTCTAAAACTTTCTTCGTTGCGTAATGACCTGTCCTTCCGAAGAACGAGGCTACCATCTTTTTCCCACGCTTCGACCTCTTCACTTTAGTTGGCAACTCCTCGGAAGGAAACACCAGACAGCAGACTGTCTCTTAGTTTCAGGATCATAACAATAAATCCAGCTTTCGTCACCCGTAAGTATGTCGAACACAGCATAATATGAGTCACCTCCGTTAAATCTTTGAACCATTTCACGACACCAATCAACACGACGGAGTTTTGGGCCTCTGTCAAATTATGAGGTATCCACCGGGCACAAAGCTTCCTGACCGCTAAATGTTCATGGAGGATTTTGTGCACATGACTCATATCGATGCCTAAGCTTGTCCGAATCTGCTGATAAGTCACTCTTTTGTCAGTCTCTATCATACGACGCCCTTCTACGGCGACGACTGAATATAACATCAGTGTTCTGCGGAAACTCATTAAACCAGTTGTAAACAGTGGCACGAGATGGGGCTTCATCGTGAAAGGCCAATCGAAGTCTATCATAACTTTCTTGTTGACTTCAATAACATCGAAAGTCATAAAAAATCATTCTACGAAAATTTTCTCGCGTTAAATTCATGCTGACGTGACACAGACAATTTTCAATTTGCCACCAAATCGTAAACAAATGACAAATTAAAAAAATACATACACAATAATATTGGCAAAGAGTTCCATTTTCAAAATTTGAACTTATGTTTTTATTATATCGTTTACAAGTGGCCAGTTCTAAAAACTTGCAGTGTCGCCCTCGTAGTAGCAGTAGTAGTGGTGCGAGCTTTATTTCGCGTTTAACTGCACATGAGAATAGAATAGAACACATGACATTGGCAGTATGGACGTAAACAATGTATGTTTTATTTAATTTATTGTATAAATTTAAGCTTTCTGCACTTCTCCATATAAACTTTAACTATGCCAAATCTCGGTCTTCCGTGCTCGCAATATGCTTAAACAGGGGTACAAAGTTTTTCCTTCACATATTGCAAGCAACCACCTATATAGATGTTACATAAATTCGGAGTCCCATTGCAAGTGTACAAAAACTAAAGCCATCATAATACAACCATCAACCATAAGTACCGCAATTTAAACTGTGTTACATAGCTGGTCTTGATTAGCGATTACGTCGTGGCTAACAAGCGGAAAGCGGAAGTAGCGATGTAACGAACTTCCAAATCCAAACCCACTGTGCAGTTGCTTTAAGCGTGTTATACATTATTGTGCAGTTTTCCGTAAAGTTGATTCCAGATTTAGTTACATATTAACTTGTATTGAATGCCATAAGTACAGATAAATATCTACTACTATATTACTACCATATTGTAGTGCAAATATTTTGTATAAATTATAAAAAGGGAATAAACATTAGAATGTACCAATATACTCGTTGTAAAGCAATAAGTTAATGAAAATGTAGAGATTTTCATTTAATAACTACTTTACCACCACCCAAAATGTAGAGAACATCCGGCTCTACCTTTCTATATTTTAGGTTGCAAAGTGTTTGTATAAGGTCTATAGTTCCAAAATGTATTGTGTTAAGAGGCGATATGTACAAAACAGCACTGATGTAACCGGCTGCTGCTGCACGCGCAGGGGGAAGCTACTTTTCTCTAGAGTTTCTCCATCGTGCGCAAGCAGTACAGTCTGCCGCAAGACATCGAGAGTTGCGCGCGTCTGTGTCACTCGTCATTGCAATTCAAACCTTTCTGCAATCGTAACAGAACGCAAATCGATTTTTATATAAAGTTGTTCTTGGCACTGTGATTGTGAAGTTTATAGAAAGTTAACTTTGTTACTGGCGTTAGTTCGAACGTACGTTTGAATTATTTGTACTGCTTACAAGCCGTGTCTCAACAACGTTTTAGTAAGTGTAAGTTCAATAAAATATGACTTTATTAATGTTACTAACTTAATTAACAGTTCTTAATATTGTTGAATGCACTCCTTCCTACCCCCTCCCCAACTAAATATAATTATGCATTAATTAGGCAATATTATTACCTAACTATTTTTAGGGTTTGTCTATCAGGTAACTTAAAACAGATAACTTTATTAATTTAAAAATGTACATGCAATGGATAATAAAGACAATGACACAGGAACTAAAATTACTTTACTTCGCCTTTCCCCTGATAAGGCATTCCCTTTGTGCTGTCCTCTGCATCTGAATAAGAACAGCATAAGTAAAAGTGCATTGGAGAACAATTACTAATTATTGGTTCACAATACACCATTGTAAGATATTTTTTAAAACAACAGGAAATAATTCTATTTGCATTTACGATAAAATAATAACAAATAGGCCACCTACTGTGAATCAAATGACCTTATTAATGCCTATTGTGATGAGAACAATTGATCTCCCACGACACAAATGCCTAGATTCTTAAATCCGTTACATTTTCTGCAACACATGTATTCAGTTTATAACAATTCTGCAACACCGCTGCGCTGCAAAAAAAGTTACACATTCGAATTCAAGACGTAAAACAATTGCCGCGCCACCCGCCGAACGCCGATAATGATGAAACGTCGTATACGTGATATATTTTTCAATCAGTTTGTATTTACGAAAGTCGTGTGCGATCTACTCGTACACTATGTAACGGTCAGCGAACACCAAGAGAGACTCTTGGTTTGTATTAAACAATTTTAAGTTACGTTCTAACGGCATAATATTATTGTGTTTTATCGCAGGTAATATTGTTTACAAAGGCGTGACCTTGTAGTAATTGTCTATTAATCACATTATTAACTTAAATATACGACGACTAGTATCTTTGGGGCACTTTTATTGGTTTGATAATGACTATCGTCGAAAATAAACAATTTTTTAAGACTTTTTAATGTGTTTCAACAAATGTTACTTCTTCAAATGTAAAGAGGCCCAAAAAAGGTTTAGGTAGAAAATAATAAAATAATGCATCAAACCATTTATTATCTTAGGTATCTTCATAATCGACTAAAGGAAATGACGAGAAAATTTTCCGTTATACAACATTTTACGTGGTAGAGCCATGCTGCAGCTATATTAATAGTATAGTTGTAGCACGAATGGGTCAGCTCGACCGGGGAAGGACCACGCTCACAGAATACCAACGTAAAATAGCAGCTTAATGCTGCTGTGTTTCGTATGGTGAGTGTAGAGAACCGGAGACCCTTTTACTGGAAAAGAGGCATTCTATCTTAGTCCTCACGGCTGACAACACATCTGCATTTAAATTCGCTAACGAAGATAGATGTAGATGTCTATGAACAACAGCAACCACTTACCATCAGGTGGACTGTGTGCTCGTTTGTCACCCTTATTCTATAAAAAAAAAAAAAAAATTTTTATAATAATATAAGGGTAACAATAAAGGAGCACACTATCCACCTGATAGTAAGTGGATACTGTGGCCCAGAGGCACCTTTGTCTATCCCCGATTAAATTATTTTTAATTCAATACCATGTTGAAAATGAAACATGTTTTATGTTACTGACTTTTAAGCGTTGTTCAACATTTTTAAGTATGAACTTTACAAACATGTTAACATTATGTGAACATGTTACGAAACAGCTTTTTGACCACTTCGATGCTGAAGAAAACAACGCTTTGCATTGAATTGTATCCACATTAAATTGGGGTAAAGGGGTTCTAAGATTTCTTTTTAATAGAGGGTCCATGACTGTGTAGTAGAGTAGAGTCGGCGTAGGATTTAAAATAAAAAATACTTCAAATCTTAAAAATAATCCTCCTAAACATCATTTCTCCAAACATAATATATCACTAGATACTTTCTCCAAAATTGTCAATTTCGCAAATATCTTTGATGTTGGCACTGATGGCGCTTTTACCCTTTTTACACATTTGCATACGTAATATATATATGATACAAATTTATTGTATATATATATATATATATATATATATATATATATATATATATATATATATATATATATATATATATATATATATATATATATATATATATATATATATATATATATATATATATATATATATATATATATATTGTATTAAAAACATATGTTATAAACCCTTTAATTATAGCTAAGTAAAGCTAAAACGAGATCCAAGGAGAATTATTACTTTAGAAGATGCTTAGGCAAAAACTACAAACACTATATCATATTATTTAAAATATTCCTACCCAAATTTTTAGAATTTAAATTGAATACAATAAATATTTAACAAGATGTTGTTATTATCGTCCGACCTTTTAGCTCTTTTATTTATATCTCCTTATATAGAAATAAGAAATATTAAACGGGTACATATTAAATAAAACATATAAAAATAACCTTCAAATATGTTGCTGTTTTGATATTTATATCTGTAAAAGTCGAAAATTAAATCTAGGCCTTCATTCGTGGCATTTTTTTTTATTAAGGAAAAATATGCATGCAAGTTCAAATAAGAAAAAACGAATAATTTTAGGTAGATTTTATATTATTTTTATTTTAATAAAAATCAATTAAAACAACACACATTTGTTATTCGGATATACATGCTTTAAGGTGTATTTTGTACATTGTAATTCTAACTTGAACACTATATAGCTTAAACGAAAACGGCAAAAATTTTTGATTAAAAATTGTAACAAAAAGCATAGCTTATTATTACATTTGTTGCCGATGTAACTTTAAGCCACTGGGAGTTATTCAAGCTGTCATTGCAAAAATCTCTTACGGTGCCATCTTCTTACTAAAAAACGTACGTGTTTTCAAACTATTTGTATAATTCGTACTTTTGTATGTCGCTGCACATTTTTATATATTTTTTCTTATTTAAAAACGTATTTTTCGCTCATATATTGATTTGACTATATTAAAAATTCCTACATGTACGTAGTTATTGGTTAATAAACACGACTATAGCACACCGTTATTATGAATGCTACTAGTATAAACATGATAATATTTAAAGTAAATAATATAGAAATATAATATAAACTCCGTAAATACTCTACCAGACCTCTGCAATCAATGTTACATACGCAATCAGGACTAGCGAGTAACCTAAGAAGAACATACATTCAGTCATCGCGTTTGATGTTGTCGGAAAGGCCGACATAAACAATAAATTACTAGGGTTGTCAGATTTTATTTTATTTCACGTTTAAACAAATTAAATAACTTAATCAGACAATTAATGTTCAGAAATAATAATTATACTGATGAAACTCTAATTCCTTATCTTTAAATGAAAATGTCCCACAGTTTTTTACCACACATGTAGTGTGAACCATTTTAATTTATTTGCGTGACAGGACAACCCTAGCGGACAGTTAGCCGCTCGGGAGCGCTCCACCCGCGTCTCGCCCCGCACCCCGCACTATTGCCCTGTCTCGAAGCCTTCGATAGTAGTTAGACTGTGACGTAGTAC
The DNA here is from genome assembly GCA_029286625.1 of Parnassius orleans. Lineage (NCBI taxonomy): Eukaryota > Metazoa > Arthropoda > Insecta > Lepidoptera > Papilionidae > Parnassius > Parnassius orleans. The sequence continues at coordinate 2,385,354 of JAGSMP010000165.1, read as the reverse complement.
TATTATTTATTCTGTGACTCTACTCTTAACACAACACAACTCCGAACGCGTTTATGTCTTTTATATGGACGTAACTATTTAGCAGTCAATAAAGCATTTTTCATTCATTACTGTCGGGCAACAGGGGGTTATTTGACGTATTTGCCATGGTTGACAGGCAGTTTGACTATAATAATAATAATAATTATAATGGTATTAAATTTTGCTAATTACTAATAATTACGTTATATCAAGTAAGTTTTAATATTTTACTAGCGATCCGCCCCGACTTCGCACGGGTGATTTCTGGATCTCGACAATAGTGCCACCTGGGTAGGTGGTCCAATTGTGTATCTAAACCATCCAGGGACCCACTCAAACACACACAAAATATTTCATCACAATCAGTCAAGCCATTTCCGAGTCTTAGCGAGACTAACGGACAGCAATTGATTTTTATAAATAGAGATTAATACAAATATCAAACAATAAAACAAAATCGACGAAGCATTTTATTCGAATCATTAATTAACAAGCAAATGAATATTGTTGTCTCATAATGCGATAATCAGTTAATATTTCTAGTAATAACCTGCAGCAGATCAACCATCTGTTTTGGTTAAAATATTTTAATAAAATAATTAATAAACAGCTTGGTTAGCTTATCTTTTCTACTACGTCTTCCTCACAAATATAGAAGGAGGTATTTGTTCAGATGTGGGAAAATTGTAGATTATTTACAACACCAGACTTTTCAAATAAATTGATAGATAATCCTTAAAAAAACTTCCCATACTCAACACATTTGGCAGCGAGTTGTTAAGCTCAGAACCGCTATGGTTACATTATTTATGCAAAATTTGCCTCTGTGAGATAGATAAATAGATAAACACAATCAATAACGAAAAACAAATGTTAAATAACTACGACTACGATGCTATAACAAAATAGAAAAAAAAATGTTTATACGTAATTTTATCAATAGCAATAAGTACTAAAATTTCCGAACTAGATTTGAATTAATTCACAATTATTAAAACATATCGTAACTAAGACTATGCTCAGAGTTTTTGCAACCTGTTTAAATTTATAAAACTATTCGCTTAGGTATGTTTTGTCAATACTAAAAATATTAAAATACTTAGGTTTTAATCAGGAATATGAAACATTTTGGAAAATTATTACATCATTAGTGCATTAAAGTATAATAGAATATTAATGCTCCCAAAATCACAGCTGATAGTGACGTAACAACGTCGCAGCCATTGCACTTGAGCGAGTCATACTGGACTGCACGCGCAGTCAGCTTTCACTCGTGCGTCGAGGCCGCCCGCTGACAAAAACACGCCGTTTGTAGGGCTATCGAATCTAGTGGACGTCGAAATTTAAAATATGACCGCTTACAAAAGTGTTCAATACGTGAATTCAATAAAATTTATGTATAATTTATACTTTTAATAGGGCGTACGATCTATGAATCTGATGCTTATTCGCAGATTTTTCTCTAACGTACCGACTATAAGTTACACTCCATTCAATAAATATAAAGTTTGTTTTTGGTAAACGCCTTGTTGAAAAATAATGTATAAATTGAGTTGTTGAAAATAAATTCAGAAATATTTAAATTTTGTATTGAAAAATTTTCTTGTCTACCTAGTAACGGCGTTAAGTACATATCCCTTAACTATTCCAACCGTTAACCAGCAGTACAGCCACTATTATTTTTAAAACTGCAGTTTTGTAAAAGAGCGATAACTTTAAGTATACTCGTAAATGGTAAGAAACCAACTTAAAATAAGGAAAGTCTAAGAAGGATAAAGTAATATGAAACGCTGCATAGACCTTAACTATACAGACTTTCTTACTTTCAAACAAACAGCTAAATTTGTTTTAATCCGATTTGAAGGGCAATTACAGGCTGAAGCATTCTGCATCGCCTCTGTAGTCTTTGTACAAAATTGCTACTAAACTAAAATGTTACGTACCCTCAAGCGGTTCGCTAGGGTGTTAGTCACTTTAATGATATAAAAGCCTAGCAAATAACATTTTGATGTGACACCTATGTCTTGTCCCCCTCCGCATTAGAATTTTTGTCATTTTTAACCGACTTCAAAAAGGAGGAGGTACTAAATTCGACTGTATTTTTTGTGTGTTACCTCATAACTTTTTCCTAGGTGAACCGATTTTGATGATTCTTTTTTTATTTGAAAGCTGGTGCTTCTCATGTGGTTCCATATGAATTTGATCAGGATTTGATTTTAACCTGAATTTTGACTTTTTGACATTGAATTTGATTCTGACCAGTAGTTTTTGAGTTATTCTTAATAATTTATATGTAAGTCGGTTGTACAAAATTTTTAATTTTACCACTTATTCTTACTTTACCTGTACCTTACACAGTTTAGTTCACATTTTTATACATTATAAGCAGCATTCATAAAATCACTGGGATGTCATCAGATGTTAATTTATCAATTCGACTGTCTTTTTGTGTATGTAATACACTTCCAAGTGAAATTTTGCAAATTTATTCATCGCGATAGTATGCTTTCAACTATACTCTTTTTCAATTTCAACCAGATCCAATGATGTTTGAAGTCTGTTTAATTTCTTTGAGTAATTCAAAGTTCTAAGAGGAAGTATCTGATAAGTATTAAAAGGTGAATTTTGTATTGCAACTGACCGGGAAACAACTATTCTTTTAAATCAACCGTAACCCTAACACGAGGTCGCATACAGATGCGCTCTAGACAGCTAAGTGAAAGTTAAAAACCCCACCAACACATACAAACTGTCCGTAACCAAATTCTACACTCAATATAATCTTCGATAATTTCGAATTGAATTATAGTCGAAGTTGTTGATGTATTTAAAACTAGTAATTAGCACTTTACGTTACAAAATGAAACTCCAAATTTGAATTCCTGTTACTTTAGTGTTTAAGTTAAACACTTAAGTAACAAGAATAATAAATAATCACAACAGCCGACGTTTTAGTTATCAAAATATTACAATTTTCAGTAGTTAGTTAGTATCAAAGTATTCAGTGATTACAGAAGGTAGGTACAGTGGGTATACAGAAAAACTTAACTTTTTAGACTTAAACTCAAAAAATAACCTAGTTAGTTTAATTGCTAATTGTTTGATAAAATCTTTTTGGTGCATGCTAGAGTAGTCGGAGTTGATGTCGAATGCATAGGATAATAACTTCTTGATAAACAGGTAACACGTTGGAGCCTGAATAGTTTCCTAGAATAGTTCTGCGTAAAGAAGTTCTATAGGGTTATCAGACTAGTAGGTTATCAGACGAATCTATTAGGTATGCAAAATTAATTTTTAATTTTTATGTAAGTAACATGTTTATTTTACAAATATTATTTAAATTTTTAATATTAAATACATATCGTCGATATATTAAAATAACAATTAATATATCGACGAATGGATTAATATTTTCCCAAGATCTAATGAAAATCGAAGCAAGGTAATTTCGTTTTTGATATAAACTCGATTTGAGTACACTAAATGACACATAAATCCTTTTTTATATCTGATCTAAGCGTTATACGTTATGTAATGCCCTGCATAATGCGTACAACAAACTACAAAACAAAATTTAAATATGCTCTTTCTTCTATGTTCTTCTTTTATCTTTTTTTAGTTTAACGTATGACTATGGGAAATGCCGGTAAGAAAGAAAGAAAGAATGAACGTTACGGTTGACGGTTGAAATGACGGTTTTATCATCTAGATTCTAAACTCACGGCAGCATATCAGTCAAGTTCGGAAGCCACGCACCGGCAGTGTGTATACTTGCACGAACGATTTTGTGCCACTTTTGAACCCTATAGAGTTCCAAAACTATTAGATCTACATACCTTTAATTTTGCATGTCTATTATGGATCCCTTTTTCTATTCTAAAATCCCAGATTATTCATGAAGTTGCAAGAGTTTCATGAATAAACTTATAATAGTTCTTAAGTTATCAAGGTATGAAAGGTGCCATTTTTATCTCGCACTAGCTGGTACCCGGCGTGTTACTGCCGCAGAAGAAATAATTATGGAAATATTGTTTTAAATTTGGAAGAGTTATATTGTTTAATTAGGAATGATAATACATTAAATAAATTTGTCGGTACTATACTCGCGCCACCTACTGCAAGTGCAAGCAATAAGTTGACAAAGTTTAACCGCAATCTGATGAACAAACAAACATTATTTTCTATATATTATATTAACTGATTAACTGACTCACGCATCAAAAACTTGGTCACTTTCAGGTGACTTAAAAATTTAAAAATTTGGCATCACGGTAAATTATTAGGCAAAGACAAAGGAAAACATCTGAAAACTACAAATTATCTACTTTGACAAAAATACATAAATAGTACTATATTTGAAACCAACCGCATCAATAACTTTGTCGACATTCAATTCATATAGTTTAAATTCAAAAGCGTCAAAGAGCAAGACATTTGGTATTGTGACAGTCAATTCACCTGCGAAGCCTAACGATTATGTCAAATCGTCCCTGCAACAGGAGAGGCCCTTGTCCAGCTCATAGGGCTGATGATGGTAACGATGACAGCCTTAAATTAATTACAAAAAAATAAGAAATTCGTAGATTTAATTCGGTCTAAACGATTTATTTAACACAAACATTTACGACTAAGTTGTGAACATAAAATCGTCTCTACCAAAGTCGAAACTCATATTATATTGATAAAAATAATTTTGGCGGGAAGTCGCGTGTCAATTGTTTTTATCAAGTTAATTCGTCATTCTTAGTAAAAGTGAAATTAACGTGATAAGATTTTAGAACGACGATTTTTGTTTCCGCAAGATTGCACTGCTCGCCTTCAAAATGCCTTTAGAGGAAAGTGTTGGTACACATAATTTGATCATAGTCGTGTTTCTGTCCATGATGAAATTTGTGAAGGTCGACCCTCAACTGCGATAACTGATTAAAATGGGGCTACTGTTGGGCGACTAAGTGAAGAAAAGCAACGCATCATCTATGAGAAGATCCGAGGACATTTGGGTATTGGTATGAGCTAAATTAAAAAAATTGGAAACTGAAACTGGAGATGGGCAGCAGCATCTTTCTAATAACAACTTAAAATAATGAAATAGAGTAGATTTTGTTAATCTACTCTAAAATTAGACTAATCCTCTAAAATTGCTGCGATTACCAACCCGCCTGCTAAGGGTGGCAACTATGGCAGAACCAGCAGTGAACTATTATAGGCTGTGATGGATGGCTCGATGGAATAAAATTTGGAAATATAGTCAATATTTTATGAATATTAATATATGATATCTACTGAACAAAATGAATTTTACATAAATAGAGTTATTTTCATATTATTTCTCTGAATAGAATAAATGAAAATCATTAGGAACAAGGTTTGTCGAATAAGGTCTGTTATTCAGCGTGTGAATGGGCATTGCAGCGAAGAAGATATCGACTAGAGCGATTGGAAATCTCGGTTGTTTGATAACTTTTTTATTATATATATATGTATATCTTTAAGTAATCTAATACCAAAAATTTCTCTTGGTCGACTTTCACCCACGCAATAAAATGTTATGAAGGATTATGTATAATATACTTCCACACATTTATTACCACACAATGAAGTAAATACTCTTGACTAAAGAGATACCTGCACACAGACATGTTATGAGCACTTTAAAATTTAAATATTTTACCGATTCGGTCGAAAACACTATTAATTATTAAATTACGGGTTTCATGTCAATCACGATGGAACCCTAATAACAAGTCAAATACCTAATCTAAGCAATAAGTAAATAGTATCCAATTTTGGAATTAAACATAACGTATATTTAATAACACGCATAACAATCATACAATAGATTTAAAAACAATATTACATACTGTACTACATTTTATATAATTGATCAAAACCCACATATACGATTATTAGGCAATTTGTTACGCTGTTTCAAGCATAATGTTGACTTTGACATTGACTCGCAGTTATTTTAAATAGCTAAGTGTCGCGTATTACAGGAAGCAATGAAATTGTTATTGTTCATGCGTTGACGCTCGGCGGTGTTGTCATTGATAAAACTAATTGCAACACATTTTGGTATTTTTCTTATCAAAAATGGAAAAACGGATCACTTATGGAATTACTCCGGTATCTACCTATTTTTTTCTCGGAGACTATTTCACGTAGGCAAATAATATTCGGCAAAATCATAAATAAAATTGAAATGTTCGACTTAAGGGTTGGTTTTTGGAATAAAACGGAGAATTAAAATAAAATTTAGGGTTACCACGACATGTGAGGAGGGGACACTCTAATTAAAAGCTCTTTAAAGTGCAATTTCGAAAATGAACATATCATTATGTTGTGTTTATTTTATATAACATATTTCAACATAACAGAAATAAAATTACATATAATTAGATAAAATAAAATAATGTAGAAGAAATTGGGGAAAAACCTACGATAAAGAAGATGACAGTATTGTATTTACGAACATTATAAAAATCACGCCACAACTAGTGCTAGACTTCCCTTTATATTACTTTACTCATTGTGCTAGAAATTAACACTAATCAAATATTCCAATGACAGTAACGCTAACGGCAAATGTTTTATTTTTATTTTATAGAATAAGGGTGACAAACGAGCACACCTGATGGTAAGTGGTTGCTGTGGCCCATAGACATCTACATCTATCGTCATTTGCGAATTTAAATGTAGATGCGTTGTCAGCCGTGAGGTCTAAGATAGAATGCCTCTTTTCCAGTAAAAAGGATCTCCGGTTCTCTACACTCACCATAGGAAACACAGCAGCATTAAGCTGCTATTTTACGCTGGTATTCTGTGAGAGCGTGGTCCTTCCCCGGTCGAGCCGACCCATTCGTGCTACAACTATACTATTAATATAGCAGCATGGCTCTACCACGTAGAAAAGTAAACATAATTCAAAATAAAGTTTATCATTTTTGTTTTTCAATCCTGAGGGATAATTGCGAACAGATCATGGGGAGTAGTCACGAACGTTATGAAACACAAAATGAAAAGCGAACGAACAAAAATCACAAATTATTCTCCGGATTCCGGTCAATACCCATCTGCATGGTAAAAAGGCTTTTGTACGTACAACCTTTTCCCAAGATACATTTCAATTCTCCCATACCTCTCTAAAGTTCTGGCAGCTTGTGTTCTTAAGCAAATATTTATGTTCATTGCAAAACGTAATCTGCTAGATGAATTTCAATCAGGAATTTACTTTTGACAAAGCATCACCACTTCGCTAAGGTCAAGGACGATATAAGGAAGGGTTTGGGTAAGCAAAAATTAACAGTGGCGGCGCTAGTTAATTTTTTAAACGCTTTTAACACAGTTCATGATGGTTTTTTTCTTCTATTTGCGGCTGCCAGCAATCAGTTTGCTTAAGACAGAGTTATTCTGCATGGACTGATATTGAATCTGGTGAGTCGCAAGGCGGTATACTTTTTCCTATTTTGTTTTCCTTAAACGTTATCTACTCAGTTTTGGACTGTTAGTACCATCTATATGCGGATGATCTACAGCTCTATTTACAATCCAGTATAAATAGTAGCCATTAGAAAATGGTCATGCATATACCTATATGGTGTTTCAGTTTATCCAGCTAATGCAGCCAAATGTAAAGTGATAATGTTCAGAAAATCGCAATTGTTGGGTAAGGTTAATTATGGAAGTCTCTCTCCTATATTTTATAATGAAACTTTAATTCCATAAAAAACCGTGGCTTATATATGAATAAAACAATGACTAGGAACAGATCTCTGAAGTTAGTCGTAAAGTTGCTGCTATGTTACGTTCCCTGTATCGTCTTAAAAATTTCCTACCATTCAAAACCAACCTTATCCTCACTCTATCTATTATCAATTATGCAGATCTGTCACAAAATCTAAAAGTTGTTTTTGTTAAAAAAAAAAACAAGTTGGAGCGCCGTCTAAATAATTCCATAAGGTTTATTTTTAGTTTACATAAGTTTACAGAATTTTACTTACACTTTATTCAATTTTAAGCGATCCAATGTCGTCCTTCTTTTCTTAAGAGTAGCTTTCATTTTATCCATTCGATCGACGACCGAACATCACGACAATCAAACCGGGTCAGGATTAGTATTTACACAGCCATTCACACACAGGTCAAATTTTTTTAGGTCCTCTTTTACGGACAGGCTATACATCTTTGGAATAATACAATCTATAAAAATTAAAAATTATACATAAGTGAAAGCCGACTTCAAAAAACTAAAAAGAATAAAATAATTTCACATTCAGAAATCGGGGCTTTAATTCTTCTATACACTATTTCTTACCTGCAAGTCTGAAAAATAAGAAAAGAATTTCGAAGACATATGAAGTCCGCCAACACGCATTGGGAAATCAGAAATTAGAGGAGGCCTGTGCCCAGCAGTGGGACATACGAGGGGAGGTCAAAAAGTTTGCGGAATGGCGGGTTTGGCGAGGGTGAGTTTACTTATCCAGTTAGGCGCTAGTTGAGTGACTCATTGTTAGTATATATACCAAGTTTCAGCCTAATCGGATCATTACTCATTAGCGTTTGAGTTATTAACGAGTAAACAAGTCAATTGGGAAGAAACTAGCCACTATGGAGAAAATTGAATATCGCGCCGTCATTAAGTTTCTGACCAAACAAGGAAAGACACCTCAAACCATTTTTCAAGAGATGTCAGCTCCGCTCCTGGGAAAACCATGATTTATAAATGGCACGCCCTTTTCAAACAAGGAAGGGACTCCATTAAAGACGACCCCCGACCTGGACGGCCGATTGTAACTTGTATCGGAAGATGCCCGTATAAAGAAAAAAAAGGTTGCAGCATTAGTTAGAGTATCTGAAACAACCATTTTAAACATCCTACATCAACACCTTGGCATGACTAAAGTCTGTGCAAGATGGGTTCCGAGAATGATTTCTGCGCATCAAAAACACGAGTGCGTCGAAAGTTGTACGCTAGTTTTTGGACCGCTGTGGAGAGCAAAGGGAGGAAGTTATGGCCCAAATTGTAACTGGCGATAAAAGTTGGGTTCACCATTATGAACCTGAGTCAAAGCAAGAGTCAATGCAGTGGCATAAAAAGGCACACCCTCCTAAGAAGTATAAGGTGTCTCAATCGGCCGGAAAGATCATGGCGACGATCTTTTGGGATACAGAAGGTATCCTTTTGATTAATTATAAGGAACGTGTTGTTTCCATAACGGGAAAATACTATGCTTCTTTACTAGATCAATTAAAAGAAGCTATTAAAGAAAAAAGGCGAGGAAAGCTTACAAAAGGCGTGCTCCTTTTGCACGACAATGCGCCCGTGCACACAAGCCATGTTGCGACGGCTGCCATTCACCGGTGCGGTTTTGAACAACTGCGCCACCCACCCTACAGCCCAGACCTGGCCCCAAGCGACTATTATTTGTTTCCAAAAATGAAGAAAGAACTGCGTGGGAAAAAATTTGGCGACGATGATGAAGTGAAGTCGGCAATTTCGGCCTATTTTGACGCCCAAGACAAATCTTTTTTTAGACGGTATTAATAAGTTATTTGACAGATCTAATAAATGTATTAGGGTTAAGGGAGAATACATTGAAAAGGAAAAATAGTTTAATGTTTCATTTCATTATCCTTCCCTGTCATTCCGCGAACTTTTTGACCTCCCCTCGTATATAAGCTGTTAAAGTTACTACTAACTTTAACTATATCTTAACACGGCTCGACTTTTATTTTTTTTAAATTGATTTAGAAGATCATTATTATCATTAGAAATTCCTTTTCAACACTATAAAGTTTTAATTATAATTTTACAATTATTGCGTTTCTAACTTTAATTATGACTTAAATATTTACCATGCATGTAATATAGTTAATATATTGGGATATAAATTTTTTTGCATGCCATTAAGACAGTTATATTATTTTATCTCTGGAAAATATAAAGATCATAATATAATATCCAATTGCAGATAAAATCGGCGAATGTAAGTTACATATTTTTCCTTTTGGGTTCATTTACCACAAACATTTTGTGTACCGTAACAATGATGCCGGTTAACTGGGCTGTTTCGGGTCAGTAATTCGACCGGCATGATTGATGGCGGACTATCGTATGCGCATATCGTGTAACATCTGACAAAAATACGATGAAACTTGGATATTTTTTGGGTAACAGTTATAGAAAGCGAGAGATTATTGTAAGCGAGGCGATTTCGACAAAAATTGCGTTCACAGTAACTTTTGTTGTAATTAATCTTGGAATGGGTATATACGAGTACTTACCTAATGATATTTAGTTTAAAAAATTACCGTCGACGTTCCAAAAATAATTGCTTGATGTATTTGGCTGCAACAATGAATGATTGGATCCAATACTAAAGCCTTGATTCAAAGATCAGTAATTGAAAAGTACTTAATATTCGAGGCCAGAGCTATCAAATTTTATAAGCAAATAAATAATAATTTCAAACAGAGAGCCTGACTACAAAAAGATGTTGTTATTTAGTAACAAGCTGTTCCCCGCGACTTCGCCCGCGTGTAATTTTGGGTTTTAATTTTGTTGCGCGGAACCCTAATTATTTTTCTAAAATATAAGTAGCCTAAGTTACTCCTTATAACATCAGCATCTGCTAGCCGTTTCGGAGACTAGCCGGAATAAACAGGCAGACAGACAGACAGACTGACAAAAATTTGAAAAATTGTGTTTTTGTTATAAGTACAGTATATACTTTCATATGCATTTAGTAAAAAGCTGTTATTTTGACATTACAAACAGACACTTCAATTTTATTTATTTGTATGTATATATAGATAAAATTACCCGTTTGTCAGAATGTTGCTTTAAGCAGACACGTATAGCAAACGTATAGGTATTATTATTACTGTGGAATGTAATCTAATAACATTCCAGGGATGAAAACAAATCTTTTAAAATCTCATTTTAAAATCTATCAAGCGATTTAGTCTGCAGGAGATTACAAAGTACCTAACAGATGAAAACATAGTATAACCAACATAGATACACCAATAAAACCTAACAACCAACTGTTGGACAGTAGAGTAATAAACGTATAACGTGAAAAAGTTACGTTTTTAATGTTTGGATGCTGAAATTTTGAACAGAACCTGCGTATAGCATTTTACACAACACAATATATTTGACCTGTTACAATATTCTTATAGTATAGTTTGTATTCATAGGGAGGATATATTTTTAAGCAATAACAATCTTTAGTACAATAATTATATTGACGTCAATGATGTGATCATTTTCGTTCGACCATTAGCCTGTTAAAGGTAATAATGATAGGTAATAATAATGACAAGTGTTGAGTTTAGATTCATGGTAGAGTCTTTTTACTTTACAGAGACACTTGCTTATCGGTCTTTGTTATATAAAAATTTGCAATACTCAGTCAACCCCTACTCCGATCGGGGCGATGTCTTATAAAATTTTACTTCATATACAAAAACAAAAGAACTTTTGCTGTATGGAACAATTAAATATGATACTTATAAGTCATGACTTCTACATTTGTACAAAAGACACTAATTCATGCTGTATTAGGTACATGGAAAGTTGTCATAGTTCATAAAATACTACGTGAAATCAGTTATTTTATGGATATGGATTTTGCCATAGTTACTACATTTGGCCTTCTTTTTGTAACTCGTCTCGTCGTTGGGGAAGAAAGGTTCTCGAGTGGCAGCCTCGCACCGGCAGACGAAGTGTAGGGTGTCCCACCACTAGATGGACTGACAACCTGGTAATACATGCAGGAATTCAATGGATGCAGGGGGACCGCGCTTTGTGGTATTCCTTGGGGGAGGCCTATGTTCAGCAGTGGACTTGTGATGGGCTGTAATGGTGACTAACTACATTTGGCTGGCGGGTTGGCAACTGCAGTTTTTTATTATTTTCAGTTGTTATTTTTGCTGACACCCATCACATATTTCAGTTCCCCTGTGTGGCGACTTACGACAACTACGGGATGATATAGGGTAGTTAATTCTCTTACACCGCCACCAGTCGGCGGCTAAGCTAAGTATATACTACCAAATATTGTAATTTATTGTAAAAGTTGTAGCGTAGGAATATCTATGCCATATCATCCCGTGGTTGTCCTAAGTGGCAACAGAGAGAAATTTAAACAGAAGATGGGCAGCAGAATCATTCTGGTAATAATGAAAATAATAAATAAACTGCGGTTGCCAATCCGCCTGCCAAATGTAACCAATGAATAAATTAACTGTAAAGTATAAGGTCAAAATTCATAACAGCTAAACTAGTATTCTAAAGGCATAGTTGACAAGGCTAAGACTGCCAATAGAGGAAAGCCTTAAAATCTGACCTTGTAAATATTGCAATAGATTATCAAAGCAAATCATAACTAACACACGTTTGTCATTGTTTCTGCACCAGGACTGAAACAGGCCTCACTTCGTGAAAATATTGCATAGATTGTCTTCTAATTCATAAAATATTGACTATATTTCTAAATTTTATTGTCATGATTTAATGAAAACTTTGAAGCTTAACGCTTTATTATATTATGTACGTGAAGTACACTGAAAGTTTTGCGTTACGTTAAATAGATGTGTGAATTTTCTATAAAGAAACGAAACGCGTGAAATGCAAAAAAAGAAAATACAATTTCAATAATTTTAGTAGAAAAGATATGAACAAATTAGTAACAAATTATTATTGTTATTATTTAAAAAAAATAAAATAGAAAAAAAAAAGAAATATTTTCAACCTTAAAGACCATTAATTTTATAAAATGACATTGCAGGATGTATGTGCCTCACCGATCTTAGCCTTAAAAAGCCTAAAAAACTCGAATTGATAATTGCCCGACTTATTCATTCAGATAACTTGTTTAAGTTAACAAGCTGCTCATAAGCTGAAGTGCATGCCGTCGAAGACACGTAGAGCAAATAAATTACAGAACCGAAAACAGATTCTAAATAAAACAAAAAGTAAAAAACATTCCATACACATACTACATTAATATACCTTTTGTTTTAAGCATAAAAATAAATCTTGATAAAAGTAAGTGAGTTAAGTATGTGACTTATAATAGTTTTCAACTAGTCTAATCTATGATTAACAAAAGTTTAAATGTTTATAAAATTGAAGTGACAAACAAACTTACAGTCCACCTGCAGTTAAGTGGCTACTGCACTCCATGGACACCTGCAACCAACTCCGAACAAAAAAATGCGTTACCATCTCCGAGGACTAAGGTGGAATACCTCACAGCTTTTAATTATACTGGCTCTCTATACACTTCAGACCGGAACATAGTTGTGCTTGCACTGCTATGTTTATTTGGCGGCAGAAATAAGTAAAAGGTGGTATACTTACCCAGACGAATTCCTAGGCAGAAAACGAGAACCTACGAATTAATAGACAGGAGAAAAATAAGTACATAGATATTCAAAATCATTTATCAAATTTCATCTTATTAAATATCAAATAACCAAAAGAAATAACAACTGCACTAATCATACAATGTTTTCAACTTAAAAATTTGTACTACAAAAATGAAGTAAGACAATGAGCATTGCCTCTGACATTAACCTTAACCTATAAAATGCGTCACGATTGTGCACAATGTTTAAACAATAGTAACTAATGTTTTGGTAATATTTTAAACAATTTTAATAACAGACAAAATTATTAAATAATAATTAAGAATTGGGCATAATCAAGTTTATATGTTTCAGTTCATTTAATTGGTGTTCCATGTCAAAAATCGGAATCACCTCGTTGTCTGTCACTGTGTCTTTTCACAAACGTTAGAAAGATTTTCACGATCACTAAATAAATATAAATAACTAAACTAAAAAAAAAACACAATTATACACGTCCAATTAGCAAGAGCTTTAGCTTTACGACACTTAGCATGCCATTGCTAATAAATTGGTAAAATATCTAACATGAAACATAGATAGATACATAGCGCACATAATAAATAAATTTTATTAATTAAAATAGTGAAGTAAAGTTACAAAAAAGCATTAATTTTATTAACATTACGTTTTTTCAAAAACATTATTTAAGTTTTCGGATAAAATATGGCCTAGATCCCTCTTGGCATTGTTCTCACCTATTCGTAATGTTTCCTCACAATCGGTTCATCTATTCCGAAGATTAAGCCTGGACCGACAGACAAAATTTTTAAAAACCAGCCAAGTGCGAGTCGGACTCGCGCATGAAGGGTTCCGTACCATCGTAATACACGTTTCTAGAAGGGGAGCTCCTTTCAAATTTTAATTTATTTTAATTTTTATTATTTGTTGTTATAGCGGCAACAGAAATACACATTCTGTAAAAATTTCAACTGTCTACCTATTATGGATCGTGAGATACAGCCCGCTGACAGACGGACGGATCTTAGTACTAAGCGGAGGCTTAGTAATAGGGTCCCGTTGGTTACCCTTTGGGTACGGAATCCTAAAAATGATTATTCATGTCTCGATACCATGCAAATAATCCCTAAGCTTATTAGAATACAGTTATTTTAATATTACAGACAGACACATCAAATTTATTTATTTGGTAACAGATGATTTTTATTATTTTTAAGAAAATAAGTTACCACAGTAGCATTGCTCCTATATCGTGGACGCTGTTTACATACATAAATTGCACAAGGACACATGTCCAGACCCGGTGCAATTATTTTTAGGCCAAACAACACTTGTTCCGGGTGGTATTCAAACCCGCTTAACCACAGTGCTACGGAGTCGTAAAAACAAAAAAAAATGGTAATATCAATTAAATATCTTTTGCAGGTGACTGTGAATGCCGGGCCGCATGGATGGCGACGCAAGTCTGGCGGTCGCTCGCCCTACTCCTTTTTACCACGTCACTTGTTATAGCTAGATGTAAGTATAAATTTTAATGATGGTAAATACATATTTTTTATATAATGTGTCAGGGTACAGAGCATTTCGGCTGTAGTACGAATGAATCGGCTCCTCCGGGACATGTCGTCCACGCTCGCACAGAATAACAGTTTTAAGGTGTTGTGTTTCGTATAGTAACGAGAATTGCCGGGGAATAGAGAGTGCACCTGTACTTGTGCATTTATTTGGGCTCTATAATCCTGTCCTGCGCCGATGACTAGTCTCCGCTGAGGCTGGCTGCCGTGACCGAAATTCGGTCTGGAGGACATTATTATTATAACGAGAATTAGATAACATTATTTTTACTAGTGACGAGGCATTTCATCTTATTCCTCAGGGTGATAACCCATACGAATTTTGTTTCTTAATCAAGGAGAGATGTAAGGGTTGTAGGGAGAATATGCACTTACCAAGTGGATTGTATGCTCGTTTGTCACTCTTACATATTTAAGTAAAGAAATGTAGTCACATTAGATTTTTTATACCGATAGCCGGCAGTGCTCATAGCAAGTGCCTGCTGAAGCTCATGCATTTCTGTAAAGAACTACAAACAAGAAGACTACATAACATACGTTGTCACTTCAGACGACTTATTAGATGCCCTATAATTATATTGGCTCTCCATACACTTTAAACTTGAACACAATGGACCTCAAGTTACTATTTATAATTTTTTTAAATGACTTTCAATAACTTACGGGATTTCGATCTATAATTTTATTCTGTTAAAATAGTTTACGACAAATAGCACAAACTCAGTGGGGCTTTACCGAAGTATTATAAATTGTGACATTCATACTATTCGGGTGAAAGTTTGAAAAATTTGTTAAAACTTCTTTTTAAAGGTTTTGTACAAATACAGAATAAAGATTTACCTAGTGGTTACTTTATAATAGGTTTAATTTAGTTTTCACCCACCTTCGGGTGTCTGAAAAAATTCGAAAGAAATATTTTCAGTACAATAATTTCATTATTATAGACTAATATTCTCACTAGGATCATGAACATTGAGTGTTGTTTAAGTTTTTTTAAACTTTTATTTTATTATTTGATACTAAGCAAATGTTACCTGTTGCTATTAATGGTTACGCCATACATACATACTATTAGTGAAGCTCAGTTTATAGAATATATTAAAAAACTTTAGACGTAAACTTTTATTTTTGTATGCCAATAATATAAGGTGTTTAAAGCTAAAATTAAATAGCTAAGATTTTAATGGAATTGGATCTCGGATATTTTTGACCATTTAAATAAAATTGAAGTGTCTATAACATCGAAATAACTAGCTTTTATTGTTACACTTGTTTTATTGTGTTTTAGTAATTAGCACTCTACTAAGACATGAATAATCTTCCTTAAAATTTTAGGCAGTCTTTCTGTCTGTCTGTCCGGACTCCGGGCTAATATTAGGAAGAGTATTGAAACTTCACGAACAGATAGAGAGTAATGCCAGAAATTATCTAGGCTATATTTTATCCGAAAAACTTAGAAGTTTTTTTCTATGAAATCGAAAAATTGGTACAATAAAATGGTCTTTGATAAGTATCTTAAATCTAATTAACGCCACATTAATATATTCTACCCAGGCGAAGCCGGGGCGGGTCGCTAGTTGTATATAAACTACCACTTCAGAAAACTCATGCTTTGACGATGTCATTAAACGGCTCTCTAATTTCCCATCACGTCGTGGGGACGGCCTGGTTTTGTCTATAGTAGGCCACAACAAGTTAGCTATATGTAGCCCTACAATGCGGATCAAGGTCATTACAAACAGTAAAAAGCGGCAGACGCTCTCGAACCCGGAGACGTCTGATGACATTTAGGTTACCTAGTCCGCATAAAGCCGACACAGTGTCCGTGATTCAAGATAATTTTTTCACTCTTTCGCTTTGTCTCAGATACTATACAGATTTAATGACTTGTTAATTGCGAAATTATTATTTTTTACCGTGTAATGGCGGCTCAACAATCCTAACCTCATTTCGTCCTGTGGGTCTTGTAAGAGACGACTCTGGACAATGCCAGATAAGTCACATGGACGACAGACTCTGAGAGGCTTCCACTTAACCCTTTCAGAAATTACAGGAAGACCTGTGCCCAGCTTTGAGACGTATATAGGCTGTAACGTTACTTTATATTTATATAGTGATTCGACATGTGGGGTGGTCTGCCGATCGAAATTATTCCTGTAGTCGTTTCTGCGAGCGGTCTGGTTTGCCTCTCGGGTCATCCGCGGTGACTAGGATTTCGTGACAGACTGCTTCGGGCTCAAATGCAAAGGCGGTGCTCCTCGATACCGTTTGCATCGTCCGCCGGTTTCTTTCCCTATCCCCCAAACCCTCGGCATTCATCTGGTGTTTTTTTTTTTATTTATCATTTCTTTTTATATATTTATATAGCCCAACCAGATTAGAATACTATGTAATAACCCAATATCAATAATAGTCATTTATTTCAGGCTTTTTTCACCAATTTCATAGAGAATCCTTCTTGCGATATTTTCCGTATACTTTTTTTTAATTTGTAAGTCAACCATTCATAAATTTGCTAGTAAATGTTCCAATATAATGCTAAATAGTACTTTTTAATACTACTATTCTAAGTAGTCGTAATATTGAAATAACTGGCTTCTATTAAGCTCGATATGTTATTTGTATGGTATAAAGACATGAATAATCATTTTTAAAATGTTTGTTGACAGACAGACATGTATGGCCGAGCTAATCCCGGAATGGCTCAATCGATTGTGATGAAACTTTATGAACAGATAGAGAGCAATGCCAGGCCGGATCCAGGCTTTATTTTATACGAAAAATTTGAAGATAAATAAAATGGTTTATGGTTATCTTAAATCTTAATAATGCCTCATTAATAGATCCTATCCAGGCAAAGCGGGAGTGGGTTGCTAGTATTGAATAAAATAAATTACGTTAATAACATGGATTCAAATAAATTACTCCGTGTATAGTAGCGGCGTAAGGATATCAATACCTATGTCATACCATTGGTGTCGTAAGAGTCGATAAAGGGAAATGGAATTAGGAGATGGGCAGCAATATCTTCCTAATAACAGCTCAGTAAAAAAAAAACCACGGTTGCCAACCCGCTTGCCAAGCATGGTAAAATGGCAAATATCCTCGCTATGAGGCCACATACATTGGCTGTTGTTGTGTAAACTGTAAAAGACTACGGTTGTTAAACTGCTCGCTAAGCGTGGCAACTATAGCAAATTTGCCCCTTATGAGGCAATTTGTGGAGTGGTCGATGTTCAGCAGTGGACTTTGATAAGATGTTATGATGACTATGATAATGATGATGTTGATGAGTATAAGTACGGGACGTGGTGTGACCAAGTCTTTTCGTCGATTTTCTCTAGTCGTAGTAGTAGTTTAGGACGTGGTAGAGCCTTGCTGCAGCTATTATTATGGTTGTAGCATAAATGGGTCGGCTCGACTGGGGTGGGACCACGCTTTCACAGAAAAACAGCGGTTTTATGCTACTGTGTTTCGTATGGTGAGTGTAGAGAACTGGAGACCCTTTTTACTGGATACGAGGCGTTCCATCTTAGTCCTCAAGGGTGGCAACGCATCTGCATTTTGATTCTTAATCGAGGATATATGTAAATGTCCATGGGCCCTAGCATGCACCTACCATCAGGTGGACTGTGTGCTCGCTTGTCACCCTTATTCTATGAAAAAAAAGTCAACGTCATTTAGTTGTGTTTTTTGTAATCAGCGGGCAATGACGGTATTACTCGCTGACTACCAATATCCCCTACTTTCCCGGTGTATTTTCTGCTAATAGAAACGACCACAGAAAACTTATTTGCTCGGAAATGGCTGGGCAGCATATTACACAACGGATAAAACTGTCAATTCAACTCGTGTTACTTTCTCTCGATTTCTTGCTTACCTTGTCTTTTATCAGTATATTATGTTCTTACGCACACAACACGTTACGTAATTGTATGTTGGTTTTCAGAATTTCGTAAAACATTGCAAAATAAGTTGAATCATGTCACTGAACATGTAACAATCGCTATGTAATTCACAAAGGGCAAAATGCCGACGATGTTACTGTGTAGAATGTAATAACAAGCATTGGGGCATTAAGTCCGCCTTTTCGCACTTGTGGTGCAAATAGATATAGAGAAGCTTAAATAAATAGATAAATAAACAAGCAAACGCACGCAGCAATTGGTAACAATGGCATGTTTCGTTATGTTGTCTCGTTGGATCTGAAATATAACTAACTAAACTGTACTTTTATTGCGAAAAACAAGGCTTTTTCCAATTTTATTGCCAAACGCTGTATTATAATACAGAATTATACATAAGATGTTTACTAATACGTACGAACTTATTCTTTTACGAATTAATTAAATCAGAATTGAAAACGGCAAGGAAAACATAATTTTTTTCTTTTTTGAAGTATCATATTAAATTCTAATAAAAGAGCTGATCATTCAGTTTGCAAGTTGCAGTTTGTTTGTTTGTTGTGAAATTTGTCATAGTTAAAGTTATAAACTTGGGAAACTGGGGAAGGGTAGCAGAAAACTAAAATTTATGTATTATATATGTTCCAATAATGTATTTGTTATCTATTAAATTTAAATAAAACATAATGAATATTATGTTGTACGTTCATACTGTCAATGTCAAACAAAAACTAACCACTAGGCGAATCACTAGTGAAATATAAAATACTATTTTGTTTTGAACAGATGCAGAGTTAGAGCCATGGCGAGGAGCAGGGCGGCCAGCAACGCCTGCACAGGAGGCCGAGGACGAGCGCCGCGATGCAGAGCTCCTCGCCGCCGTCCGCACCTCTATACAGCAGTGGGAACAGAAGAAAAGTCGAACGAGGTATTTACTAATTACTTTTTATCCAGCGTGGAATTTTATAGATGGCTGAGAGAAGCCGGGATATTTCTCTTAATAATTTAAATCTAAACTAAACTTAAATTTTCAAAGCACTTAGTTCAAGCAGATTTTTATATTTTACTTAGCAAAGGAAAATGCCACTACACTATCTTGGCGCATTAGGTAATATTAATTTAACCTAAGAGCATTTTCAACAATTAAAAAAGATGCAAAAAAAACGTTTAGCCGCTTTTTAACTTTCATTTGAACTATGAGGTAAAACACAAAACAATAAAATTAACACGGTAACCAAATTTTCAAGGTATACTTCGTAATACCTGTATAAATATTAATTTCATACTGTTTCATACTTGGATAAAGTTGAGATTATTCAAGGTTTCATATTAAATTTATGTTAATTTATTTCAATAGGATTGTCAATAGTTGACATTAAAAGTTAAAGTTACAACCTATATACATCCCACAGCTGGGCACAGGCTCCTCTCATTTCAGAGAGGGTTTTACGGCAAGGAAATGTACGCCGCGCTGCTCCAATGCACGTTAGCGAGCTTCACATGTCTTCGAAATATTTTTTTCTCAGACATGCAGGTTTCCTCACGATGTTTTCCTTCACCGCGGAGCACGTGGTAAATCAGCACTTAAAATTGCAATTAACAATTTCATTGGTGAAGGCGGGGATTGAACCCGGGTTGCTCGCGTATACTGTGAAATTTACAGCGCTTAGCCCCTGAGCTACCACGGCTCTTTATTAATTTTAGAAAATGTAATTTTAGTTGACATTAGAAAATGTATCATGGTTCTCTTTTGATAAATTGGATGTATTAGATCTTCTCTTTTAAAAGTTCCCGTTGCATTAAGGGTTTGTCTAACTGCCAAACCCTTGGCAGACAGATCAGTTACCTGGTCATGCCGTGTGAGCGATAGCATCACCCCATTTCGTCTCGTGGGTATCGTAAAAGACGACTATGATAAAGACCAGAAAGACCTCAAGTCATCCTGTAGTATATTATCTCGGATATACCAGATGATTTATTTGACAATCCAACCAAATTTTCTTTCCGTTAAAGAAATATTTCAAAATAAACGTTTACATGAAGACGCCAACGTAAGTTATAAGAACGCTTCAAACACGATGCGGAAACCGCAGAACGATTTTACTGCTATGACTCGGCCACACATCTCGCAGAACATAATAGTATTGTTTCCGTAGATTGTGACCCATAAGTTGATGACAATGTGTTTCGCACGCATACATTTCAACTCGGTAACAGTCAGCAATACAAAATAGATAACGGTCCATTCATTTTTAGCCGACTTCAAAAGAAAGAGGTTTACAATTCGACAGTGTTTTTTGTATGTGTGTTACGCGATTTCTTCATCAATTATGAACCGATTATTATGATTATTTTTTACTTCAGGGTTAGTCCATATACATATAGCACATGGAGTTTTTCATGTTAGGCGACATTGAGATAATAATGGCAAACCGTATAGTGGCGGTGTAAGAATATAATTACCCCATATCATTTCGTGGATGTCGTAAAAGGAGACAGCGGGAAACAAACCAGGAGATGGGTAGCAGCATCTTCCTAATAACAATTAGAAAATAACAATCTGCTACTGCAAACCCGTCACCCAAGCGTGGCAACTATGGCAATATCCCCCCAATGAGGCTATCTATGAGAAGGCCTATGTTCAGCAGTGGACTTTGATAAACAGTAACGGTAACGGTAACGGTAACGAAGATTATGATATTCCTTAGTCCCGTGAAAAGGGTAAAAATCAACTTTTATTTCTTAAGTAGTAAAAACCGACTTCTAAGAAATAAAATAAATTCACATTCTGAAGTCGGGGCTTTAATTTTTCTATACAGTATGTTTTAGGAGTTGTAGTCGGCTTTTATTTTTTATTAAAAGTTTATTTTGATAGTGCTTAATCCGCCTCATATACATTCGTGCATATACTCGTACACTAGTAACAAACTCATAAAATAAACCTAGTTGTGTTAGCCGCTTTATATACGCTTACAATCTTATTGAATAAAGCTAGATTGCTTTACAGCACCCATAATCAGTAATTGAAAATATCGAAAATCAAAAATAAGTTAAAGTTATATTCAAAGCTTAGTCTTCACGTTAATATTATCAGAAATTATTAGTTATAATCTCTACCCCGAAACAGATTAGGTATTTGTATGCACAGAGCAATTTCACTATTTTGGGTCATGACCCTATATCGCGTATAAGGTCATCAATAGAATTGTAGTTTTTAATGTCAATAATAACCGAAACTAATTACGCAATAATCTTCCTACTGCGTGGCAAATCGCATTATCTGCTTTCACTACTCCAACAATTTGTGTTGTATTGCTTTAGGTATAGTAATTGCAAGTAGTAATAAATAGATTCTAAAGACATTCTTTTACAAATTTATTTTAAAACTAAACATTTATGTAAAATAATGAAATTAATTAAGCCTTACATCATTGTTACTCTTTCATTCACTTAGGCTATTGTTAAAGGTGTAGTTTTTTTTAATTATTTTAAATTAGTGCCATTTGAACTCATGTATACGCGACATTTCCCACGAAGCGCTAAAAAGGAAACTCATTATGTTGCTTTCACTTTAATTTACAAGTTAAGTCTATGAATTAATAAGCACTTATAAAAAACTAGCTTTTCCCGCGGCATTGGTCGCGTAGAGGTCGTTTTAGAATAGAACATCCGAAGAACATCCCTTTAACAACATCATTTGTGTTCAATGAGAAAATTCGCAAAACGGAACACTTTATGTTATATGTCAAATTAAGATTTTTCTGAAAATATGCTTCAATTCCAAAGTCGCAAATATTGACAATAAATGTATAAAACAAAAGTTACAGCCCAATACGTCCCTCTGCTTGTCACAGACTTCTTATTTCTGAGAGGAGCAATCAAATCTGCCGCACTGTTCCAATGCGTGTTGGCGGACTTTACACGTCTTCGAAATATTTTTATTCCTCAGACATCCAAGTTTCCTCACGATGTTCCCCTGGCATGTGGTAATTCAGCACTGAAACTTGTAACAATTATTTCAGTGGCGAGAATTTAATACGATTTAAGCAAGCGCTTATTTCCTATTCAATTCCAATAAAAATGTTAAAATTTATAAAAGTTTAAAGTTTAATAATATTTATATAATTCTGCAAGTTTATTCCTTAATAAACAATATTAAGTAGTATAGAATGGAATACATTATATCAATTAGGCATCAAACGATATTTCGATTTACGGAACGCATTTTATAAAGCGCGAAGAAGAAAATTTAATTCGTTGTTAAAATATTACATACATAACATATAGAATAAGTATACACAAAATAACGTTAAAACCTAGTTATAAGAACATTATAACCAGCAATTAACGTTACTTTGTGGACTTATTCAGCAGCAGTCTATAAACTGTTGACTGTTGAACATATTGGGTCTCGTAGCACCATAGCAAAAATGGTAGACCTCTCCCATAATAATTTAAATTGCAAATTATAAAACAAAAATTTGGAAAGATTCAAAATTATTTCTTTAACCAGGGTTAAGAGGTCACAAGGCAGCGTGTGCTATGGCCAGTTTGGGTGCTTCGAAGACACAGGGCCCTTTGCCTACCTCGAGACGCTGCCCAGTCCGCCGCAGGAAGTTGGCACTAACTTTCTCATGTACTCTACTATAAACAGGTAAGATTCAATGTTTTAACGTCAACACAAATGAGGGGCTGGCACTGCTTTTTGAATTTCTAAGTTTTAAAAATATCAATGTTTTGTTAGCTGATTTCAAAAAGGAAAAAGGAGGAGGTTCACAATTCGACAGTGTATTTTTTTAATGGTCCGCAGCATTTAAGGCCCAAAATATTGTTAAAATAAATAAATCAAGTGCCAAGTTAAATAATATTTTCTACTTAACTTGGCACTTGATTTGTTTATTTTAGTTTTAGTATTTCGTCTTTCAGGGAACACTATGAAACAGAATCCGTCAAAATAAAAGAAAAAACATAATATGCTATGGACGACCGCCGTATAACTTTCAAAGCATTGAAATCTATCTCAATTATTAGGTTTTATATTTAGGTTTGCCTATGAAATTGTCGTTGTGTTGAGTTAGCCATTATGAATTCAAATAAATTACCTTACATATGAAATTAGCGTTTTGTCGTACTGACCACTTTGATCTGAAATATCTCCTCTTTGGTTACGAATTCCTAATTCAAATTTATAAATTCATTTAGCTGATACATTTGAGTTTTGAAAACAGTCATTCATTTGTTTTTTCCTCATTATTTTATTCTTTGGCGTCGCTTATTACCGCACAATGGAAAACATGAAATATCGGTATATTTACGAGTACGAGTTCTACCGTGGCACGTGCTGCAGAAACAGCTCGAAGGATTAACGATGTGTACGGCGCTGGTGTCGCAAAAGAAAGCACGGTACGTTTTTGGTTTCAACATTTTCGTTCTGGAAATTTCGACCTTCAGAACAAACGACGAACGAAATCATCACACTGTAATCGGATGGAAAGACAGATGCTGGCAACTTATTCCACTCCTTTGCTGTACGCATGATGAACGATGTAGCAAACCGTTAGGTTCGAATGCGTGGTAAGTCAACAACGAAAGGGTGGAAACTGGCCGAACGTCTGGTTGTCCGATGGTGGAAGGGAGAGGGAGGAATTAAATTATGCAATTCCTGCGCACACTCTCCGAAATGCATCCTGTAGAAAATCGAAAGGCTGGCTACTTTGCGTCTGTGTTCGAGGCTGGCAAGATTGGTTTTAACCAAATTCGGGTCACCAGTAAGCCTCTTAGCACGCCTTTCCATTGAGTCCAAAGCTGCTAAGTGGCATTTTGCAGCACCAGACCATATATGGCAGCAATACTCCATGCACGACTGGACTTGCGCTTTATATAAAGTAAGCAGCTGTCCCGGCGTGAAGTATCGCCGCACCTTTGCAAGGACTCCCAGCTTCCTTGCAGCTGCTTTGGCTTATATGAGTTTCCGATGTGAAAACAATGCATTTCAAAGGGCTCACAATCTCAATGAGTCAATGACGTATACGGAAACTATCATTACTAAAGAACGTACTATGCACTATTGGTTCAATCGCTTTCGTTTCGCAAATCTTGACCTCACAAATGAACCTCGTGACCTCCCAGAAAGGAAAATTGATAATAACGAACTAAAGCCGATAGTGAAAGTGCAGCGGTTTTAAACTACAGCTGTACTATTATGTATTCTGTGCTACAGCTGAGCTAGCGGCGGTTTTAGATGTGTCAAAACAATATAAGATAATTTGAAAATTTGCAGATAATTTGCCGACAATTCGGTAAAATAAAGAAGCTTAACTAATTGGTAGGTACCTCACGAATTGAGTGATGCCCAACAAGACGCCCGCGTCCATCATTTTGCTGAATCGGCATAAAAAGGAGGAATTTTTGAGTCTAATTGTTATCTGCGATGAGAAGTGCATCCTATACGACAATTGCAAGCATTTATCACAGTGGTTGCATCCGGGTGCCCAAGCAAACAGTGCCCGTAACGAAAGATTAGCCAGAATTCAAAAGAGACAGTGTGGTGGTTGGTTTTACTCACTATAGCTTCTGGCCATCTGGTGCCACAGAAACTGTTGATCGTTATTGTCAAGAATTGCAAATAATGTGGAGTAGCTGGCAGTCAAAAAACCCAAATTGGTGAACTGATCTCATACGTTGGCAAAATTAGCGGAGCTAAAGCTAGAGACATTTCCTCACCCAATATATTCTCCTAACCTAGCCCCAACAAACTTTCACTTTTTTGAAGTTTAAATAACTTTTTGATAGGCAATATTTTAATTCCGATAAAGAATGTTTTAAAAGAGTTCTTCGATTCTCATGCAGTAAACTTCTACAACAAGGGCATCACTACCCATAAAACGGCAAGAATATGTTTATAACTAATAGTATAAGCAAACATTTTTAATAGTTATTATTTTAAAGTAAAATAATTTAATTTTAATTTTCCCATACAAAAATTTCACAGATAAAGTCCTAAATGTAAGGATTACGCAACTTTGCATAGCCACCTGGAATATACGAACTTTATTGGACAAAAGTAAAGTTACAGCTTATATGAGACCCACTGCTGGGCACAACTCTTCTCTATTTTCTCAGAGAGGGTTATAGACAGAGCATTTAGTACGCCGCTTGGCTCCAGTGCGCGTAATATATTTATAAATAACTATATTACACGTGAATGCGATAAGTTGGAACAGATTAAGTTGTTATAAGAAATAATCATCTCCTAATCAAAAGACCTCGTAATGATAAATTTGTAGACGTTCGGTGAGAGTACTCAAAATTAAATTAAATGAAAGTGAAATTTCTTGAACACGTGATAATTGACGAATGAATTGTGAACAAATACTCACGGTGGCAAAACTCACAGTTAAGATTAGTTCACGGGTATGCTATAAATAATGCTTATATCCTTTCTGATTAAGCTTATATACTAATATTTAAACCTGATCATGTTTATTCTTAAACCTAATTCAAAAGATTCTATTTGGTCTTAAGCATTTCTAGCAGAATCTTGCTGTGCTGTAACTTTGTTGCTTAGAGGATAGGTACATATTAGCTTGCTTATTACTCTAAGCTTTATTGACATCAAAATTGTTATTTAAATTCGATCTGAGAAACTGCGCACCGGATCCTGGGTTCAGATTCCAACCGACGATGTCAAAATTGTGCAAAAATAATCAAAATAACACAAATTATTGGTTTTAATATCTGGTTGTGTTATAATCGTAGGTTTGATTAGGACGAATGAGTGTGTTTTGCGCATGCACTTGCAGAACTTTAATATTCCCTGCGTAGCTATGACTTCCAGATATACAAAAATTGTCGCAAAGGTCGAAAATCAGCTCTGTCTCGCCAGCAACGCAAAGTCAGGAATTTGCATTTAGAAAAAGCCAAAATTAGGGGCTTTTTAAGTGCTAATTAGGTGCCAAGTTTAAAAATTAGGTAGGTACTCTAAAAATTTTCACCGCAACGAACTGTTATTTGCGTTGCTGGCAAAACGTATCGCTAGCAACGCAGTGACGATAATAGATATACGATAAATATTAAGGAATTAAGTGCTAATTAAGTGCTGCAAGTATAGGCAATGACAAGTTGCCCCCAATAAAAATAAAGTCGTTATTCAGAACGAAGCAGATGCAAAAATTAGGTCTTCTGAAAATCTTCTAAAAATGGTAAAACTATAGACATCCGGTATTTGCGTACGGAGGTGGGGGAGGGAGGGTTCTGGGGATGCCCCTCCCCCTTGCGGAAATATATAGTTTATGAGTAATTTTTTTTGTAAAATCATAACCTCACTATTTTACACAGGAATATTGACACAGTTACTTCCCAAGTAGCACACAAGCAATATAAGCACACTGTATCGCTCTCTTGCTATATAACAGCTTTTTACATCTCTTTAAAAGCAGAGTGATAAAGAAGCCATTTAGTAGTGACGATAATGGCTTTGGAGATAAAAGATGGGTTTGTAGAGCTTTTGTACAGATATTGGATATAAAGTCGATTTATAAGGTACTTAATAACACTATGAGACCTAAAAGAGGAATAAGGTAGATAAAAGCGCTTCAGTTGAGTTATAAATATTACATATAGCACTCAAGATAATACTAAGTAGTACTATGTAGTCTATAACTTTACAATAGATAAATGAAAATCTTAATAGCATTTTTACCGTATTGTACAATTATAGCTCGACAGAAGCACCAAAAGCGGTATATTTGTTAAATATAACGTGTAAATATAACTTGCATTAGGTGTGCTAAAGATATTTTACACGGCTATAAGAGTTTTTAATCTATCTTGTACTACCATTAATATAATAAAGTCTGTACAAGACCTTTAATAATTTCACGAATTATTAATTATTTTGTCATGCGTGTGTTAATAAAATTAATTGAAATTACAAACGGACCCTAAAATTTTTCTATAACAAAAAGGTTCTTTGAGTGGTTTTTACCTCAAAATTAGTAAAAATACTACATAGTTCGGTTATTGTAGATCTTAAGCCCTAAAATAATTATCACTAGCGCCGTACTACTTCTAAAACCGTTATAATGGATATTGTAGACGTCTAAGTCTTTTGTAAAAAGGCGCCATTACATGGAAGTATTTGATGAATTATGTATGTTAATAAAACAATCAATTTTCTTATGTTAGAGAGCATACTTTTCACACTAAATAAACCCTTTTGAATTTTATGCCCTAATAAATTGACCACAAGTTCCGATAACTTAATCAAAAGAAAACCTTAAAATTATAATGCACTTTAATAAGATAAAGTATATATACCTCTGTATTTAAATCTCTTTGACGATAAATTACAGCAAATTTCACAGGTTTCATGGGCGCGTGAAAGATTTAGCTAATGCATATTTTGACAGTAAACTGATGCTCGCACTATTATTCTACCTAAACAAGTGAAATATTACTTTAAACTAATCAACTTTTTTTAAATATTTACCACCATAACACATCACAAATAATATTTGTCATTTATGTTCTGTCCCTATAATTATTTTAATGAAATTTATATAGCCATATATACATTCTGTTTATGTTCTTTAGATTACTATCTTGATTTACCTTATTATTGTGTATTTTATATGAATTACAGAGACTTCAAAATTGAACATTTGTTACTTTCGACCACGTAGGCAGGCCGAAAGTAACACGTTGTGGGTCGAAAGTAACAGGACAAAGGGTTTGTAATGAATATAATGTGGCATATTATTTATGAGAAGACTTTGTATTAATAACATGGATAAACATTTGTATTTTAAATGCTCAAATATTGTATATTTTAAGAAAACAAAACAAATTATTCTTATTTTAAGTAATGAGATCAATTATTATATGATAATCATTTTTTATAATCAGACTGTACTATATGGATCTTTGATTGTAAGATTTATTTAACAAATAATTGCTAACGCTGGACAGTCTGGTCACTGATTTTGATGATTACCAACTGAAGTCTCCGGATAAACTTGGATGGAGGACGTTGCATCAAAACTGGTCAACAGATTATTTGGTGGAATTTCACTGTTAACTTGTGATGGCCGGTCATTGACAGATAATGGTGCATAGTCAACACCAGTAAATATATTCCTGTTAAATGGACTTATACCGGTACAGGTAAATTCGGCAATTGCATTTCGATCAGTGACAGAAAGAGGAAATGCTTCTCTAACAATCACAGGAATGTAATGTATAGTCATTGTTCGCATCCAGTTGTCTGTAGCGGTGTTTATCATTTCGAATGGTCAAAATACTGCTCTATCTAGCTAAAGTTTGTGCGTGCAATGAGGTGGACACGACAGCTGTATTTTCCATTATTTTTTTTACAAAAATCTAGAGCTTGATAGATGCGATGCATCGTTGTCGAGCAGTAACAAGCATTTTGATCAACTGTTGGCTTGACATGTTTTTTAAAGTGTTTTAGAAACAGTAAAATTCTGCTTCCTGCTTCCATTCACCAGCATTGCCAGCTCCGGCACAACCACCAGGACCTTCACCTATCATGTGGTCTTGGTATTGCTTCAACGGGAATACAAAAAGGAGATATGTGTCCTCCTTGAGCATCAATCGCACCAGCAACAGTTACTAATTTCCACGTTCTGCTGAGGTTACTGCGCCTACTTGTTTAATTCCTTTTGAGCTAAAAATCTTACTAGGTTTTGGACAGTGGTCACCCTGTCTCATCCATATTCCAGATATTTTTGGCTCAAATTTATACCTATCCATTACGTCAGCAAGGTTATCAAAAACTTACATTATATTCTGTTGAAACTCGAGGCCCGCGACAGGCTTGCCACTTGAGGACCTCAAGAGAGGCTCGGATGTCGTTTTAAAAAACCCGTCATCCATTCCTTACCTGCCATTTAAGTATCGTGCCACTTTTCAGGAAATGTTTTAATTTTTTATCGCCAACTCATATGCCAGTTTACGTACTTCAGTTGGAGATAATGCAAAATAAACGGTGGTAGAGCCACGCAGCAGCTTTTGCTGTTGCACGTATGGGCCGGCTCGAGCCGGGTTAGTACCACGATCTCACAGAATGGCGTGAAGTGGAAGCCTGCTTTGCGTTTCGTCTGGTGAGTGCAGGTGACTGAGGCCCACCCCTCATCAACATGGTAACGGATTTAAATTATAGACTACCCCAGGAGGGTACCACCCTGGAGAATCCCTCGCTAAGCATCCACGACCATGCTACTCCACTCCTGAGCGTGGGTGCTCAGGCTGCCCCGCGTATTCTGGGGCAAATCGCTCAAAACAATAACTGCTCGGGGCAAACTGAGCAACAAGACCAGGCGACCCCTGCCACGCTATCCGTGAATTCTGCAACATCAGGACTACACTCAAACCTAAACGCCGTCCATACTATCTCGAGACGGCGAAGCCAGCCTTGCTCTTTCAGACCGAGACGCAGGTGTCCTTCCGGCTGATACTGCATTCTCCTACCTGGGTACAAATTGAACACTCCTTGCGCCTCGGGCTGGAGTTTGCGTATACGTCAGAGAGTACATCTGTTATCGACGCCTCGGTAGTCTTGAAGATTCGGACCTGTCCATCCTTTGGCTACGCCTAGACAGCGACAACCATCCGCGCGTCTACGGGTGCCTCTATAGGTCCCATAGCGGTAATGCCGAAACAGACCGACACATCGACCACGTCCAAATGGCTACAGATTCCTTGCTACAAAAGGTCCCATCCGCAGAGATCGTGATCCTTGGCGATTTTAACGCCCACCACGCCGAATGGCTCGGTTCACGTTTAACCGATCGCGGGGAGATCTGTTTATGACTTTGCCTTGGCATATGGTCTGACACAACTGGTTACTTCGCCTACGCGGATTCCAGATGTGAAGGATCATACACCTTCCTGTTGGACCTTCGGATATCAGGTTTCCGTCGATGCCCTCTCGGCTCTTCGGACCATTGTCTGATCCGGAGGTGGTGCCACTACGCTCCCTCGCAGTTGCGTTCTGCAGGTTGCCACCGTGTTTGGCATTACAGGTCGCCGGATTGAACGGACTGCGGTCTTTCTTTGCATTCTACCCATGGGGCAGGTTGCTTCTCGCCGGATAATCCCAGCGCTGTTGCTGACTCTGTTACTGATGTGGTGCTACAGGAATGGAACTATTTATTCCATCATCTGTGGTACCCATCGGAGGTAGATCTCAGCCTTGGTTTGGTCGTTCTATAAGACTGCATTACGCAGTAAGCAGGAGTGCTATCAGGCCTGGCTGAGGCTTCGGCGGCTCGGGATTTAAACACCATCATGCTTAAAAAGAAGTATAACTTCGCCTCCAGGTCCTTCAAAGTGTTATTACAAGGCAAAGTCAGAGCACATAGGCAGAATTGGCGAGAAACTAGTTCGCCTTCCTTCGGGAACCCATGCATTCTGGTCTCTCGCCAAGGCTGTCCAAGGAATTTCTGTAAGCCATCACTACCATCTCTGCACAGGAGGACGACTCACTGGTCCACGCCGCAAGAGAGAAAGCCGACCTTAGGCCCTTTGCGTTCAACTCGACTCTTAATGACGGGGAACACACCGCCGACCATCCCGCGGTGTGAGTGCTCCATGCCATATGTGCGGTTCTCACAGCGCTCGGTTCTTCAAGCACCTCTCCTGGACATCCACAAGTCGAGTGGGCCTGACGGAATCCCAATTGTGCTGAGTACGTGTGCTCCGGAGTTGGCACCGGTTCTAACGCGTCTTTTCCAGTACTCCTACTCCCTAGGCATAGTCTCGAAATCATGGAAGACAGCTTTGTCCAACCGATCCTAAAAAGGCGACCGCTCAGACCCGTCCAACTACAGGCCTATCGCCATCACCCCTTGTTCTCCAAAATAATGGGGTCCGTTATAAACTGCCAGCTCATGCGGTATCTTGAGGATCACCAGCTGATTAGTGACCACCAATACGGTTTTCGTCGGGTCGATCAGCTGGTGATCTTCTGGTCTACCTGACTCATAGATGGGCGGAGGCAGTAGAGTCCGAGGGGAGGCATTGGCCGTTAGTTTGTACATTGCGAAGGCTTTCGATCGGGTTTGGCACAAAGCACTTCTTTCTTTCTTTCGAAGTTCCTTTCCTATGGGCTTCCTGAGAAATTGCAATTGATCACCAGCTTTGCAGATCGGAGCATCAAGGTTGTTGCAGACGGTGCATGTCCGACCATGCCTATTAACGCTGGTGTTCCACAAGGCTGCGTGCTATCACCAACGCTGTTTCTTCTGCATATCAATGATATGTTGCAAACCGGTAACATTCATTGCTATGAGGATGACAGTACTGGTGATGCTCTATACCGGCCGTGCCAATATTTTTCGGGAAAACGTCGCCGAGTACCGGAACAAACTTAGATCTGAAGTCGAGTCTTTGCTGAACAAAGTCTCGGATTGGGGCGACTAAATCTAGTCCAGTTTAATCCTCAGAAGACACAAGTTTGCGCGTTTACCGCTAAAAGAACCCTTTGTCATATCTCCTCAGTTTCAAGGCACTACCTTGTTGCCTCAGCCAGTATCGGAATCGTCGGCGTCGACATATCGAGTGACGTGCAGCTGTGGTCACTTAAGAGAAGGCCAAATTGGCCTCTAAAAAGCTTGGCGTGCTCAGCAGAGCGGGACAGTATTTCATGCCGGCACAACGCCTGCAACTTTACAAGGCGCAGGGTCGGCCTCACATGGAATACTGTTCCCATCTCTGGGCTGAGGCCCCAGTGCCAGCTCCTCCATTTGACCGCATCCAGCGCAGAGCGGCTCGAATCGTCGACGACCGAGTCCTTCCGATCGGCTGATTCATTGGCGCTGCGAAGATGTTGCATCTCTTTGCATTTTCTTTCGCATTTACCACGGGAGTGCTCGAGGAATTGTTCGATTAATCCCAGCCGCCAAATTTCACGAACGCACATCGCGGCAGAACTCCCGATACCATCCACACCATCTGGATGATTGGCGGTCCACCACTGTGCGATTTAGAAGATGTTTTCTTCCTCGCACAACTTCCTTGTGAATAGTTTACCACCAGCGATTTTTCCGGACCGTTACGACTTAGGACCTTCAAGAAAAGAGCTTACTCCTTTTAAAAGGCCGGCAACGCATCTGCAATTCCTCTGGTTCCCTGGTGTTGCAGTTGTTCATGGGCGGCGGTAGTCACTTACCATCAGGTGAGCCGCATGCTCGTTTGCCCTTTCCTATAAAAAAAGAAAACCCAGAGCACTTGATTAAATTGTCCTGCAGATATTTTCGTCATCAAAAGTAAAACACAGTTGACGCAACGGTAGCCCACAAATGAGCTAGTATTTCTGCTTTAATTTTTTTTATGTATCTACATAATGTTACATGACAAATATTTTTTTTTTGCCAGAGATCTAATTTTTGTACCATTTTTGGAATGCTCTTCAGCCGCTTTTCGGTACACTTCCGTGTCAGTAGTTTCTTGTGTGTTCTTATGCGTTGTCGCGGCATTATGTTCAAATAAATACATACATAACAATATTAAGTAAATAAATCAATACGGGGATAAAAGTAACATGTTACTTGAAAACCTTTAGGCTATGTTACTTTGTACACGACCACATTTTGTTAAAACCTGAAAGATAACCTTAAAACGGAATGTGCTATACAAAAACGAATTAAAACACTGTGTAATGAATTTAATCAAGAATTAATATGCAAATATTCAGATTGGTATCATACTTTTAAGACTACGAAAACATTAAATAAGAAAACGTCAAAAAAATTACTTTTCATTTGTGAAATCACATAGCGTCCTCTCACACAACCTAACAGCACGTGGTGCGCGCGGCGGCTGAATAAAAGTGAGGAGGCCGCCACCAGCTATCATCTTACGGCAGCGAAGCGGTGTTTTTGCTATTGGATAAACCTACAGAGCATTTGTTACTTTCGACCCGCCGTTACTTTTGTACCCGGTCTCTGTGAAATTTACAGCGAGCGCTCAGCCCATGAGCTACAGTAGCTATAAATGACCTACTAACATATAAATGAATTAATAGTATTAAGTCTATTATTTATTCTGTAGCATTATACTAATTAATATAATATATTTTATACAATTAGATATTATTCCCTCTCATCACATTTTTAGTAATGATTAAATTAAAAGTTAAAGTTAATGTTTCGCAGAGGTGACCAGCCCCTAATGTCGGTGTCGGCGGCCAATATGTCTGCAGCATGGAGCTGGGCTGAGCACGCATTTGACTCTAGTAAGCCCACGCGCATCATCGTTCATGGTTTTGGCTCCAACTGCGATAATGTCTGGGTGTACGAAATGAGATCTGCTCTGATGGCTGTGGTGAGTGGACCTTAGTTTATTTAATCGATGGTGATCGTGTAACTTCTAAACGACTGGACCAGTGGAGTTCATATTCACACAATATTAATCTATGGTTGAATGTGATAGGTGGCACTGTATACAAGATCATAGATAAATAAATATGTAGCAAACTCACTGACTACTTGTATATATAGAGGTCTGTGAGCAAGCCAGACAAGATATTAACAAATTCTTTATTTATGGACCAATACATAGACTTAGTATATACCACAGAGTACCTTTATACTTACGCCAGTATATTCTAAGTCTATGGGACCAATATGACATTATCAAAATATATATTGGTTTATTGTCAAAAAAGTGAATCATAAAATATGGACCCAATAAGAGGTCGAGTTCTCAATAAGTTTTATATTTGCACTGTAAAAATGTCCGGAGTGAAACTCATCGTGCCATCTACCAGAAAGGGCAGAAAAACTTCTGCGAAACCAGCTGGTAATTTATAAAATACTTAAGCAATGATGATAAGAAGAAAATTAAGCACTATATTATTCGTAACAGTCGTAACAATTAACCGTATAGTGGCGGTGTAAGAATATCCACTACTCACTAACCCTGTCGTAAGAGGCGGTAGAGGGAAATGAAACTGGAGATAGGCGGTAAGCGGCAGCATTTTCCAGATAATAACTCAAAATAATAAAAAACTGCGGTTGCCAACTCGCTTGCCAAGCAAGGCAACTACGGCAAATATAGATTGCCTCATAGAGGGGATTCCTATGACGCAATATATAGTGGAGGCTATGGGGTTGGCTATAGACGTCCGGTCCGGTACTTGTTTTTGATTATGTTTTCAGTTTAGGAGGCTTGTCAGCGTTAAGCTTGAACCTTTTCCACTGTTTTTGGATGTCGGAAATTCGATTTGAATTAATTACGATAAATATAAATTTCACTAAAAATTGCGTATAACGAAACGCAAATATTATGTCAATTTGATCTAGTGTTATGAAGTAGACGTCCGGTACATGATTTTAACTATGTTTTCAGTTTAGGAGGCTTGTCAGGGTTAAGGTTGAACCTTTTACACTGTTTTTGGATGGCGGAAATGCGTTTTGAATTAATTACGATAAAAATAAATTTCACTAAAAATTGCGTATAACGAAACGCAAATATTATGTCAATTTGATCTAGTGTTATGAAGTAGACGTCCGGTACATGATTTTAACTATGTTTTCAGTTTAGGAGGCTTGTCAGGGTTAAGGTTGAACCTTTTACACTGTTTTTGGATGTCGGAAATGCGTTTTGAATTACGATAAAAATAAATTTCACTAAAAATTGCTTATAACGAAATGCAAATATGTCAATTTGGTCTAGTATTATGAAGTAGACGTCGAGTACTTCATTTTAATTACTTGATTTTAATTATGTTTTCAGTTTAGGAGGTTTGTTAGGGTTAAGCTTGAACCTTTTACTGTTTTTGGATTTCGGAAATGTGTTGTGAATTAATTACGATAAAAATAAATTTCACTAACTAAAAATTGCATACATATAACGAAACTTGGTCGCCCTCACCCATAAAAAAGTTAATTGCTCGGACTCAGAAAATCCATTTATGGCTGAAGTTGGGACTCATACACAACGAATTGAGTAGCAGTGGAGAGCAGTCAAGAGATTTTTCAGAAAACAATAATTATAACAATTCACATTTAATTTACCACTATCATGGCAACCTGACTTTATAGACAAGATAGGTCGAATATTAAAACCGAACCAGCACACCCCGACTCCACGTAGTCTTGTCTGCACTACTAGAGTGTTTTTGTAAAGCCGTAGGCGTGAAGGGAGAGCAACCCCCGCCCGTTGTAGCAAATCGCAGGCACCTGTGTGAGCCGTAGCGGCTCACCTCCGCTGCTTCGGCTTAATGGTCGCCTTCGGCGACCAGCCTCGGCCGCTACGGCTCACAGGTGCCTGCGATTTGCTACGCAAGGGCGAAGGACTGCACTTCCCGCAGCGCCGAAGCCGTTGCAGAAGTAACTTTGAGTCAATATTCCTGTGAAAAAAAGTGATGATATGATTTTACAAAAAAATATTACACATAAACTATACATTTCCGCAAGGCGGAAGGGTAGGGGGGCTTCCCCTGAACCCTCCCACCCCCGCGAGTACCGGATGTCTATAGTTTTACCGAGGCCATGTTCAGCAGTGGATTTTTGATAGGATACTATTTATTGTAACCATTACAGGTTACAATAAATAGTAACATCGAGTACACGTAGCTCTATAATATTATCAAACAGGAAGAATGTAACGTGGTGTGCGTTGACTGGGAAGGAGGAGCGTCGATGCCAAACTACCTCCGCGCAGCGGCAAACACGAGGCTTGTCGGGAAACAGCTAGCAATGATGTTACAAGGTAGGACCTTCTCTATATTTTCAAAATTTCTGTGTGTAGGGTAAGAAATTTATTCCGTGGGGGTCCTAAGAGGCGATTTGGGGAAATGTTTGACTTAGGACTGCTTAGGGATTTCTCTAGGAAGACATATTTACGATAGTGGACTTGTAATGGGATATAATAAATAATGATAGTTAAAACATTATTATTTCCCCGAGAAATAAGTTAACACCTTACAAAAACATATTATAATGACTAGGCTGCTAATGAATTCGTGGTAAACTCAGACAAGAAAAGCAGTCTTCAAAGCAGACAGCAAATTAAAGAAGCCTGATACGGCGCAGATGATTTAAAATCTTAATAAACAACTTCATGTATGACAAACTTATGTAGCAAAATTGAAGAAATAATAATAGTCCTTCAAACCGAATTTCGGTCGCGGCGGCCAGTCTCACGTTCCGATGCGACGGTAATCCGACACGACCAGAAAGAGATCGGGCGCAAGACCAACCGCTTTACGTGCTTAATTTTTTAATGCACGGAGGTGCAACACCGCCATCTTAGACTCCGGGCTACTACAGAGAAAACCCAATAACTGATTTTGACCCGACCTGGAATTCGAACCCGGCACCCTAAAAACCTCGGTCGCGTTTACGACCACTAGGTCAAAGCCAGTCAAAGTAACATGTACGTACATTAAACTTCAATGTGATACAAGAACATTTATTTTACAGGTTTGGCTGAACACATAGATTTAAGATTTGAGGATGTTCACCTAATTGGATTCAGCCTTGGCGCGCACGTAGCAGGTTTCGCCGGCGCTGAACTGAGAAATATTAGCCGGATAACAGGTAAAAAATAAAGGAGTTAATTTTAGTTTTTGCGTACACTCTCATATTCCTCTCTGTTCCTCTTACATAACCTCTAAAGTAAAAAAGTAAACTATGTCAAAACTGCAAAAAAAAAACACTGAAAAATGTTAAAGTTGAATATCAATATTTTTCACGAACAAGGACGTCGTCTACGTTACACAATTAACCACAAAAAAACAAATGACAATAACTTAACCAAAATCTTTCCGAAGATGTCATCGATTGACGAGATGTTTTTTCCGATTTCCTACTCTATAACAATCAGTAATATAAGTTGCTACAGCATATTATAATTTAAAAATTAAATAGACATTGTTCTCTGTCTTTGAGACTGCTCGTCAATAAATGTTCCTTATCACCTGTCGATATGTGCAGTCATTGTTTATTAATTTAATTATAAAATAATTTTAACAATGCTTATTAAGTTTGTTACAAAATATAATACGTCAATCAAATTTCAAAAACATTATCACGGCAGCGGATTTCTACAATAGAGATATTCGACATTTTTAGGTCTAGATCCAGCTGGTCCACTATTCGACTTCCAAGATCCGCGAGTTCGACTCGACCGTACAGATGCTAAGTTCGTAGACGTCATACATTCCAACGGAGAGACCCTGATCTTGGGCGGACTGGGCGCTGCTCAGCCTCTGGGCCACGTCGACTTCTATCCTAATGGAGGCCGTGTTCAACATGGCTGCTCCAATTTGTAAGTACTACAGTTCTAATACATGCATACAAATATACATGTAAGTTCTTATAACATAATACACGAGTTTACATAAATTGTAAAACTTACATACTAACAAAGGGTATTCATTCAATGTTAGCAAAGCAATAGTGCGGTCTGATGGCAGCGTAGTAGCTTTAGTCATCTAATTTCATCTCGTACGTGGTGTAAGTCGATCTTGTAGTGGCGAAAAAAAAATATCCACTAACCCATATCGTCCCGTGGGTGTTGCAAGAGGCGGCAGAGGAAAACTGAGACAGGCGATGGGCAGCAGCAGCTTCCTGATAACAACTCATAGACAATAAAGTCAAGTAATATCCAAGAGTGGCAACTAAGGCAAAATCCTCCTATGAGGCAATCTTTAGGAGAGACCTTAGTTCAGCAGTGGACTTTTATAAGCTGTAATGGATGGATGAACGTAGTGAAGTCACTCAAATGTAAATAAATAGGTATTTATAATAAAGTCGACTGTGAGAAATGCAAGGAAAATCTTATCTCAAAAATTATCAAAATTTTAATGATTTCAACTTGTACTTCATATAATATTTTAATAGTACCCATGATATTTTAAAATATTGCGAGATCTTTGTACAATATAATTTCGATGAAAACTAAAAATTTATTAACAGATTTTTTTTTGTAAATTGACCTACCTAATTGGTTATATACAAAAAACTAACACTATTTAGTGCTTATAACCAATTAGTTCAATTTACAGCTAGGGAGATTCATCATCATGATTTAATTAACTTGATTTTGCACAAAAATCAACATTTTATAAACATAAAAAATCCTTAGAGGAGTGATGTGGGTTTAGTGTTTCTTTTCTCTATGTTTCGTAGTTTAGGATTTAGCTGTGGATGGCTAACAGATGCATTGATTTTCGTAGTTTAAGTTCTTGTATTATTATTTATTTTGTGGTTTAAGATTAATCTGTGGGCCATACATGTTTTATAACGTCTGCACCGTAAGAATATATCCACTAAAAGTAAGACACAAAACTGACAGTGAATGCAAATTCACTGGTTAACACTGTATAAAGTATCGTTTGTCAGGTTCGTGGGCGCAGTGTCGGACCTGGTGCTGCCGTGGGCGGCGGCGTCGGCGGAGGGCCGCTCGCTGTGCAACCACCGCCGCGCGTACAAGTTCTTCACCGACTCGGTCTCGCCCAAGTGTCACTTCCCTGCCTTCCCGTGCGCCGACTACGATACTTTCCTTGAGGTGTTGCTTATACTAATAACCACTTCCTCGTCTAGTGTTATAAATTATGATGTTTTATAATCATCTTCATTACAGTTCCTTACAAGTTCACAGCTGAGCATAGGCCTCCCCCAACTTTTACGTGGTAGAGCCATGCTGCAGCTATATTGTATTAGTAGTATAGTTGTAGTACGAATGGGTCGGCTCGACCGGGGAAGGACCACGCTCTCACAGAATACCAGCGTAATATAGCAGCTTAACACTGCTGTGTTTCGTATGGTGAGTGTAGAAAACCGGAGACCCTTTTTACTGGAAAAGAGGCATTCCATCTTAGTCCTCACGGGTGACAACGCATCTGTATTTTGATTCTTTATTGAAGATAGATGTAGATGTCTATGGTTCACAGCAACCACTTACCATCAGGTGGACTGTGTGCTCGTTTGTCACCCTATCCTATAAAAAAAAAGTAATGCCACAAAACACGGGCTGGAGCCACCTGCATCCATCGACCCTCCCGGCTGTCTTAGCAGGTTGTCACTCCGTTTAGTGGGGCCGCTAGAAGTTATTAATGTTTACCACTAAATAATTTATGATCCTCGTTGATCTTGTTGTCGTAAGCGCGACTGCTGATAAATTTGGTCATGGGTCTGAATCCCAGGTCGTTTTTCTGACAAGAAATTCTCAGGAGCAGCTCGGAGTCTGGTTGTGCTACCACCGTGCCTCGAAGAACACGTTGTGGTCCTGCACCTGACCTCTAACCAGGTCCAGCTCCTCCAGTCAGTCTTCGTCGAGACTGGCCGCCGTATACGTAATTCAGTCTGGAGGACATTAATAAGGCTGGGTGTTCCTGTTTTTGTCCGTTTTAAAATTGGTTTTTGATAGGCAAATTATTCTATTTAGAATCTGAAAAAAAAAATATTTTAGATACATTTTTTCTCCTTACGATGTACCCGGTCAAAACACGATACAATACAATTTTCTCGATAGAAAAAAATACCGAACTACGTTCGATTTGCAGTTTTTATACAAGACAAATTTCATTTTAAACAAGTACTAAAACTATTTTTTTTCTAAAAAAATATCAATTTATAGGTAATTAGTTTTGGATTCGATTCTACCCAATCGTTTTTTTCATTACATTTATTAAAAAAAATTATCGATTATTAAAGTGATTTTCGATCTGCGCGTCGCTTACCAGTGTCCCGCGGGACGTTGCTGAGGTAAAATCTGTGCCAAATTTTTGCGCGCGCGCTTCTCTTCTGCTACGTTAATAATATTTAGGAAATAAAATAAATTGTAAATAACTATAGTTTTATGGAACTTATATAGACTATAGTTAAGCTTTTGTTTGTATGTTTATTTCTGATGTAAATATTTGTTTATAACTTTAAAACAATATTTTTGTGATTATTTTGTAAAAATCACGATCATATGCGCGGCCCGACTCGATCTTTGCGACGACCGCCTGTACCCAACCTTAATGTTTACTATGCAGACTATGCTAGAATGTTATGATAATTATTTTCTTATTTTGAATTTAGTGTATGTACCCTTGGATATAGCTACGAATAGGCACGGAGGCACGACCTTCTCTAGAAAACCTAAGAAAATTTATCGTTTTTACAATCTGCAACTAAGAAAATGAGTGATATCGAAAAAT
The DNA here is from genome assembly GCA_029286625.1 of Parnassius orleans. Lineage (NCBI taxonomy): Eukaryota > Metazoa > Arthropoda > Insecta > Lepidoptera > Papilionidae > Parnassius > Parnassius orleans. The sequence goes on along the minus strand of JAGSMP010000165.1, from coordinate 2,344,300 downwards.
TAGGAATTTGTCAAATTATAATTTAGACAAATAAGATTAGGACATAGGGGACGAGAGGATCCCATCGATTCTTATTAAAGTCTGATGATGATACCCATTAAATAACTGATTAAGAAGTAGAAATTCTTACTTTTATATCTTTCAACAGGGCCGATGCTTCCCGTGCAGCGAGGATCGGAGATGCGGCAACATGGGCTACTACGCGGATCGGTCTCTTGGTCGGGGACAACTATACTTACTGACGAGAGAAGAAGAGCCATTCTGTGGTAAAAAGCTGAAATACTTAAATAAGAATATACAATGTATTCAATACACTGTAATAATAATAGAGATATGTCTCAGAACTTTTTTATCGCAATAAGCAGCTTTGGTTGGCATGGAATTCAGAAAATATATAATTCTAGAACCATTAATAGACTTAGTTCAATTTTTATATTTAATGAACTGACTTACTCTATTTCAGGTCCTTTTAGTATTTATTTTATCCATCAAAATAATATTATGCCAGTATTATTAACGGTTTCTTAATTTAATCATAGAGTTTTTCCCTTTTTCTATCTTATTTGTTTTTAAAAAACGTAACCTCCACACTAGGATTTTCTCCGGTATCGTGAGGACAGTTTACATACATAAATTTCACAAGGACAAACATCCAGACCCGGAATAATTACTTGTAGGCCATACAACTACTTGTTCCGTGCGGATTCGAACCCGCGGCCCTTAGCGCTGCAACTCATTGCTAAGCCACTGCGCCACGTAGTCGTCATTTTCAACCAACTTCAAAAAGGAGGAGGTACTCAATTCGACTATATGTTTTTTATGTGTGTTACCTCATAACTTTTTTCTCGGTGGACGGATTTCGATTATTCCTTTTTTATTAGAAAGCTGGTGCTTCTCATGTTCCCATATAAATTTGATCAAAGTCTGACCAGTAGTTTAGAGTTATCCTTAATAATTTATATTGAAGTCGGTTGTACAAAATTTTTAATTTTACCACTTGTTACATAAAATATCAAATCAAAAATTCAATGTATAAATATATCTTTATTAATTGGGATTTGTTGTTTCCAGCTCATCAATATCACGTATCGGTCTGGGGCAGCAGCGAGGCAGGGGAGAAGACGAACTATGGCAGAGTCACGCTGACTTTGCACGGTGACTCCGGTCTCAACGAGTCCTTCCCAATGAACAAGTACGACAAAAACTAACCAAAGAACAGTCGTTCATGTTTAAACTTTAGTCTAAAATTAGAGTATAAAAAATATATGTACTTATATTTAGCTATTTTCACTAGCGATTCTCCCCGGCTTCGCACGGTTGATTTCTGTATTTCGATAACAACGCCACCTACCTCGTCCAATTTTGAATCTAAACCATTCTCTAAGCAACCTAATCACACACACAAAATTTCATCAAAATCGGTCCAGCCGTTTAGGAATTCAATCACATACACACGGACAGAAGAATGATATAATATATAATATGCATGTAGTATCCATATAAACCTCCCTCTTGAATCATTTTGTCTATTGATGAAAACCGCATCAAAATCCGTTGCGTAGTTTAAAAGATCTAATCGTACAGACGGTGGAAAACGACTTTGTTTTATATTACGTAAAGATTACAAAAATTAGCGAATCACAGAACGAAGAATATCATGTCAATATATGATAAGAATGGGAAGAGCATAATTTTAATATTATTATTGTTTATTAGGTTTATTCTTCAGTCTCTCACTCGCTCCTGGCTTAGATGGTAGTAACGTTGCCTGCGAAGCGGGCGGTTCCGGGTTCGATCATAATCTTCACGGGTACGGCTGCGATCGGTACAAGCCTCCAGGCTTCAAAGTGACATGTGCGTTCGCCACGGCGTACGGTTCGATACGTTGAACGTGCGAGCGCACAGTGCTCTTTCCGATGGCGCAACGATTGCTTTTACACATCCACTTTTGAGTTTTTATCGGAATAGCGTGTGATGTTTCCAGCGTTCCGAAACCTGCGTGTGAAGTCGCTACAGCGTTTAAAGGTGGCTAAAGAAAAAGCGTAACTAATGTTAGTGTACGGTGTGCGCAGACGCGAGAGCAAGCCGGCTGGCTCGCTGCGGTTCACGCGCGTGCTGGTGCCGCACCCGGCGCTGGGCGTGCCGCTGCGCGCCTCGCTGCACTACGCCGCCTACTCCGGCTGGCTGAGCGCCGGCGCCCGCTCCCTGCGCCTGCACAAGCTGCTCATCGCGGACAGCTTCGGCAAAACGTAACTCTCATTCATCATACCGTTCACTCATACCAAGAAAAAAGACAGAACACTACGTACGTTTCATGTGACGCCGAAACCATGCTACACATATTGTAAGAGCACACACTCACGCACACAAGCACCTAAAATCATTTGCAACCAACAAAATGGTTTCAGGTGCATGTGTGCGCGAGTGCACGCTGTTACAAGTTGGGCGCACGCAATTACGCACAATTGTACATCTAAAATAATCTGCAACTAACAACATGGTTTTGTGTGAACATGTGTTCGTGAGTGTATGTTATTATAAGTACGTTTGTAGTAATTTCAGCGCCACTTGAAATCTTCGTAGTGCTTTGTCTATCTTACTTCATTGGTTTGAGAACCAAGTAGTAGACCACTTTTTCTGCCTTGGAGTATATTTCTGTCGCCAAGCACCATCGCACCTACTGTTCTATTGTGTTTTGAGGCACAAGAGAATCCATTAGCCTATATCGTTCCGTGGGTGTCATAAGAGACGCCTTTGGGAAAAGTTAAAAAGATTATAAGGCTTCCATATAGTGACTATACCTGCAACCAAGTTCGACCAGAAAAGGTGACAGGTGCTTTATTGCATACTTAAAGATTAGAATGAAAAGACTTCTAGCTCATAATTACAATGGCTCCCTTTAACTTTCAAATCAGAATATAGATGAACTATTGTAGTAGGAAAAATAGTTAAGAGCTACCCAAACAAATGGAAAAAATAATCTCAACCTAATAAAAATTAGACATTGGCCTCTCAAATTATGATTGGTATATGTCACAGGTTTGCTTCGTTTAATTTTACATAACGATTTTCACCTGCAGGTCATCCTTCTGTAAAAATCTGCGACTGATGTCTGATGAGACAGTTCAGTTGCCGCTATATCCTGGAGACTGTCAAATGCTTCAGGTATGAATTATATTCACGCAATAAAATCCATATATACCTTATAGCATTTTTAAATATCATTTTTATTGCAGGATAACGAAACCGCGAACACTACTGCGCAAGAAATCGTCATAAAAGATAACATAACCAAAGAACCTGCAATCGATGTCCTCGAAAACGAGCTTCCAGAAGATTTGCTAAGAGCACCTTTTGCTTTAGTCGACACATATGAATGGGATAGCGCAACTGATACTGGACGAGCGTTCGGTATGACAAATACTAAAACAGCTCCTAATGGTGTAATAGAAATCGCGGAACCAGTTTTGAGACCTCGGCCTCGTAAAACGCCGCGACAGAGATCAGACATGCTTGAAGAAAATTATGAAATATCTGAACCTTTACTCCGACCTACACAAGCACCTCGTCCAACACAACCCTCCCGTAAACCCAAAAATTACGACGTATCTACGACACCAACATACGAATCTATGTCATTAGAAACAACTGAAAAGGAAGAAATCGGATTTGTTGTGCAATTCCTCCCATCAAGATTGGCATCATTTATATCAAGAGCCGAGCAGTATGCTAGGAACACTTTGTTACCATTAGTCTCGGCTTACGCACCTCGATTACCTATATTTGGTGCGCGTGAGTTACCAAAACCTACCGCAAAATACATACCTACTGAAGATTCGAATATCACAAGCTCGGTACCAGTGCCGACGCCAACCCTAGAAATGAAGATTGAAACACTTCGAAACATAGGCCCACCCGGCGAGTATCGAGAAATAGAGACTCCTGAAGATCCCGATATACCAGTTGTGATATCAACGACTACGACGACATCGACGACTACTACTCCGAGTACAACCACGACTGAGAAACTTCGCCCCGCGCCGACGGAGATGCTTCAAGTAATACCGGGACCCGTCATAACCACTAGCACAGCCCTACCACCGGTCGCTTTGCAAAGCGTTGGTGAGAACATTTTGATTGTGTACCCGAGCAACGCTAGAGAAGAAAGAAAAATAATGTCGCATTCGATTCCAGAAGAGATGCAATTTGAAGCATTGTATAGACATACAGCTGAACGAGCCGTAAGAGTCGATTTACCAACATTCCTTCCGCCGACCTCTACCCCGGACTTGAGTTCTACCATGAAATCGAAAGCAAGCGACGCGAGGTACATTCCTATAGACTTTCTAAATAAATCCGACAAAGAAATTCCCGACCTTAATCCAACGTGAACTGCGAGCTGTACTTCGAGCTTTGCCCTTGAGAATATCTGACACAACAGAAATATCTTCAAGATGTAAATATGAATCAGACTGGCAATGAATAACGTGCAGGCAGTCTTTAATGTCAAATACATTTTTCTTTACTTTTCTAAATCTTTTATATCTGTGTTCTAAGTCCCGTTGTTAAAAGTTAGAATTAAAATTGTTGTAGAATGTACATAACGTTAGTACGACGTATAGAATAAGAGACAAGATTTTAATAAAAAAATTATTTATTACAAATGCTCTTTGACCTTATTTAATGTGATAATAACTCCTCACATTAAAAATAAACTTACCAGCGTCTTCGCGTTCTAAACAAAACTTTAAAGTGTCATTACCACGTTTAGATAAATCTAAAACAAACATATCACAGTACTGTAGCGAAATTGAAATGCTATAAACAAAAACTCTTATATCGGAGTATATTTCAAAATTTGTAATAGAGTTTTAATCCAATTATTAAAATTGTTAATATTGTGATAGATATTGCTAAAAGCACATAATTTTATATATTTCGCACATAATTTGTTTCAGTTATTACATAGTTTGTGTTTATAAGAATATTACAATCTTATCTTTGGAGCTTTGGATAGTAACTAACATGTTACAAAAACAACAATATGCTCATTTTACCAATGTACGGACATTATATGGCGGAAAGTATCCGTTCGACGGATAAAACTTATTAGTATGATTTGGACATATACCTTCCAAACATATCTGAGTTTGTGAACAAAGATATCTACTTCATATATTTATCAGAGTGCTGCGTTAAAATACGCGCAGAGGACTTGGCGTCGAGGAACAGCGTCTGAACAGCTTGTATATGGGCGGGTGCGATCCTCTGAGCGCCGTCTGTCCGGGCAGTTAACGCTGCGGGTGTAAGGAGTTGTACTGCGTACCTGAAATTAAAAAAATCAAATCTTAAATTAAATAAATTATCGAGCGATATAGGCCGCGTAATGGCGGCGTAAAGCGTTTCCCACACACAAGCGGCTTGCGGTGGCGGCTAACCGCGAGCCGCAGCTCCAGCCGCTGCAACAACACACCACCGCGGCCGCAGTGGCGGCCTGAAGCTCCATTCGCTGTGGTGTCTGTGCTACGTTCGGACGTCAGTCAACATGGCTAACCGTGACGATGTCTTTTTATTCTTATTATATTCAGCAATATTATGACATATTTTCTTTTTAATCCTAATGCTTTCGTAATAAAGGTGTGAAGTATCATAAAGTACTGGATAATTTTGCAGTGTTTCTATTAAAATCTTTGTATTTAGCGCCATTTTGCACGCGGTACACGCGCTGCGGCCACCGGCTACCGATAGAGGCCACACGTTCGCCAACAGGCGGAGGGGGCGGGGCATGCGGCCATGTCGCGGCCGCTCGCCCCGCCCACTCCGCCCTCTCCACCCCCGCGTGTGTGTAGCGAGCGTGCGGCCTATTGGTGGCCGCAGCGCGGTCAGTTACAAATTTTTACAACAGGCCGCGTGTACCGCGTGAAAAATGACACTAACTTTATGATACTTCACACCGTGATTACAAAAGCATTAAGATTAAAAACAAAATATGGGATAATATTGCTGAATATAATAAGAGTAATAAGACTTCGTCACGGTTATCCATGTTCACTGACGTCCGATCGTAGCATAGACACCAAAGTGAAAGGCGCTTCTGGCCGCCACTGAGACCGCGGTGGTGTGTTACAGCGGTTGGAGCCGCGGCTCGCGGTTAGCCGCCACCGCAAGCCGCTTGTGTATGGGAGACGCTTTAGGGAATCCACTACCCCATACGATCCCGTGGATGTCGTAAAAGTCAACAGAGGGAAATGAAACAAGAGATGGGCAACAGTATTTTCATGCTGTTTTGTTTTGCAACAACACAAAATTATAAAAAACCCGCTGTTGCCAACACACCTACTAAGCGTGGCAACTATGGCAAAGATTCTCACCATGAAGAGATCTATGTTCAACAGTGGATTTTTGATGGTCTGTAATGATGATGATGATGCTTGAATTAGGCAGATTGAACTTTCAAAAATTAGATAACAAAGAATTTATTTGAATTAATTTTTTGATTTACTAATGCAACATTTACAAATACGCAGCATTTCTCCGATTAGTGGAGGCGTTTAAATATATAAACTGCACATGGATAAACGTCAAGACCCGGATCGATTTATTTGTAGGCCTTGCAAATACGAGGGCGACACTGAAAGTTTTTAGAACTGGCCACTTGTAAACGATATAATAAAAAAATAAGTTCTAATTTTGAAAATGGAACTCTTTTTCGTACAATGATTTTTTATGACTTTCGATGTCATTTAAGTCAACAAGAAAGTTATGATATAAAATAAAATAAAAATCGTTTATTTCGACCACAAGGCTCATAGATGTTAGTAATAATACAAATCTTAAAACTGATGTTAGTAAACTTAAAACTATTTACCTAATTCTAAAACTATATCTAAGACAGGCCCGATTAGTCAGCACGAGCACCATATGACAATGGTTCAGGTACTGACAATCAAACCTGTCAGAAAATGCTCTCAAGATGCCATTGGAACTGGCCCGCACCCGCCGCACCAGGGATGCGCATCGTTTACGCATGGTGGTGTAGAAACAATCCACACGCGCATCCGCGAACATACCTGACGCACCACAGTAACGAGGCAGACCCAACAGCATCCTGAATGCATTATTGTATTGAACACGCAGGGCATTGTACTGTTTCTGCGTGTAGTCCACCCACAGACTGCTCGTGTAAAAGGAAGGGCAGTAAGCTCTAAAGAGCGTTAGTTTTACAGGGCCAGAACAACAAGCGAATCTGCGAGCGATCAGGTTCGCTCTAACAGACAATGTCCTGCGCTCTCTCTCTATATCAGCATCATCTTTCAGGTCAAAGGATACCATATGACCCAGGTACTTAAACTGAGACACCCTCCTTAACGGGGTACCGTATAACTTAATGGGTGGTACATATGAAGGCAAGGCTTTCCCCTTAGCCTGAAAGACCATGCATTCGCTTTTCTTAACGTTATAAATCAATCCGTGACTGAGGGCGTAGCTTTCACATATGCTCAACAGTTTTGTCAAGCCACAAACAGAAGCACTCAGCAACACCATGTCGTCTAATATATAAGCAACTCTATCAGTGCATTCACATAAAGGTTGAAGAGCTTAGGGGAAGTTAAGCCCCCGCACTCCAACCTATATGGCTGCGAATAGGTTTCGGACCATCGCACGACATTGACCTGGTTTCGATACCAAAATTTGAAGATCCTAGTAACTTCTTCGGGCAGTCCGGTATCTTTCAATTTCTACCATAGGATATCATAATTTACCAGATAGAACGCCTTGCTAAGGTCCAGATAACAGGCATAAATAGGCGTTCGTCTAACCGAATAGTACTTCACAGTTTGCTTCAAACATAATATGGCCGACTCTGTTGACAAACCTGGCCTGAAGCCAAACTGATTGTCGTGTAGGCATATGTGTTTATCAAGCTGAGCGTTAAGCAAACTGTCAAGCACTTTCGCTACAACCGTGGCAAGTGAGATAGGCCTATAGTTGGACTTATCAGATATGTCCCCAGTTTTGTTCTTTACAATTGGCACCACCACAGTTCTCATCAGAGCTGCGGGCAAGTACGAATGCGCTATACATAAGTTATAAAACATGGCAAGCGCTCTAGGTAAATGAGGACCCGCATGCCTTAGGTGTTCAATACTTAGTCCGTCATGGCCAGGAGACTTCCCACGCGACATAGAAGCTATAGCCTTATTGACATCCTTCGCTGTAAATTCCAATCTCCTGACCACATGTACCCTCATCTCCTATGGCCTGTGATGGCCCCAACGGTGATGTCACTGTAAAATGCTCTCTAAGCATATCTGCTATAAGACCATGATCATTAATATCATTAACGCTCACTGGTAAGCCAGGTTTACTATTTAAATTATTGGTCGATTTCCAAAAGTTACGAAAATCATTTTTTGCGTGCTGAGTAGCCAAGATGTTCTGATTTTTATTTGTTCACTGTGGTTCTGACACCACTTTAAGCGCAACTTAAACAAACTGCGACTCCGATGCATGTCCTCATAGACACTACCATTTATTGGTTTTCCCCACCAATTCCCCACATTAAAAATTTCGACCTGGCCTCCCTGTGGGCATCGCATACATATCTGTTCCACCCAACCACAGGGCGCTTGTCAACGCGCGATCTTAGTGTTGGATTCAGTGGCAGCCACAGATAAAGCATTTACAATTTCGCTGTATAATTTATCGATAAGTAATCTGTGATCAATGCACTTACAAACATAATCACTACAAGAACGAAATTCTTCGGGAAAATCGATCTCTTAATTTTTCATGACATAGTTTCGTATATATTACGATATACTCCGGTTTTCTATCTCCCCATAGAATCTCGTTTGTCACTTTATATACAAAATTCAACTTTGGTTTGACAATATCCAAGTTGCATTCAATTACTAAAGGATAATGGTCAGACCAGTAGACATCATACTTAACATAAACATTCAAAATAGACGATACAGCGGATTTCGTCGTCACACAGTGATCAAGACACCTTCTCGACCCGTGGACCTCACTTACAAAAGTGTGTGTGCCCGACCTTACACCTAACAGCTGTACATCTACACATGACCACTCTTGTTCGTCACAAAAACACGTCAACTCGTCATAAAACCGCTCGTTAAAGTCGCCAAGGATGTATACATTCTATATTAATAATAGCATTCACCGAACTGAGGCAGTCAGTAAATTCCGTAAGGTTTACCATTTTATCTGTAGGCATGTACACACTAAACACTAAAATGGACCTATCACCCAGCACTATTTGTATGCCACATATTCGTGGATTATCACAACACACGACCGACACATTTTGGAAAACACTTTTGTTCCAAAGCAGCCCAACACCCCCATAAGGCCGCCCGGACACCATGCCCGCCGCCGAGTCCATTGCAGACGTGCCCGTGCTGCCGAAACGCTCATCAATCTCGCTAAGAAACTGAATATCATGTCCAAATAACCAAGTTTCTTGAAGTGCTATCACACTCGCCGACTGACACAAAAGCCTCACATCGTCAACTGAGCGTTTTATACTATTACAGTTGAAGCTGACTAAATTACAGTTGAGACTTTTATCCCTTGACAGTAGAGATAGGGCTATTCACGGTATTCACCGCTACACCGTTCGTGCCACTGCTATTATTTCGCCTGAAGTTGACGAATCGCCTGAATATAACGCCCTCCGGCCAAGGTGTTGCATCTAAAAATATTTTTATTTTCAGCTCTGATACAAAAAAATTTGAACGCGAAAATCCTTGTTTCCTCTCAAAAAATAAATCTTTTCAAGTTTAATGTTTTCTTGTGTCTTATTGTAAACTTATTCCATAATATCCTTCTCCGTCGTATCCTTATGCACCATAGTAATAAAAATTGGAACTTTTCTGTCCGCGGCTTTAAAATTACAATTTTCGTAATTGGAAACACCCGCTGCTCCCAGATAACGATACGATCTCGTTTTAGGTTTCCGACGCTGTACAATATTCCACTCGCCCTCTGTCTTAGTCACCTCGGCAAATAATAACACACCAGCTGGCCCCGCCGGTCCCGCAGCAGGCCTTTCACGATGAAGCCCCATCTCGTGCCACTGTTTACAACTGGTTTAATGAGTTTAAACGTGGTCGCACTAATCTCACCGATGATCTGCGTGAGGGACGGCCTTCTACGGCAACGACTGAAGACAACATCAGTGTTGTGCGGCGTATGATAGAGACTGACAAAAGAGTGACTTATCAGCAGATTCGGACAAGCTTAGGCATCGGTATGACTCAAGTGCACAAAATCCTCCATGAACATTTAGCGATCAGGAAGCTTTGTGCCCGGTGGATACCTCATAATTTGACAGAGGCCCAAAAACTCCGTCGTGTTGATTGGTGTCGTAAAATGGTTCAAAGATTTAACGGAGGTGACTCAAATGCTGTGTTCGACATGCTTACGGGTGACGAAAGCTGGATTTATTGTTATGATCCTGAAACTAAGAGACAGTCTGCTGACAGACAGTCTGTGTGTTTCCTTCCGAGGAGTTGCCAACTAAAGTGAAGAGAGGTCGAAGCGTGGGAAAAAAGATGGTGGCCTCATTCTTCGGAAGGACAGGTTTCGGAAGGACAGGTCATTACGCAACAATTGTTTTAGAGGATCGAAAAACAGTTACTGCAGAGTGGTACACTAAAAATTCTTTGCCACTTGTCTTGGAAAAAGTTCGGGAGAAACGACCTCGCAGTAGGATCCTCCTTCACCACGACAACGCCTCGTCGCAAACCGCCAAGCAAACAATCGACTACTTGGCGACGTCAGACGTGGAATTACTGGGTCACCCGCCCTATAGCCCCGACCTCGCACCTTGCGATTTTCATTTATTTCCGAAAATAAAAGAAATACTTCGAAGAAAACGTTTTATGGACGCCGAGGAAGCTGTGGCTGCGTTTCAAAATGCCGTCGAAGAGACCCCTAAGGATAAATGGACACTATTTTGAAAAGATATAATAAAACTAATATAACTTGCTAGTTTGTTCAGTTTTTGATTTTCTAAGAACTTTCAGTGTCACCCTCGTATGTACTTGTTCCGGTTGAGCGGTTGTGTGGGAATGTAGCCCGCAATTTGCAATGCCGCAGCCAAATGCTTAGCCACTGCGTATTTGAGTCGTCTAATTGTATGACATTTTAAAAATATATTCGAATATAATTTATAAATATAATATTAAATTTTGTGAGCAACGATTTAAAGCAAATACTTAAATAAATTGTATTAATATAATCAGATTAACCTCAGAGTGCTATTAGCTCCTATTTCAGCAAGAGCGGCCAATGCTTCATCTTCAATTGCTATCCCTTCGGTGGTAGCGCGTAATTTCAAAATCTAAGAAAAATATGAAATAAAATATTAATTAGAGATTTTGAATATTTTGGAAAATCCAAAAGTGTACGCCTCATGAGCGTTTCTATTAACTTTGATGAAAACAATTAATTACCAAAATAAATCGATTACACAAAGTATAAAATCGATATAGGCTGTATGGTACATTTGTCCTTGTATATCAAGGGCTAAAAAAAATATGAAAGCGCCTTTAAATTTTTCATACCAATAAAACTTGTAAAAGTTGAAAATTATTTTATTAACAAAATACGCGTACTATAGTTCGGCCGTTCAGAGAATGCGTTCCTGACACGTCGCGATTGAACTGACGACGTAACTTTGTAATGGCGTTGCAGTTACGATAAAAATATTTTTGCTGGTTGTTTACCGTTTTAACAATTGATGAGCATTAAAACAACATTATTATATCAATAATCAATGAATGTTATAATTTTGTGCCAAACTGAGTGTCAAATAACTTGGTAAACAATATTTTTCTAAATCTATACTGCGCTATTACAAGGTTATGTCAGCGCTTTATATTTGTAGTGCTGTGCTAACAATAACAGGCAATAACAGTATCGTAATCTGTTCTTATACAGTTATACTTGATAAAATAATACGTTTTGTTTTTCTTTTAAGAATTTGAAAATAATGGACTATAAGATAACTTTTATTAAATATAAAATAAAACTACGACCAAACCGAACGCGCGAAAGAAAGTAGCATTTTTATATTTAGGTTGAAAATGGTAACCTCAAATGGCGTTATGGGCCGCCATTTTGTGACGCTAAAACAGTCGTCTGTTGTCGTTTCGTGCGCATAGACCACGTTCTTCAAGTGTTTTCGTTCTTTTTTTATTTGATTACCCGGCTTTCGTTTAATGGACTGTTTCTGCTTTTCAAACTGACATCGGCGCTAAATCGGACTTCGATTGTGTTTTGTATTGCGTTCTTTTTACTTTTGGTGCATAATAATGCCTAAACGTGGACAAACATTGAAAAGTGGAGCCCGTGAGTTAATCATCAAGCTGCAAGATTACTTTGAGCGGGTGCGGCAAAATGGCGGACCCCTGTTACCTGTCGAACAAGTACAAGAACGCGTCTCTCAGGCGCTTGGAGTTAGCAAACGAACGATAACAAATATTAATAAAGAAAAGTTCGGCTCTACTGGCACGGAAGATAATATTTTACGTACTCCGAAGAAGAAACGTAGAACTTTAGTTCTACGTTTCTTCTTCGAAGCTGGACTGTTTAGCGGGGGTAAAACTGCTTTAACCAAAAACTTAAAAGATATTGGTTTTTCGTATAAAAAAACAGACAAAAGAAAAATTTTATTAGAACGATACGACATAATTTTAAAACGGATAAGTTTTTTGAGAGAAGCAAAAAATATTGATAACTGGGATAATGTCGTGTTCATTGACGAGACATGGCTAAACGCCAATCACACGGTTTCCCGTTCTTGGACGGATGATACACAAGCGTCGACGTCGAAAGTACCAATGGGTACGGGGGCCCGTCTGATAATATGCCACGCAGGTTCTGCAAAATACGGCTTTGTGGAGAACGCGTTACTGGCATTTCAATCAAAACCACAAATGACTACCACGAGGAAATGAATGCCACTACATTTAAAGAGTGGTTCCAGAACGTGCTTTTGCCCAGCCTACCAGAGCCTTCTGTAATATTCATGGATAATGCCTCCTATCACTCGGTTCAAATACAGAAACCACCTACCCAAGCTAATAAAAAAGAAGAAATGGTGGCTTGGTTACAAGCAAAAGGCATTGACGCAAATATGCAGATGCTAAAACCAGAGCTAATTAAATTAGTTAAAGAAAATAAAGCGGCAAATGTGCGATACGAAATCGATGAACTGGCTCTGGAGTACGGTCATCGCGTTCTAAGAATTCCACCGTATCATTGCCAATATAACGCGATTGAGCTAATCTGGGCTCAAATAAAAGGTTACGCCGCCCGCCACAATACTTCCCCGCCATTCAGCACGAAAAAGATGATGACCCTATTAAAAGAAGCCTGCGGGGAAGTCACAAGAGATGACTGGGCAAAGGTTGTTGAGAAAACTAAAAACCTGATTGTGGAACATTTTGACCGAGATATCAGGATTGATTCTGAAGACACCACCTCCTCAAGCGAATCGGAGTCTGATTAATATTCTGTACGCACATTCAATTCAATGTACTTTATTGCATAGAAATACAGATTGTAACTTTGTAACAAAGAATAAATAAAACAATTTTATTATATTTATATTACCTTTTTTTGGTTTCCACTTAAATTACTAAAATATAAATTTTAAATGATTCCGCCAATTTAAAACGAAAATAATCTTAAAAATAACGCGGCGGTTCATTTGGAGGAACGGTAACGAACTCAGTGTTATGTTGTGCCCATCACTAGTCGTGACTAACTGATAGGTGTCAGGAACGCATTCTCTGAACGGCCGAACTATAGGCTATTGATATGAAATAGGGAACCAGCTGATAATTCTGAAGCTAATAAAACAACCCCATCTCGTTCTCGATACGTCAATTTTTTCGGGAGTTATCGTGACCACATACAAAATCAACATCCGCAAACACGTAAAAAAATTCAAACCGTTTTTTTTTAAAGTAGCAATATAAAATGATTTTTTAGAAAATATAAGATGCATTAATTAGAGTGTTTTCTTGATATAAGGCTACTCATATTATCGTATAAGTGGAATATGGTTAAGAACACAAAATTGCTTGACCTTGACTTGTCAAGAGTAGAGCACAACCTTATAACGCTTCGCGTTATGAGGCGTGCAATATCATTTTGTATAAGGTAAAAAGAAGTTCCAGCACTAGAAACAAATTATATTCACCTGCAAGAGTTCTGCTTTATTGTAGGGTAACGTGCGTATAATTAGCAATCTATCTAGCAGATCTAGTGGTATTCCATGTGGAGAAATTATGTCTTCGGTCCCTCTGAAATACACATAAACCAATGTAAACGTTTAATTATGCAGATCTATTAAAAGTATGTGGAGCAAATCATATTACATTTTAAGTTATAAAATATACCTCGACGAACCGATAGCCGAAGGGAACAGTGTAGGGAAGTGTCTAGCATTCAGCGAGTTAATAGATGTAGGTAGCTTAAGTACATTCTCTTTAGCAGTCTTTGGAGGACTATGTTCAGTAGTGGACTATACTCATAATTGACTACAATAGTGAAGTTGAAGGCAAAGCACAATCAAAATTAAGAGTAAGCATTTGTTCAGATAGAAGTAAATCTGTGTGCTGACGTTGTAATTAAAAATATTAAAAAAAATATCGTCAAAGCCACAAGTTTACTACACTTATCTATAATAAAAAAATTAAATACCTTATTTGACAGCGCCCTCTATTAGTGGCGAAAATGACGATGGGCGCAATAGCGGACTCCAAAGCGCGGTGCAGGTACGTGAAAGTTTCTATGTCTAACATGTGCACCTAAAAGTTAATAAGTCGTAAATGTCATTCAAATGTTGTTCAAATATTATTAATAAATACAGAGAATGATTGCTCCATTTCATTTCATATATTTATAAACGTAGCCATCTGATGATGAATTTGATCATCACACACACGCATCGTGAAATAGCTTTCTTATTTCTATGGTAAACATGGGCTTAAGGTGGAAATTTTTCTCCAAGATCCAACCCTAGTTGGCCGAGATGGGCATTCTTAAAAAAACTTACAATTCCATAGAGGATTGAAGTCTGATGAAGATGGTTAAATTTCAAAGGCGAACACTTAGTCCATTTTTGACACCTATCATTCTTGAAAGGATAATGAACAGAAAATAGTTTACTGTGCTGTCGCTGCACCTTTGATGTTGATGGATTTCACAAATCCGCGGAAACCTCCATGTCTGAGTGATAAGTATTCATGAGTTCTTACAACATCATCGGGGCAACAAAGAACAATTGGTTTTCTTGCAACACAACCATTCGGAAAACTATGGTTGCATTATTATGCGATTTGTGGCGGGCTATTTAAAATACCACGGCTCGGCATGGCTCCATGGTGTTACAGTACATGATAATATGGTAAATGTTAAAAGAATAACTAATTATGCTGGTAACGTATGATGTATGTTGAACATCAACTATACAAAACAACCATAAATCGCAGAATCCGAGGTCATGTTATGATAAAAAAAGAATGAAACTTACACAAGTAATTCCAAAAGAACACTTTTTACATAATAAATGATAGTGTACTAACATTAATAAAATAATTTCAAAATACAAACCTCATCAATAAATAACACTCCTGGAACTAACTCAGCAATACCTTGATCAATGTATTTGTTGACTACTTTGTTAATTTCTTTTCTTAGTTTATCTATAAAAAAAATTACATATCATTAAAACAAGAAGTGAATATAGTGAGTGGGTTTCTTGTTGGATAGTATGGGCAAATTAGAAGTCTCTGTATATCTAAGGCAGATATCAATGCACTTTTACTTTATACGTGGTAGAGCCATGCTGCAGCTATAATACAGTTGTAGCACAATTGGGTCAGCTCAACCGGGGAAGGACCACGCTCTCACGGAATACCAGCATGAAATAGCAACTTAATGCTGCTGTGTTTCCTATGATGAGTGTAGAGAACCGGAGACACTTTTTACTGGAAATGAGGCATTCCATCTTAGTCCTCAGGGGTGACAATGCATCTGCATTTTGATTCTTAACAAGGATAAATGTAGATATCTATGGTCCTCAGCATCCACTTAACATCAGGTGGATTGTGTGCTCGTTTGTCACTCTTATTCTATAAAAAAAATAGTCCTTAAAATAAAGCCACTTATATACATAAACTAAAATTAGTAACAATTTTTAAACATACCTGTAATTTCAGTCTTTTTTGGTTTCATGAGTTGGCCCATGACAGACATAATATCATGACCACCTTGTGGCCGAGCATTTGCACAATCTAAATCATGCAATGTCACATCTTGAACTACCTCCTTCTTTTTATGTACATCACCTTTTGGCAAGGGAACATATTCTTCTGCCTAAAATTTATATATTATAATTTATGGCAAAGCATCAAGAAATATTCAGTACTACTTTTCAGTCTCATAATTGACATATAGCAGTTTAGAATAATTTATGTTTGTTTGAATTTTGCTTTTGTTGAAATTGTTCATTGCAATTTTGAGCTCTTATTAATTGCGAGCTACAGTGCAGGAAAGCAGTTATGTTAGTATGTTAAGACCACCAACATGCATTTGGGCAATGCAACAGACTACACTGTTCCAAAAAATCAATAATCCTCTCAACAATGAGGGATGAATGTGCTCAGCTGTGGGCCATATGTATATTGTTACTCCTCTTTTTACTTTTATTAATAACCTGTCTTTAGTTCAACTCATAATGATCAGAGGAAGTCTGCAATCTGTGATTATAGTTTAGACGGCACCCGCCATTACATCAGATTTGATAGACCGTAATTCCTCGCGTTAGAGCGTCAATTCCTACCAAGGATGATTCGTGAGACTATTGAAATTATAAATCATCCCAATTTCAATAGAGAAGGCTGCTGGTACTACCTGCTTGGTATCCGGTAATTAATAAAATTAGAACCAAACCCAAGCATACGGGAATCTCATTCTGCGTATTTCGGGCCAAAATTAACAAATAAAAGCTGAAAGTACTCTGGGTTAACTATGGCATCGGGACGTCAGATATCTCAGTCCCTTCCTGTGACCATGGGTGCTGCAAAGCACTCGAAAAGTCAGGATTTAAAAATGGGTTAAATTAAACGCAATGAAGTCTGTAAAATTATTTTTATAAAATAATAATGTTTTACTAAAAGTATTGTATCACAATGTTATTAAGGCACAAAGAAATTATCTGTTCATATGATATAATGCATTTTGTTGGTGATTTATTTAACTATAAAAGTAACAGCATATCATTAATGTAACTATTAAAATAAATTTCTACAAAATTAACAAAGGTACTCACTTCAAGGTCGAATTCTGTTGCAAATGTGTCACTTCGCCCTTGTCTTTTTACAGCACCAGAATTTGCCTCAATGTAGATAACATCACCTACTTCTACCTTTTCTTTTTGTAATGACTCATATATAATTGGATCTAACTTTAATTGCTTTGTACCCTTTGCCGTCTTCAGCCCAATGATTACATGTGATACTGTTTTACCATACCCTGTAACAAAAATATGTATTTATATTCTCTCAAAATAAGAAATGTAATAAATTATAAAATATTAACCACTGAATCAACAGGTAAGGGTACTTTAACAAAAGCACCAGCTATTGGTTCTAACCCTGATAAATTTATTTATGCAATAGTTAAAAGTAAAGTTACAGCCTATATATACGCCCCACTGCTGGGCACAGGCCTCCTCTCACTTCTGAGAGGGTTTTAGGGCAAGGAAATGTCCTCCGCGCTGACCCAAATCTTGTTGGCGAACTTCACATGTCTTCGAAATATTTTTTATTTCTCTGACATGCAGGTTTCCTCACAATGTTTTCCTTCACCACCGAGGACCTGGTATATTAAAATTTTTATTGGTGCCGACGGGGATCGAACCCGGGTTGCTCGCATACTGTAAAATTTACAGTGAGCACTTAGCCCCTGAGCTACCACGGCTCTATTTATGCAATGCTTTTCACAAGGTAAAAATAAAATGTAATTGAATAAAGAAAAATTACATGACAACATCCGTGCGCAAGCACGGCGAATGCAAGCAAACTGCAAAGAGTTACAATTATTACATTTAGCAAACCCCCTGAGCATGAGTTTTCTATCGTATCGTTATCACCATCGGGTGATTTTGTATGACAAATAGTTACGAGATAGCCCATCATAGTCTTGTGCAAAAAATAGAGTAATTTCTAAGAAAAGTCTGGTGTGCACATTCAAACTAGCTCGACGGGTACAGTCATGGATACAATTAATAATAAAAGCTTTTTAATGTCTGAGCTATAAAATATATAAAGCTATACTTGCGTAGCAAGTAACAAAAGAAATGAAAAAAATGTATAAAATTGAAAACATAATATGCCATAAATTATCGGTATGACGGTAATGTTATTTAGTTAAAAAAAATCACTCAAATGCATACCTCCAGCAGGATTCTCCGTTTCTACCGGTGTGAGTTCTGTTACCTCTCCTTCAAATACCTCTTTAGTTTCACGGATACGAAGACCAATAGCTCGACGAAAGTTCTCCATCAAAACTTCGGTTTTTTTAATCTCTGTGCTGTATACTTCACTACCTACCATTGGGCAAAAGGGCACCTAAAAACAATAAAATTATGGTAATATATCAAATAACTAAATCAACTATTGATTCACTTCAATCATATATACCTCGAAAATTTGTGTGATTTTCTACATGTAACTAACAATACAAGATCAACTTACTACTAACTTACATCGACCAACATTCATCAAGCTTTCTAATAAAATAAATATTTTATACAATATAATGATGACAAAGATGGAACAAGGGCTGTAAAGATGATGATGACGAAATAGGTTAAAAAAACATTATTGAAAGGATCTTGTAATAGATGTCAGTCATGATAGTCAATGATATATTATGTAATCTCAGTTATATAAAAGGAAAATGTGAATTAGCTAAAAATGTTTGCAAACTTTCACCATGAGTGCATAATGATTTTTAGCCATTTCAAGAAGAAGTGTGCTTCAGAGTAGCACAGACTTAACATAAAATTAAGGATGAATGCAACTATACTCACTTTATTACCAAGTTCTTGGGCAATAGCAAGAGCAATAGCTGTTTTCCCAGTGCCTGGAGGGCCTGCTAGCAGTAATGCTCGTCCAGCCATTTTTTTACTTCTTATCATATCAACTACTATACCAGCTGCCTAAAAATTATACAGAATGGCATTAACATTAGGGAAGCAAAACATTTTATAAGACTTTTTATACACAAGTTGTATACATAAGCAAGGGGTTAATGGTACAGGTGATAAGAATAGTAGATTTATCAATTTACTAGCTGATCCCCGCGATTTCGCCTGCATAGATTTTTTTTTTGCGGAACCCTAAATAAAAGTAGCCTAAATTACTCCTTATTACATTAGCTATCTGCCTATGAAAGTCCTATCCAAATCGGTTCACAGATTTTGGCGTGATGCATGTTCACGCCAAAATAGCTTGCAGATGACTGATTTTTTCAGACTTACATAACATTTATCGTTATATTTTGGCCAATTTACACAATATTTTTATGAATTATAGCTTATGTGTTATTCTAATGTATAAGCTATATTATTGTAGTTTCATTAAAATCCATTCAGTCGTTTTTGTGTGAAAGACTAACAAACATCCATACATCCTCACAAACTTTCACATTTATAATATTAGTAGGATCATGATGAACATTTATTTTCATAGAACAGTTAAGATTTGTTTTGCTGAGACATGAGCTTTGTATTTTAGTGAATGCATACCAATAGTGAAGTGTAGATGATGAAACAGTCTTCAGAGAAAAGAATCTGCACATAATGTTCAAACTGACACAGAATTACACAATTTAGAATTTTGATTCATACTATGCATCCATATCCTATCCCACACTAAGCATATTTTACTCCCAGTACAGCACAGCTAGCAGTACAGCTAGCAGTATCACTTATGTTGCACATTATGTTTAACTGTGTTTTGTGAATTAAAAATTTATTAATTTATCTAATGTTACATGGTCATACATGGTAGAGCCATGGTTGACATAGAGTACAAATATTGTCCAACTTTCACAACGGTTAAAACTTTTACTCAGTGCCGAAAAGTTATATAATGTATAACTACTGATTATGTTATCCCAGGTCAGGCCAAAAATCAGTTATTGGGTTTTTTGGGTTGGCTATAGATATCTGGTACTTGATTTTAATTATGTTTTCAGTTTAGGAGGCTTGTCAGGGCTAAGCATGAACCTTTTACACTGTTTCGGAAATGCGTTTTGAATTAATTACGATAAAAATAAATTTCACTAAAAATTCCATATAACGAAAGGCAAATATGACAATACTGTCTATTGTTATGAGATTAGATGTCAAAAGTGTGAAACGGGACGGTGTTGACGGCCATTTTGTGGGCAACCGTAAATGTCAAATATAATATATTATCTATGATGTCAAATGTCAATCGTCATTCCGTTTCTCTAGTGGTAACGCGAATGTTCTCTCTTCTGCAAAAAAGTTCAAAAACAAAGCAGAAGTCAGAAAAACAGGGTTTTTTCGACGACTTCTACTCTGTGTTTGAACTTTTTTGATTGCCCTTACGCTTGACCTTGGCTTTGTTTCTGGATTTGATTGGATTGCGTTACTTTGGACTTTGGCTTGCTTACCGGACCTGAAAATGAGCGATTACGAACCCGTAGCGGGGCTCTCTTCGGCACCTGATGCTTTACTTGAGGCACCACCACACATCAACGAAGACTATTCTGACGACGGCGACTATGTGAAGCGTCGGCTATACGTGTCTGAGATTCTATTCATGTGGAATCTGTCGGATATTGTGCACGAACTTGGAACAAACGAGCAATGTGTTCGATATAGTGAAGATGAAGGGCTGGTCCTAAAGGAACGAAAGTGCGGCAAACACAAAACTAACATGAAAATTTCATACTCAGGTGGCTGCAAATCGTTTGGTACCTTCATATGTGCTAAAGCATCCTGTAAGGGAAAGCTGGAGGCAGTGGAGTTAAAATCTCACAACGACAAGGGACTTTTTTGGAAATGTAACTCTTGATATGATCCACATATATTACCTCATATATGCATATTCACAAGGATGGTCTTATAATCAAATGATTCATGAAGACCCGTATAAACGACAGAGACAACAATGTTTAAGCCCAAACACAATATGTTATTAGTACAATTACTGTAGAGAGGTAGTTGTCATATACTACCTCGACAACCAAAATCAGTTTTCGGGAAAGATTGGTGGCCCTGGTAAAATTGTACAAATTGATGAGAGCAAACAAATTTGGAAAACGCAAATATAATAAACGTAAATATAAGTATGATTATGTTATCACTTTTTTTGTCATACTAAATGTCTAAAATTAATTTTATTTGTTATAGGACGTTACATCGAAGGCCATTGGGTGCTCGGTATGATAGAAGATGGGTCTGAGGATCTCAGACTAGAGGGGTGCCCGGACAATATTAGATCTGCTGAGGTGCTAGTGCCGCTTATACAGAAACATGTGGCAGCTGGTACCACAATTCATACCGATTATTGGCGGGCATATGATTGCTTGGCAGAACACGGGTACATCCATAAAAAAGTTAATCACTCAGACTTCAAAGAAATTATGCGAGCAATAAAGCATGTGTATAAAATAAATTAAATAATTAAAAATACTTTGTTTCATTAACCACTATCATAGCACAGTTTAGGGAAACCTGACTTTATAGATAAGATAGGTTGAATCTGTACTAAAACTGAATAAGAACACCCCGACTCCACGTAGTCTTGTCTGCCCTACACCTAGAGTATTTTTGTAAAGCCGTAGGCGCAGAGGGAGAGCAGCCACCTCCCGCTGTAGCAAATCGCAGGCACCTGTGTGAGCTGTAGCAGCTGAGGCTGGTCGCTTAAGGCGACTAATAAGCCGAAGCTGCAGAGGCAAGCATGGGTGCCTGTGATTCTACGCTAGGGCGAAGGGGTTCCGCGGGAGACGCCCCGGGCGTCGGGGGCTACGTCGTGGCCCCTGACCACCGTAACGCGGACCTGTGGACGGCGAGCAATGGGTAGCTCGCCGTCCGTCCGTCTAACGACGACAGGCCGTCGACGGCGCGTTTTGTTCCACGCGCGCCTCAAAGAGCTGTCAGCAGCGTGAAGGGGCCGCAGGGCCGACGCCTGCCGGGCTGCGGGCTGTTGAAAGAGATACCGCGCCCGGAACGTAAGGGCACTGAAGGAACACGGATGGTTTTAGTCAGTAAAGTCTGACACTCCTTCCGCTCCACCCACAGCGAAAGGCGTCATTAGATGATTTTCCATCCGCAAAAAAAAAAAAAGGGCGAAGGGGTTGCGCCATGCGCCAAAGCCGTTGCAGAAGTAACTTTGTGTCAATATTCCTGTGTAAAAAAGAGAGGTTATGATTTTACAAAAAATTATTACTCAAACTATACATTTCTGCAATGGGGGAACGGTAGGGGGAGCTTCCCCTGAACCCTCCCCTCCCACCCCCGTACGCATGTACCGGATGTCTATAGTTTAACCGGTTTTTCTGACAAGAAATTCCCAATAAGTCCCAGAGCCACAACACTACTATCCTGGCCTGCGGCTTCAGATCCCGATTGTATAAGTTGAATTGCTACTTCATATACTTTAGATTGAAATATCACGAGCACTAAAGCATTGCAAGTTCTAATAATATGCACACAGTCAATATATTTAAAAAATATATATACAACGGCTATAGAAAACTGATATAATATTTTTAAGATACTTCGAAAATTGAGGGTCTAAAGGGCAGTTTTGGTTCTAGCGGCCCAGGGCGACAGGTACTCATACTACGCCACTGATCTCTAATTAAAAAAAATTAAACAGTCAGGTTTCGCAAGCTCCATGGTAACCAAACAAAATAACCTTAAAGTTTAATCAATAATGAAAAACCTTAACTATAAAGCCACATTTCTATAAAAAGTAAACACCTTTTATTTACTTTGATTTAAAAATATTGTAAAGATTTAAAATAATCACTTATTTAAAATACCTCTCTAGCCGATTCTTGGCCCACGAGACCGGCTGCCATTTGAATAGGTACACCATTTTCGTCCAATCCAAGTCCCTTAATGTGACTATGTGCTGATATTCTTTGAGTTTTAGCGGTACTTTTAACTTCCTCAATTTTCATTTTGAATGTTTAGCTATTGAAGAAAAAACTAATAAAATTCAGACTAGAATAGAAAAGCAAATAGTAATTCGAACACAACCAACACACCAAATTGACAGCTTGACCACCAACCAGTGTTACCAGATGATAATTGCAAACTACCATGTCAGCAGACTAAAATTAAACCATAGACTTAGGATATACTAGCGTATAGACCAACATAGTGTGCAAGGGAGAAGAAAATTCCTAATGGCAAAAATGCAAGATAGAAAAGGATACCAAATCTCATGACTCTGTAACCGATTTTAAATGACAGGTCGGCACAATTCGGCACGGCAAGCATAGCTCCGAGATATTTTGTAATTTTTTAAAGTATAATAGTGGTTATTTTTAGTAAGTAACTTTTTCCAAAATGGTTAATTGTTCCGTGAGTGAGTGTGCTGTTAATAATAGAAATAATCCTGATAATTTCACATATCACAGGTAAATTCTCAAGACATCGTCAATGTTATGACGCGTTTATTTTTGGTTAAAGTTTATGTTACATACTGTTTTAAATATAGGATATATTCAATTATTTTGTTAATTTTGATATTTTGCAAAGAAAAAAGTCACGTTGTTGATAATTTGTATGAATTTGGTAAATACATTTTTATACAAAATATTTTACATGTACGCTAGGGATTGACTCAACTATATCAAAATTAATGTCGATATTTATCTTGAATGTTCGTAATGAATCGATAGACTTGCCCACACAACAAGAAAATAAATCCTCGTATTGCGTTCTAAAATGTAATTTTATTTTGCCGTTTTTCAAACAGATTCCCTCCGGATTCTATAATTAGAAAAAGTGGTTAAGGTTCATTGGACGGGTTGGTTGGAATGCAAAGAAGAACTCAACAATTTGCAGCAAACATTTTCTTGAGAAGTATAAAAGAAAAAGTAGAATAAAAACAATTTTATTAAAAGGAGTCATTTCTACATTATTTGTACCAGTAAGTATAATATTGTTATAAGAAGACTTCAAAAATATAACTTTCAAAACTTTAGATAAATATAGAGACAGATTTTCATACATTATAAAACTGTAGTACATTAAAGACAAAAAAATCTTGAGATTATCCTCTTTAAGCCATTATGAACCCAACTAAGTATCTATTTATCAACCAAAATAAATGTATAACGTAGCTTAACCAACCGCACAGCCTCACAGTCACACTAGTACAATATTCATAACATCATGCTATTTTCCCCAAGGGGTTGAACGAAGCTTCGGAACTTCGGATTATATTCCCAAATCATAACGATAAAACTTTTAGCGTAGTTAGGTATAGATATTTAGTAATGCTCCTCAAGCGCTACTAGACGACCGCGTATGAGACGTGATAGTATAAATTCCATAGTATTTGATACTCACAACGGTCAATGCCCGATTCATGCTTGATGGCGGACGACATTGTCGCGAGGGCTTAAATAGCGTGGTTTATCCCCTACAGCGTTATTCGTATAGAAGAGGAATTCGTGGTTAAGTAATAGCTGCGCAGATCAATAGATCTGCGAAATTAAGTTGCACTTGCACTTGACCATTTTCTTAACATACCGAGATTGAGAGAATAGAGAGTGCATCTGTATCCTTAGACACTTAGTGCACTTTACTGTGTTAAGATCATTATGTTTTTAAAATTCATGCAGCTAAGATGATAATAAGTTTATTGCGTTATTTTATCTTTAAAAATATTTTTCAAAATTATCATATTATTCTTGTTGCAAGTTTATAGCATTAAATTTAAAAACTGTATTTATAATCAATATCATTACATATACATACAATATTCTACAAAACACACAAATACTACACTAACAAATACATACACACACTACATACAACTAATATTATTAACTAAAAACACACATGCTGTATGCAATACGGGAATGTATATTATACACTATAAGTTTCCTCTCTGTACCACTTTTGGCGACCAATTAATTGTCATTATCAACTTAGTTCTATTAAATGTCACTTACAAAAATGTAACTATGAAAAATAAACGTTATAAAAATAGATAATACACTAAATAACACTTACAACATAGATTCTGTCTCAGTGTCGGATTCATCTACCTGTGATTTAGACAACTGTATCCCATTTAATTTCAACTCCAAGCAATCACTCAAAACACTTAATCAAAACATTAAGTATTTCAAAAATATGATAGGTTTCTATACCATACTGCTAGGACTAAAGTCGATTGGGACATCATCACATTAACCGAATGTTGGCTTCCAATACACATAATATTCCTGACCTAACTGGTTATAAATACTTTAAGACTGATAACAATTTAACACAAAACGAGGGAGTAGTTGTATACATACGTGAAAACCTACAGGTTTTTGTAGAGGAACCCTCATTTTTAGATGCAAATTGTCTACAAATAAAAACAAACCATAATACCATTTTGTTAGCAATATATCGACCACCAAGCTATAGAGATGTCACTAACTTCCTGCATTCGCTTGACATAATCCTGACTAATATCACACATTACAACAATATAATAATAACTGGGGATATAAATATTAACATCCATGAACAATGCCATGACACAAGCAAACTTAATTATTTAAACTTATTAGCATCACACGGCCTGCTGCCTGCACATTCTTTGCCCACTAGACAAAATGCATGTCTTGATCATTTTGTCCTTAAAACTCTATTGCCTGCTTCAACATTAGCAGCTCACTCTGCACTAACTGATCATGAAACCGTGATATTATTCATCGCAAGCAAAATGCCAAAAATCGCGGTTAAAAACACAACGACGCGCATTAACTATGATCAGTTAACTGACGACATAAAAAGATCGACTTTGGTGAAGTATATAATACCAAGATCCTCACGCAGCAACAGATTTAATGATAAGGCTTATTAAACAAGCGGTCAAAAAACACAAAAACCGTGAAAGTTCCAAACCGTAAAAATCATTAAGCCATGGATCACTCCAGGTCTCTTACGCTGTATCCGACACAGAGATAAATTGCACAAAAATCAAAAGAGTCGCCAGACAACGAAGTCCTAAATATACAGGGTATTTTTGAAACGCTCCCAAAAACGAGACAGATGATGGTACTAAGGATACCTATGATGATGGGTCACAAAAGAAATTCAATCGAGGAAAAAAAAAATCATCTTTTCACAACGTTTTATTAACTTTATTCACGCTCCATCATGTTATTAAAGTTATTTGAAACGATATTCATAAAAAATATCATGAAAATACTGAAATATAAAAACAAACAGTGGAATTACTGAATTACAATCAGCTGACTACGGGTCCAATGTACGCGCAGACGCCAAATTCGCGCGGCCCGCAATAGCGATGGTACCACAATACCCAATAATTTAACACTTGTCTAAATACCTAACTTATCTACCCAACCTACTATTTTGCCACTGTGCTTGTCTCCACGTAGCCACTTTAATTCAATTCACAGGTTAAATAAACCAAATAACTGGTTCGATTCCCCGCTAATGAAAAAATACATAAATAAAATGTTAATAAATTATTTTAAAAATTAGCTTAAATAAACCAAATAACTGGTTCGATTCCCCACTTCAATGAAAAAAATACTTAAATAAAATGTTTACAAGGTTAGAGTCTGGTACTTTTATTTATCCATTGTGTAATTATGTTTATTATTCTGATGTATTCAGTTATGTACCTATTCAGATCAGTTCAGTACTAAGTTATTAAAAAAAGGTAATTGAAAACAGCTTACCGATCCTCCGTGGCCTTATGAGATTCTTCAAGGCACATTAACATGTTGCCATATTCACAAAGCACTATAAATGTACTACGCGTTGGGCATATTAAAACAAAACAAAAAACACAAAAAACGTAACAACAACATCATTAATTAATAAATAACAAGTTATAACGACAATAATTTAATAAACAAAACAATTGAACTATCGCTCGTGATAGTCAACATGCACTGTCTCAAAAACTAAAATTATTATAACGTCCTTGAAGCATATAAATTCCACACGCGGGCGACACGAAGCAGCGTGTGTGTGAAAAGGAAGGGTAGAGTGAGTAAGTAGTGCCTAATGCATTGTTTCGTACCGATCTCAGGTAAAGTTCTGGCCCGCGAGGATATTGACCCTATTGTCAGCTGATTTTCTTTTAAGTTTCTGCTGGTATTATATTTCAGTATTTCATGATATTTTTTTTGAAATATCGTTTCAAATAACACAACATGATGGAGCGTGAATAAAGTTAATAAAACGTTGTGAAAAGATGAGATTTTTTCCTCGGGATCGAATTTCTTTGTGACCCATCATCATAGGTATCCTTAGTACTATCATCTGTCTTCGTTTTCAGGAGCGTTTCAAATACCCTGTATCTTTTACTAGGTACAGAAACTATTGTAATAAGTTATTAAAAAATTAAATTGGAATATGAAAAAATGAATTAAAAAAACTAGTAATAATCCTAAGCAACTCTGGGGAGCAATAAATAACATAACAAACAGGGCAAAAGAAAAGAAAATTCATCCTTATTAACCTCATCATCCACCCCGGAGCTATCTGTTAATTCAGTCAATGATTTTTCACTAATATAGGCAAAATCTCGCCGAAAAGATACCGGGTGGACACAGAGTCAACAAAAAAGCTTTTAACAACAATAACAACAACTCGCAGTCCATGGTATTGTTACCAACGGATGAGGACGAGGTTGCAAAATTAATAATATCTCTCGTAATGACTGTGCTGTGGGTTGGGATGGAATATCCTCTAATCTCCTTAAAAGGCATATTAATGTAGTTGTCCCACCCCTGACATACATCTGCAATCTGGCTCTCACAACCGGAAAATTCCCTAAAGCTTTTAAAAAATCGATTATACACCCGATTTATAAGGGTGGGGACAGAGACCGTGTCAATAATTATAGACCTATATCTGTGCTGCCTGCCTTGTCCAAAATACTCGAACGCATGATAAACAACAGGCTCGTAAATTACTTGGAAAAAAATAATTTACTTTCACCCTCACAATATGGTTTTAGGTCAGGTAAATCTACATCCGATGCGATTCATGACCTTACTAATTATATTTTTACAAACTTGGACAATGGGCATAAAGTTCTTGGCATATTTCTAGATCTCGCCAAAGCTTTCGACACGGTTTCTGTACCCATACTTTTACGTAGTATGGAGAGTATGGGAATTAGAGGTATACAACTGCAACTTTTTGAAGACTACTTGAGTGGACGTACTCAGTGCGTTCAGGTAGATAAATTCATCAGTGCTGAACGCACAATTACTTATGGTACGCCTCAGGGCAGTGTACTCTCTCCCACTCTCTTTCTTATATATATTAATGAACTGAGTATGGTCACTCTTCCTAAAGGGCGGATCATAAGTTTTGCAGATGATACCGTCCTCCTATTTAGCGCAGGCTCATGGCAAGACGTCTTTACGTACGCCCAGTTGGGCTACAATACAGTCTCAAACTGGCTTCAAAGTAATGTACTGACACTGAACATAGATAAAACATGTTATGTCACGTTTAGATTAAAAAATAACACATTAACCACATCATCTCTACCATATACCATCGTAAGTCACTCATGTTCCAACCCACTTAATAACGCAGATACCTGCATAAAACTATGTCAAGCTGACAAAGTAAAATATCTAGGAGTTATAATTGATAGCACTCTACGTTTTCATGAACACATTAATACCCTAACAACAGGTTGCGTAAACTTATATATGTATTTAAAACTTTGAGAGACGTGGCTGACGAAAACTAAAGAAATCCGTCTACTACGCCTTGGCCCAATCTCTGTTAACATATGGTATAACCTCCTGGGGCGGTGCTCCAAAATCTAAAATGCTTCAATTGGAGAGAACGCAGAGAGCCATCTTAAAAGTCTCTTTTTCACTGCCGTATCGCTATCCTACAGACCTCCTATATAAAGAGTTGAAAATATTAACTGTGAGACAACTATTTATACAAAGAACCTTACTAAAACAACATGCTCTACTAAAATACAATCCCTCACTCTCCCGAGGTAAAAGGCATTTTAACCCCGTGGACCGCTGTCATATAACTCTATCCATCAAATTATCTAAACGTTTCTTTTGTCACCTTGGGGGTTTTTTATACAATAAAGTCAATAAGATTATTCCTATATTTAACGTTAATAAGACTATATGCAAAAAGAAAATAACTATTTGGCTCCAAGAATTAAATTATTATGACACTGAAAAGCTACTTACTAATCCTACCTCATTAACCAAATCAAATGTAATTACTAACCAGTCACAAACTAAGAAACAAAAGCACGCACACACACACACACACACACACACACACACACACACACACACACACACACACACACACACACACACACGCGCGCGCGCGCGCCACACACACGCAAAGACACACGCGCGTACACACACACACGCACACACGCACACAAATGCACGCGAACACACACACACACGCACCACTTTTTAATATATCTAAAATCCTAATATTATGTAATTTATAAATATGGTACAGGTGTGGATGAAAAAAATTACTGGCCTAACACAGATCCATTCAATTCTAAAATCAATTCTACCCATTATTTAGTTCAGTTCAGACTAGTTCATTGTGTGAAGTTCGAAACGTGTGCGATAATTAGTTGTGATTTTATAAATTTATTAACAAAGTAATCGGACATAATTTCCGCGAATGGGCAAATCGAGCAGCGTGCCGTCATTAAGTACCTCCATAGAAGGGCTATCATCAAAAGCCATCCATGATGACATGGTCAGTACATTAGCGATTGTGCTCTGTCATATTCATTTGTCAAAAATGGATAGCAGAATTTAAGCGTGGTAGAGGTGTGAAAGATGAACCCCGCTCTGGAAGGCCTTCGACGTCAACTACTGACGAAAATATTAAAAAGTACTTGATTTAATAATGGAGACCGCAGATTAAAATTAGAGATAGCCGAGATTATAGGCATCTCTTATGAACGAACTCAAAACATCATTGTCAACGAGTTGGGTTCCACAAGGTGTCTGCGAGGTGGGTTCCGCGACTGCTTTCAGTTGAACAAAAAGGACGCGATTGACTATTTCACGCGACTGTTTGGAGTTATTTGAAGCCGATGCAGATGATTTTTGAATCGTTTTGTTACTATGGACGAAACATGGGTTCATTACTGTACACAAACAAAACAACAATCAAAACAGTGGAGAAGACCTGGTTCACCACCCCTAAAAGGCTAAGTCGATTTTGTCGGCAAATAAGGTGATAGCTTCAGTATTCTGGGACTCGAAAGGTGTGATTATGATTGATTATCTTGAAAGGGTCAGACTATAAACTCTGATTACACTACTGCACTTACTACGTCGTTTACGAGAGAAATAAAGAAAAACGTCGAGGAATGCTCAGAAGAAAAGTCCTGTTTCATCAAGATAACGCCCGTGTTCACGTCAGTACAGTCAATGGCTGAAATTCACAACTGTGGCTTTGAACTGTTACCGCATCCGCCGTATTCACCTGATCTGGCACCATCAGACTTCTTTCTTTCCTAACCTAAAAAAACTTGGGAGGTCAAAGATTTTCGACAAACGACGAGGTCAAAGCAGCTGTAGTTACTAGTACGCATATTTTGACTCTAAGGAAGAATCATTTTTTTTCAACGGTCTAAATGCTTGGAAGGGGAGGTGACAAAAGTGTATTGAACTTGATGGTGATTATGTAGAAAAATAAAAATATAACTGATTTAGTATGTTTATTTTCTTGGTTGGTGATACTTTTCCACCCTCGTACATGTACGATGCATAATAAAATTATTGTAATTAAAACCATAGGGCGGAGATCTGGCGTCTGAAATACAGGCGTAAAGCCTGGCTAGCACCAGTCTCCCACAGTATAATATTGAGGCTATACTATATGTATGCAATAATTCTGTATTGTGGTGAAAATAAATTATTATTATTATTATTATAGGAAAACATTTCTGTTTCTTAGCTCTTTGCTAGTTCTGACTGCATATACAGGCCGAAGCCAATAAATGCAGCGTGTAGTGTGTATTTATGTAGATGGGGTGTATGGGCCATTTCATTTTCTTCCAATTGCATGAATTTTCTTACAATTCGACAGGTATTTATTGCCGCTTTGAGTATAATGTACGTTGAGTCTTTCAGGTCTATTAATTTGAGGCTATGGTGGAGATGGTTGGGTATGACACCGTAGTGGAACGACTATGGGTACTATATAAACTTTATTTTGTCTCCAAATTCTGGTCACTTCTTCTTTAAGCTCTGCATATTTGTATCTTCTCCTATTGTTTTTGTAAGTTATGTGTGTTGGGTATTGCAATATCTATTAGGTAGGTGATTTTACTTATTTTATCCTGTAGTGTTATGTCTGGTCTATTATAGTGAATATGGCCTGTCGGTAAGTATAGCGCAGTCGTAGTAAAGTTTGTGTGTAGGATTTTCTAAAATAGTTTGTGAGTGTATTTGTAGTAGGGTATTTGTCTTGTATAAGTTTATGTTTGAGTGCTAGTTTTGATGAATGTGTTTGCTCTTGGTTGTGTCTGTAGTGTAGTCTGTATGTGTAGAGTTGTACATGCCCTGTTATATGTTGTATTGTCTCTGGTTGGGTGAAGCACTATGCGGCATTTATCGTTGGTTACTGTGGGTCTTTAATGACATATTTCCTGTAGTTCTTAGTGTTGATGATCTGGTCTTGTATTGCGATGATAAACCCTTCAGTTTCCGAGAATAGGTTGCCAATTTTAAGCCATTTATTTGATGCTACTGTATCTACATGTGGTTGTTCCAGGTCATTTGGTGACGTCCGTGCAGAACTTTCTTTTCCAGTCCTCTAACTTTTGTTTTGTGGGTTATTAGTGTTGTTGTGTTGTGTGTGTGTTCATTTAGGTTAAGTGGAGTGTAGTTAAAATCATTTAGGGCTACGGCTTTATGAATGTCACTAGTGCAATTTATTGTGAAAGAATGTTTTGAGGTTACTAATTTGTTTCTGCCAAGGTGTTGAATGTCTATTAGGCCTCTCCTCCATTTTGTCGTTTGATTGTGAGTCTATTGCGGATTTAGGGTGTAAATTTGTGTTTGGTAAGTGTGGTGCGTGTGGTTCTTTCTATTTGCTGTATGTCAGTTTTAGACCATTTAATCACTCCAAACGAGTAGGTTAATATTGGGATCGCGTACGTATTTAATGCTTTAATAAGATGTTTTCCAGCGAGATGTGTTTTGCATACTGCGTTTACTCTCCGTTTGTATTCTGTATTCAGTGTGTGTTAATGGCTGTATGATCTAGTCCTTTAAGTTGTCTGTATCCTAAATATTTATATAGATCTGTCGGTTCCATAGCTGTGATTGTATCAGTAGTGTTAATTGTGTAGTCGCCTGGTTTTATTTTCTCTTATTATGTGTAGTGTTTTGCATTTATCTAGTCCAAACTGCATGTTGATGTCTTTACTAAAATCTGTTGTAGTGTCTATTAATTTTTCATTTCTTTTTCTGTTTTGAGTATAATTTAATGTCATCCATATATGAGGTGTGAGATAGTGATCTTCTGCGGTGGTGTGTTTGAGTTTATATCCGGCTTGCACTGATGCAGTAGATGAGACAGGGGTTCAGTGCAAGACAGAACCATAGAGGACTCAGAGTCACCTTGATAAATACCTTTCCTAATAAATATCTGTCGAGTTCTTACGATATTGTCGTGGTAATTCAATTGGAGTGTAGTTTTCCATCAGGACATGATATGATGTAAAAGTCTATTATTTTGGGTTTATTTTGTATATACGTAATACTTGAATTAACCAGGAGTGTGGAATACTATCAAAAGCTTTTTTGTGGTCTATGCAGGTACAATGAAGGTTTCTATTTTTTGTGGCGGCATGTTTGTGGACTATTGAATCTATGATTAATTGTTCTTTGCACTCCATATGGCCTCGTCTGCACCCTTTTTGTCTTTTGTGTTTATTGATTTTAGCTGTGATTGCTGAGGTTAGGATCTTGTATATTGTCGGTAGGCAAGTAATTGGTCTGTATTGGGACGGTTGTGGGGAGTGTTGAGACTTCGGTAACATGTAAGTTATTCCTGTTGCAATAAATTCAGGTATATTTTGTTGTCCTAAGATTATGTCTGTTAGGTTTTTAGCGATAATTTTGTGTAATGAGTCTAGTTTTTTATACCAGTAATTATGTACTTTATCAATGCCAGGTGATTTCCAGTTGTGTAGTTTTGCTGTAATACTATTTATATCAGATTCAGATATCTCGACGAATTCCATTTCTTCTAGTACGCTCCACTTAGATTCTTCATCTGCTATCCAACCAGCTTTATCATTATGCTGCACTTGCTCTTCCCATATGCTTGACCAGAATGTCTCCAATTGTTCTGATGTTGGTAGTTTGGTGTTGGTGTCGGTTGTTACGTCTATTTGTGGTTTCTGTAAATTTCTGTAAAGTTTTTTCGTTAGTAGCAAACATGGCGTTATCATTTTTGCGTTCTTGTGCCTTCTTGTATCTCCTCAGCCTATGGACTTTTAGCGCGAGCTTCTGTTTTAAAGTGTCTAAGAATTCTTCAGGTTTTCTATTGTCGTTTTCATGTCTCGTGTGCCTGGCCATGTTCTTAAATATTGCCTCGACTCTTTTGACTACTTTGTTAGATCTGTTATTGTTGATATATTGTGTTAGTCTACCGCAGTCAGCTCGTAATTTTTCTATATCTCTTTCGAGTCTCTGTTGCCATGATGGTTTGTTTATGATTCTTGGTCTTGTGCTGTCTGTGTATTCTGTTATTTTATAATTAAGTTCTTCAGAAATGACTAACGCTGCAATATATCAATGTGTACATCTACAAGTTGTGTGTCTTCGGATATATATTGGTTTAGTATGATACGATTAAATAAATGTACTAGATGAGACAGTTTTGGGGTGTATTTAAGTTTGGGTAGTTTGGACGAGCTGCTGGATCCATACCTGAATATTGAGTTAGAGCGGTTTTCAGTTTGTCGTGTATTTCTTGGATGTGCGTTTCTGATAACTGATTTTGATCGACATTTCTAAACTCAATATCATTTTCTAGCATTATGGTTATGCTCTCGGTTTGTGTGGATGTGCGATCTATGTATACTTTGTGAGTTTGCTTGTGATTGATTGTAAGATCGAGATTGTTTGTTATGTTGCATTTGAGAGGGTGATTGTGGTGGTATTTGTAGAGTAGTTTCTGATGGTGTATGTGTTTCTGGGATAGGATTTTGATTTAAATCTTCTAACTGTGCACACTTCTTCTTTTAGTTGATCTATTACTTCTTGAGATAAAAGTTTATTCCTTACTATTGTTCTTCTTTGATCGGAAGACGTTGTTCTGTTACACTAATTTCTGGGTATTGTCTTGTAAAACGTTCATGCAATTGCTGTCTGTATGTGGTCATGTCGGTCTCTAATTTGGTGATGTGAAAATAGGTTCGCATGATAAATATGTTTACTTCCTTACTCCATCTCATGCGAACTCTTGGTTTCTCAGCCTTGGTGGACGCGGGCAAGAAGGTATTTACCCCCCGCGCAACATTCAAGGCTGGCAAGGATGAATCTGTATGAGAACTAGTAATAGGAGGTGATAAAGATATGGAAGGTGACGATGGTATCGGTGGTGATGATGGTCTGGAAGGTGTGTATGAAATGGTGCTTGGGCTGATTGGTTCTAAAGGACTGTCTGTTCGGTCAGTCAGTCTGTCACCACCGTCACTGGTTTCGGCTGTAGCATCTTTGTCGGTGAGGGCCGCCTGTTCAACTCCTCACCGCTGACGGTTCGCATGCTGAGACACCCAGCGCCAGCTCCAGGTGTGCCCCGGCGATCGCCCCCGGGCAGCGGTCCTAAACGTTTTCTTTTTAAACGGGTCTCCATGTTTAATGGGTTTCCAGAGCCACGTTAGCCACGCCAGTAATTTTTCAATCGTGTGTCCGCCCCCAACGTGATTAGATGGTCAATCAGGACGTGTGGTTGTTTAGGGGGCTTATTATTATTATTGTGGGGTATTTATATAGTATTCTCATCTGGTTGGGCTGAATAAATATTTTAAAGGAAATAATAAATAAACATAAATATATATTTAATATACTAACATAAATAAATAAATAATACATAAATAAATAAATAATACATAAATAAATAAATAATACATAAACAAATAAATAATATAAATAAATAAATAATACATAAATAAATAAAAACCAACAGATGGAAACCCTCAGCGGGGAGACCAAACGGCCGAGGGTTGGGAAAAGGAGAAACCGGCGGACGATGCGCGGTATCGAGGAGCACCGCCTTCTGCATTTGAGCTTGGAGCGGTCCGTCACGGAGTCCCAGTCGCCTCAGATGACCCGAGAGGCTGACTGGGATTAACCCGTTCGCGAGACGACTACAGGTATAATTTCGGTCGGCAGTCCACCCCACATGTCGGTCACCTCGTGAGCCAGGTCCAGATATTTTGTTCGCTTATCTGTTTCGGCTTTCACGAGGTTCTCGTCATATGGAATGGTGATGTCGAAAAATATCCTGATTGTGCCCGGTCCATCAGCACAATATCAGGCTTATTCGCAAGAATAGTCCTGTCTGTGATGATGGCCCGGTCCCAGTGAGCCTGGCGCGATCATTTTCAAGCACGGCTTCCGGCAAGTACTTGTAATACGGCAATTTCCGGTCCACGAGACCGTATTTCAGAGCGAGCTCCTGGTATAGAATTCTGGCCACTAGGTTATGCCTGTGCAAGTACTCAGAGTTAGAAAGCGCCGAACAACCGGAGATGACATGCCTAAGTGACTCACCGGGATGGCAACAAGCTCGACAGATGTCGACGGTGCCATCCCTTAGGATATCTCCGATAGTTGTTGGTCTTAATAACCTGATCCTGTATCACAGACAAAACCCTCGGTTTCCCAAAGTCACCAAAACAGCCAGTGGAGGGAGGCAACTGTGTCTACGAAAGGCACATGTAGAGCCTTGTAGAACCTCCCGTGGAGCTCCTTCTCCTTCCATACGGTCTCCCGGTCGGAAATGCTATGTACTGCCGGTCTTGCCATTGCTCGTTGGCTAAGGATAGAGGGTAAGTCCTTTATCACAAGAAATGACGTCCCTAGAATGGATCATCCGATCTCGTCAGAAAGTAATTACGGAGGCTGCACACTTCGCGATTATGCATGGTAAGCGCGCAAAAAGCCACGCCCACCATGTTTCCGCGGCAAGTACAGCCTCATAATCGACGATCTCGGGTGATGCATCCTATGGGACGTCATAGTAGTGCGGACTTTTCTATCCAGGGCGTTAAGTTCAGTTTGAGTCCACCTAAATGCCAAAGGTATATGAGAACAGGCATGACCCAACCGTTATATGCGTGTGTCTTATTCACACCGGACAAAAGGCTGTTAAGCACTTTGGTCAAGCGTGCATAAAACATATCGCAAACTGACTGCTTCATACCCGCCTCATCGATACCGATGCTCTGTGACATACCCAGGTATCGGTATGTTTCAGCCTCAGAAAGGGTCCTTATGTTGATGGGCATAGATAAGTCTATGCCCTCAGGTTAACAACCCTTCCCTTTCAACATGGAGGACCGCACACCGTCCCCAGCTCCATTCTGATAGAATTACTAAAATCACAAGTGATGTTTAGCAATTCCATAAGATGGGAGCGGTTGGAGGCGAATAACTTGAGATCATCCATATAGAAAAGGTGGGTCACTTTTGTACCTCCTTTCCGAAGCTGAAATCCTCCCAGGTCCTCCAGTAATGTACTGAGAGGGTTCAGGAGAGCAAAACAGATTGGACTCAAACAATCGCCCTGGAAGATACCCTTCTTATCCTTATGTGGCTTTCCGCATCCGTCATCCGCTCGCCTAGATGACAAAGGATTGTACCATTGCCCCATACACTGCCGAGGAAGTCTCTAACTGTACAGTCAATCTTGTACAGCTCGAGGACCCTCTTTAGCCATGTATGGGGCACCGAGTCAAATGCCTTTTATAGTCTATCCAGGCGGCGGAGAAGTTCCGACGGTTGCGTTTAACCACTTTGCCAATGACCGCGTCAATGAGGAGTGGTTCCGTTCCACGACCACCGCCCCGACATCCATTTTGAGCGCGCGACATCACCTGATTTAAATCCAGGTGACGAATGATTCGCGTACTCAAAATGGATGTCAGTGTCTTATATGGTGGGTAGACACGTAATGGGGCGGTATTTGCTAGGGTCTGTGGAATCATGGTCTTTAGGAACCAAATGAGTGATCCCAGT
Organism: Parnassius orleans; assembly: GCA_029286625.1. Taxonomy (NCBI): domain Eukaryota; kingdom Metazoa; phylum Arthropoda; class Insecta; order Lepidoptera; family Papilionidae; genus Parnassius; species Parnassius orleans. The sequence continues at coordinate 2,306,704 of JAGSMP010000165.1, read as the reverse complement.
AGTGAAGAGGCTCAGGAGCGACTTTTGGTCGAGCCTCTTGAAACTGTCGGGCAAGTACAGCGTGACACACCACGAACCCCTTCAGCCAGTAGTGATGCAGTCCGTCGAGCCCCGGACTTTTCCAGTTCGGGGCCCTACGGACCGCCTCAGCTACGTCATCCGGCGTTATGATGACGGGGTCCATGGGCGTAACACTCGCACACTGACTCGCCACAACTTCCGTCCAAGGGCCCTCGCTGTGGTTTACGGGCTCTGACCACAGGCCGCGCCAGAATGCGATAGTGTCGGCCTGATTCGGTGCTGGGCCCGTTCCACGTACCATTGGTCGCTCCAATGACTCATAGAGCCTCTTCTGATCACTCTGGAAGAGACGATTCTGGTTGAACCGTCTTGACCTCTCGGTATATCGCTGAATCTTTCCCCAAGCAGCGATTCTCTGCTTCAGGTCGTCTATGCGCTCCGTCAGTTTTGCGTTATATCCGGCTGGGACAAACTGATATTTGTCGCAGCAAACGCCATCCTGACGGTGCGCACAATTCGGCCTATTATTGCCCGACCTGAAGCTTATCAGTCTGCCGATGAGGGCCCTTGCCTTTGCGATACGGTCCTCAATCCTTCTTCTCCAGGCTGGGATAGCGCTACTTTGACCAGTAGCACGTCCAGACGTGGGAAGTTTGGCACCAACAATGCGGCAAACTGCCAAAGCGGCGCCAAAGAGTATTGAGTCCGTATCGCAAAGGTCCCGGCTGGTTTCCAAATAGGTTGCCAGCAATGGGTTCAGGGCCGTCACGACATCCCGATTCCGCTTGCTTAGGGTTATGCGAGGAAGTCGCGGTCGATTTTCGAGAGGCGTACTGCGCGTTTCCACAATCGCCTCTTCCAATGTACTCCTCATTTGCTCTAGTTCTAGTTCCTGGGCGATTGTTTCATCATCGTCTGAATCAACCACAACTGGGGGATTCACAGCGGCATCCACGTGTGCGGGTTGCTCTGCAACTTGTGGCGCCGCATTCACAGTCGTAGTATTTTCATCCGATGAGGAAACAGCCTCACGTCGTAGCCGTTCGAGTTCGGTGCCATCAAATATGTTTGAGCGCAAGATATACCGAACTCGGTCTGCCAGGTTTTGCTCGGTGACGGTTATAGATGGCTCCAGCTCAGCAAAAAGTCGATGCATCCTAGCCCGGTACGCAAACCTCCAACTTCTCCCCTTTCGCCCTAAAATACGCCCGCAATGCGTTGCTATTCATTTGAATTGTCCATCGCATGCGGCGTATCACCAGTGGCGGGTGCCGATTGCTGGGCCCGCAAAGACCCTGCCGACACCAAGCCAGCTGGTGGGGATGATGGATGTGAGTGGCTGCTGGGTGGTCGTGCAGCTCCTCGTGATCGGCTGGCGGTTCGCATGCTGTCGCGTCCAGCGCCAGCTCCAGACGCGCCCTGGCGACCTCCAGGCAGCGACCCTTTGCGCGTATTTCTGAGTTCCATCATCCATATAATGGGCGTCAGTTAACGGGAGACGCCCAGACCCGGCACCGTTTCATGGTGAGGCCATGTGCACAAGCGGGCCTTTGCACCTTCAGTTTTGCCGAGGCACGGCACTAACACCTCATGGCCAGGCGCTGACTGACTGCGCTGACGTAGCAGTTTTGTCACATAACCGTTACGTCAGCGGGCGATGGGGTCGTCACTTCCTTATTATTATTATTATTATAATTATTATTACTTTATACTTTTCAGGGACAGATGAAAGAATATAAACATGAAGCATGATGAAGCCTCATAAAAATATTGGCCTTTAAACAGAGCAATCTTATTTAACTGATTCCTACAAGTTTCCTTCCTTAAATTATTAAGTTTACATTCATGTTTAAATCGAATGTTAAAATAAACTTCTATAATGTATTTAATTATTAATTATTAAATGTTTGTAATTATTACAAGTAATACTTATATGAAAAATAAAGCAGCCATTATGTTGTACTGTGTCCTCGTTTTGTTTCCATCAAAACATTTTATAAAATATATAAAATATAAATAAATTACATACTTAGTTAAGGATCTACCTATTTATATTAACAATATGTTAAAAATAAATTCGGGGAAACTGCCCAACAGTAAATATTTCTCCAAAGATCATAGCTCAAAATACATTCACATCTGATCTGATTATTGGGGAGTTTTTTAGTTTTCGGTAAAGTCACCTGGGATTTTATACATTTGAATTAAAATCCAACAAAAGACAGGTAGGTTCAGCTTATTCCAGGAACATGTTATATGAATATTTTTTTTATTTTAGAACTATCATGGTAAAATTCAGTTAATTTTGAAGTTATTCAACTTCATGCACTAAACAATTTTTATAATCTTTTACCGCTTCCTTAACAATCATTTTCGATAGTCCTTTAAGTAAAATATACATCACTAGCTAACGCACACAATGACAAATCAAAATTGGTCACGTTTTCGGGCTGTCAGGTGGTCTATACGCTAGTATATTCTAAGTCTATAAATTAAACCGTGATTTAGGTATAATTACCTTATTTTTTTTTTATTACAGTGTTTATTACCGTATCACTGTAAAACAAAATACAACGCTTTTATGATTTTTTTTAAATTATAAATAAATTTTTCTTCCAAAAGTTCGATATATTGGTCATAAATTGACGAAGTCAAGATAAGTAACCTGAGATTTATATCACTGTCGAAGCACTTGTTGCAAGTTTACATAAATAACACATACAATAATTTAGCGTTGGAGAGCTACAGCATGCTGTAGCTCTCCAACGCTAAATTAGCTATTTTATGGTTTTACCACGAACTATTTATTAATTTTATTTATTTATTATTTATTTATATAGGGTCGGCTCGATCGGAAAAGGACTACGCTCTCATAGAATACCAGTGTTAAATAGCAACTTAATGCTGTGTCTGTATGGTGAGTGCAGAGAAGCAGAGACCCTATTTACTGGATACGAGGTATTCCATCTAAGTCCTCAGGATGGACAATGCATCTGCATTTTGATTTTTAATGGATGATAAATGTAGATGTCTATAGGCTACAGTATTCACTTACCATCAGGTGGACTGTGTGCTCGTTTGTCACCCTTGTTCTATAAAAATATACATATGAAATTTATTCATCAGGCATCGTTCCCAATAATAATTTAAAAGATATTTCAATTCTTTAGACAAAAAAATTAAATTCATTTTATTTACCTATTAAGTTTTGCTAAGGCTGAAAATCAAAACAATTTTCCCAACTTTACTTTACTTTTAATATTGATGATAAGTGCCTGCTAGCAAAACGATTTCTACATAATTGGTTTTTTTAAGGTTAATTCTTTCATATTCATTCATTCATTCATTACAGCCCTTCACAAGTCCACTGCTGAACATAGGCCACACCCAAGGAATGCCACAAAGCACGGTCCCGAGCCACCTGCATCCATTGACTTCCCGCATGTCTTACTAGGTCGTCACTCCATCTAGTGGCTCGGTACGAGGTTGCCACTCGAGAACCTTTCTTCCGCATCGATTGTCAGTTTTTTGAGCTATATGGCCGGCCCATTGCCACTTCAGCTTACTATAATCCATTGGGTTATGTCGGTTACTCTGGTTCTACTGCGGATATCCTCATTTCTGCGTCATGAAAAAAAAATGAAGAGATTTTTTTATTTCATCGTGATAATGTGGATCTTCATGATTAAACAATTCTGGATATTTTTGGACCAGTGATATCAATAGTTCTTCATTCATTTTTATTTAAACAAAAAGATTTTTATGAAAACGAAATAGAAATTAATAAAAATACGTTGGAACGCACCTACTTCTCCGCGTCGACTAAGGCGCGCCGAGTTGAATCGAATCGCACCGGCGAAGAAATTCGCCCGTCAAGCAATTCGCGCGGTCGATTCAATTCGGCGCGCCGCGGCTCGTCGCTAATGGACGCAGTTTCATAGTAAATATATAGGAGGCGACTTTCTGCGATTCGATTCGACTCGGCTCGGCGAGCCTAGTGGACGCTTAGCCTTAGGGTCCGTTCACAGCGGTTCACAGTTATTTTACTTCTGACATGTGTGATTGTATTTTCTTGATAGGTTGGCATTACTTGCTGTCAAGTACTTCAGTCGTATTGAAAAGCTTCTCGGATTTTTCTGTTGTATCGGTGATTATTAATCTCTTGACATGCCAAAAAGGATTCAAAGTAGCGGCAGAAAAATTGTGCTATTAGGGCGCAAGTTTTGTGAACAGAAAGAAGTTAATAAAGGCCCAATAATACCATTTGAAAGTGTTCGTCAACGGGTAGCAGCCATTACAGGTAAGTAAAATAGTGTTACCTACTATTCGTGTTTTTCCCATACTAGCGAAGACTAAAATTATGTATTTTGGTCACGATTTTTGTAACGTTACATTCCGTTACAATTACAAACACTTAATATAGTAACGTCATTTTTTGTATCAAAGTAATAATTCAATTTAATGTTAATAACGATATAATTTAATTAATATGTTGTATTTGTTTTTTTTTTTTCAATTATATTCTATAAATATAAACTAAAAAAGTGTTTACGTGAAATTTCATATTTCAGGTATATCTGAGAAACCCGTCAGTATTATTACCAAAGAAGGCGAAGTTGCCGCTTCCACATCAACAAAAATATCCACACGTAGAAAAAAACGGAATCAACAAAAAAAAATAGAGTTGCATGATTTTGATCTGTGTGCAATCAGAAATAAAATACATCAAATTTACGTAGTCAGAAAAGAGATACCTAGTTTGGGTAAAAGAGGTGCATACTTACGGAGTTATAAATTGACATCAACTTTCATGGGGTCGTACCACATTATGGAAAATAATCCGACAAATAGGATTTCTATTTAAAAAATGTGTCTCTAAAAGAAAATTATTAATGGAACGACATGATAATATAGCCTGGAGGTACAGATACTTAAATGTTTTGAGACAAAATCGTAAAGAAGGCCGATCTATCATATATCTTGATGAAATGTATATTCACAATTCATACTCTGTGAAAAAATGTTGGCAAAAGGAAAGAGAAGAAGGCATTTTAAAGAGTGATTCAGTTGGTGCACGCTGGATTATTGTTCATGCAGGTGGTGAAATCGGCTTAATACCAAATGCGCAATTGATATTTAAATCGCAGTCGAAGTTGGGTGACTACCGTGATGACATGAACATAACAAATTTTATGAAATGGCTACAAGACAAACTTATACCTAATTTACCGCCTAAAACTTTAATAGTGATGGATAATGCGCCCTATCATTCTGTAAAGGTGAATAAGGCACCAACATTGAGTTCTATGGTTACCTTATGTACCTGCTATTGTGAAAGCTCAATTGTACGACATTTTATTTATTTATTTATATAAACTTTCATGCACAAAGTTGTACATATGGCAGACTTAATGCCATAGGGCATTCTCTCCCAGTCAACCATTAAGCTAAACAGAGATAGACAAACAAGAGGCGGTGCAGCAGTAATCAAAATAGAAAGGACTAAAAAAAATAAAAAAAATATTGTATATACATATACACATATACATATATACAATACCTATAATATATATATATATATATATATATATATATATATATATATTTAAATCTCTTTGAATACATATAAATATTATCTATGTCAGAACAAATATGAAATATACATAATTAAGTAAATGAAAATAAGAGCTTTGTTAGTTCTACTTGCAACGATTTATTCACATGCTTACGGACTTGATTTTTAAAAACAAACTTGTTGAGAGATTTTTTAATGTCAAGAGGGATGTCGTTCCACAGTCTGATGGCCGTGAGAGCGAAAGAGTGAGATAAATAACCAGTACGGTGTAAAGGAGTAAGCAACTTAAGATTAGCCGAAGAACGGAGAGAACGATTATGAGAATCTCTCAGGTATTGAAATTTTGATTTCAGATACTCGGGAGCACATGGATCGTTCAGAATTGTGAAAAGGGTGCAGAGTATTCTAACATATCTGCGCTGACGTATAGGCAGCCAATTTAGCTGAGCACGAAAAGAAGATACATGGTCTTATTTACGAAGACCATAAATGTATCTGATGCAGTTGTTAAGTAGACGATCCAATGTATTAAGATGATGTTGAGACAGGTCTCAGCAACACACATCGACATAATAAATAATCGGTAGAATAAGTGTCTGGACAAGTAAAATTATAAGAGAGCATATAGAAGCTTCAATATATGAAGCTGATCAATTGCTTGAAGCGCATGGACACAAAGTGGCTAGACTTCCATCGTACCAATGCGAGTTGAATGCATACGAATGAATTTATATGGAGCCTTTTGAAGAGGCGTGTAGCTATTAAGAATGTTGGACAGGAAAAAGATAAGATAGTAGAATTAACCGAAGAAGCTTTCCAATCTATTACTGCATAATATTGGCAAGAGCAATGCGAACATGATGTGCGCCACATTGAAGATCGGTTTTTAAAACTGATGGATGTATAGATTCTGAAATGTACAAGTTTATTATAGAATTGAATGACGAGTCTGATACAGAATCTGACAGCAGTTTTGATGAATTATGTTCATCAGATAGTGACTTATCGACATTAGCTATCCCCATGGATCACTCGTAATCAAAATAAATGGAAGTTATAAAAAAATAGTTTTTTATTAGCGTAGAATAGACTAAATGTATCATCATCATCATCATTACAGCCCTTCATAAGTCCACTGCTGAACATAGGCCTCCCCCAAAAAATGCCACAAAAAATGCCAAAAATGCCACAAAATGACTAAATGTATGAGCAACCCATTATTATTGTACTATTATTTAAAATGCCTACTACTAAAATATTTTGTACAAGAGAATCATACAAACCTCATACGGCTACACAGAGCTCAAGTTAGCCAACTTTATAGCTGGAGGTAAAATAACATTGAACGGACTGTACGCTAGCAACTACAGCAAATGTCCATGTATGAGGCAATTTATGTGGGAGGCCTATGTTTAAAATGGATTTTAATATGGAAAAGTAGTGCGAAGGAAGAGGAGTGTTGCTATAGCGATACGCCACTCGCCCTATCCTCCGCGGCTGAAACTTGGTTGGCGGCGGTGCCAGTGACCAGATTCGCCGCTGGGGTCAGCGGGTGCTACCGAGCGCTCAATTTTCCTGGCCTCATGGCCTCCGGGTATCGGATCGGGGGGGCCGTTACGCAGGTGGAGTTGGAGGCCGTGGAGGAAGGTGTGCCTTGTGTTCCTGGTGCGCCTTGCCTGAGAAAAAGTATGGAGAGAAGAAGTTCAACCCCAAGGAGGGGCTGCCATGGGGCGGCCAGCGTTGGTGGGGCCGCAGATATGTGCCAAAGCGTTCCCGTGGCCCTGCCAATATGCTGCGAAGGTGGAACACCATGGGGCTTTAGTCGGTGCGAGTCCGACATAATCCGTCCTTCCCCGTAAGGCGGGTATGCGTAGGCATTTCCCCATGTAAAAAAAAGCTGTCGACATAATCTCATTATCAGCCTATTGTGAGGAATTTCGAAAATAAAATATAATACGCGTCAGACATGGCCTTTATGGTCTAAGACCTTTGTCTGTCTGTATTGAATAATCGTAAATGGTAACAACAACCATAGTGGCGAATAAAAATAAAAACACATAAATCACATCAAGTCAAATTGTCACAATCGTTTAACCTCTTAAATCGCGTCGTAACCGTTCGGTTACGCACTTGTCAAAGTTATAGATCCCGCCTAAGAGTATAGTAATGAGTAATATTTAGAAGGGACTCCTTAAAAACAATAGATAAGAACTTAAAGTACAAATAAGCAAGGTATAGAGCGCGCGTATCGCTCACTGCCCATTATGCCAAGCGTAACCAGATGTTCTATAAATACTGATACATTTGAGAGTGGTTGAATAGTGATGCGCCAAGATTGACGCCTATGCGTTATTGTACTTAAGTTATTAATTTGATTATGTAAGGACTTGTAAATATTAGGTAAGCGATAATTATGAGGTATGTTTTAGCTCAATAAAACATAGGTACGAATTTATGAAACGATGTTTATTAATCAAACACAAAAATCTAATTAATTTACTCCCCCTTAAAACCATATTATACAGGGTTACTGGGAATTCGACAACTTCCTGGCAGGGCATGATAGGGGAGTCAAAATGCTACAAATTTGACCCACCATATGTTTTGCCGAAAATGAACAGGCCTTGAGATAAATGGCGAATTTAAAGGTTTTTCAATAATCACCCAGAATTACGTATTAAATTCTAAATAAAAATAAAACCTTTTTTTGTATGCTTTCCTTTAAGTTTATTTATTTTCTTGAAGTTTCAACCAAGCTAATACAATCATAAAAAGTACAAAAGTATTCACAGTAAAAAATTATGGGTTTTAATAAAAAAAAATCTATTTTTACACTTTAGAGACGTAAAAATATTTTAAAAAATATGGGTATTTAATCAGCTATCCAAAAAGGTAATATTATCCCGGTGAAATCAATGAGTAATAATAATAAAAGGGTACGCGTAACAATAAAACGACGCTCGTTAGTTAGTTTCTACTATCGTTGCGCAAGCAACTAACTGTTTAAACTTCCTTCTAATAAAATCTCATCGCGTTAATATTTGTTATTGTTTTCAGTTGTTATCGTTATTGTTATTATTGCTGTTGCCGTTATCTGTTACTGACTGTTCATTGTTACTGTTTTTGTGCGTCGAAGTTAAAATGGCGTCATATTCTAATAAAGAATATGCCCACATCATGTACTGTTATGTTTTTGCTGACGGCAACGTTGCTGGAGCTTGTAGAGAATATCAACGTTACTTTCCTGATCGCTGGCTTCCCCACGTTTCTGTCTTCGGAGCTACCTGTAGACGATTAAGTGAAAGCTATTTACCTTTGCTTTCAAAAATGTACGAAGCACTGATGACTGCTCGCAAAGTGGCGCTCATGCGAAAACAATGGTCTTACACCACCACTACACTACTAGAAATAGGTGATGCGTAGCAGCATCTTCCTGATAACAACTCAAAATAATACAAAACTGCGGTTGTCAATCCGCCTGCCAAGCGTGACAACGATACGATACCAAACCTTTCCTATGAAGCAATTTATGGGGGAGGCCTATGTTCAGCAGTAGACTTTTATAGGCTGTAATAGATGGATGGATGGTTGGATATATCGGTGCTGGTTAAAAATATCAGTACGATATTTATATACAGGGTATTTTTGAAACGCTCCCGAAAACGAAGACAGACGACAGTACTAACTATATCTTAGATGATGGGTGAAATATAAAATCGATCCTGATGAAAAAAAAATCATCTTTTCACAACGTTTTATTAGCTTTATTCACGCTCCATCGTGTTAGTATAAATCATCGTGTTAAATAAAACGTTAATTTCATTAAAATAAAACATGAAAATACTTAAACATAAAAGCAGCAGTGGAATTACTGAATTACAATCAGCTGACTAGGGGTCAATGTACGCGCGAACGCCGAATTCGCGCGGCCCGTAACTACGATGGTACCACAATACCTAATAATTTACAACACTTGTCTAAATACCTAACTTATCTACTTAACCTACTAATTTGCCACTGTGCTTGTCTCCACGTAGCCACTTTAATTCAATTCACAGGTTAAATAAACCAAATAACTGGTTCGATTCCCCGCTAATGAAAAAATACTTAAATAAAATGTTAACAAGGTTAGAGTCATGCTTTTTATCCATTGTGTAGGTATATTTTTATTCTGATGTATTCAGTTATGTACCTATTCAGATCAGTTCAGTACTAAGTTATTTAAAAAATAGGTTAAATAAACCAAATAACTGGTTCGATTCCCCATAATGAAAAAAAACTTAAATAAAATGTTAAAAGGTTAGAGTCATGCTTTTTATCCATTATGTAGGTATGTTTATTATTCTGATGTATTCAGTTATGTACCTTTTCAGATCAGTTCAGTACTAAGTAATTCAAAAAATTAGGTATGAAACGGCTTACCGATCCTCCGTGGCCTTATGAGATTCTCCAAGGCACATTAATATGTTGCCGTATTCACGAGCACTATAAACGTACGCGTTAGGCATTATTAAAACAAAAAGAAACACAAAACGTAACAACAAGAATAACACGTAATAACAAGTACGTAATACCAAGTAATAACAATAAGAATTTAATAAAACCAATGAACTGTCGCTCGCGCATGCGTGTCCAAAGTCAGCGCGGAACTGTCTCAAAACTAAAATTAATAGTGAATCCCGCCAAAACTGAAGCCTACTGCGTCCTAACTAACGTCCTTGCGGTAAACACTTTGAACATTCCCACAGACCGTCAAATGTTATGACATTGCCAACTTTTATTTTATAAGTTTAGTTTCCATATGATCCCTACGACTAGTCTTTCATATGGAATTTAGAAGTTATAGTTGTAATTTTTTAAAACAATTAGACAATCAATTGTACCCTGACGAAACAAGCAGTTCGTTACTACAAAAATGATATTGAAATTAATAAACGTACTTACTTGGTTTGGTTATCTTTGATTTTGTACAAGAAAATAGAAATAAAATGGTATTGAATAATTTAATAGTTAAAACAATTGCAATTATGATCGACAGTTAATTAATCTAAAAATAATTATTTTACTTTACTTTTATTGACTTTCCGTTTTAATCCTTCCAATACTTTGATTTGAAAAGAGGTACGTCAAAACTATTAAAATTACTTGCAAGTTTTATTGTAATTGCCGCCTCTAATTCTTATGTCGCTTGCAAACAAATCTTAGTAGGTAAATTTGGGGAATTTATATGTTGGCGCTGACGCGAGGTGACACACAGTCGGCCGGGCGGCGGCAGCGCGTGGTACGAAGGGGCGCGACGGGGAATGCTCGCCAGTATTACTGTGCGCACGCTATTGGTTCCTCATTCTTCCCGCGCTTTGAAAAGCGATGTTTCCCAATGTACAGTCGCACACACAGCTTTTGCACGACGCGACGATGGTTTTAAAAGGAAGGAAAGAAAAATTATTTATATCTATTGTTTTATGACTGAACTAGTGAACGAAAAGGTAAATAGAAGGTGAATGGGAAAATTGTGCAGTAAAGTTAAATGTATTGAGGAAGAATACCGAAAAATTACCATGTGGTCAACCTGATGACGGAAACATTTATCATTCGCATTGATGATGATGATTCTGATGAGTGATGATGAAGTAGCATCCAGTAACACCAATACACCATCGACATTTGGCTTCCATGTTCCATGTTCCAATGGTATAATTGACAGCGTGTCACCCTTAGCTTAAGTTTTCTTGTTACAAACTACTTTATTTTACGATAGAAATAAAAATAATGTTCAAGCAAACATTATCCATTTTGAATTTCAACCTCTTCCAAAGTTCTAAGTAGCTAGTAAAGTACCTATTATGATTCTACAATAAAACCATTAATTACTATTATAATATTATAAAACAACAGCCTAGTACCATGTAGTACTTTAGAACGCGACTGTACCCATGCGCAGACACACCCCCCTCCACTATCGCTCAGCGTTCTTTTTACGTGACGTTGAGTTTGGCTTCGACGCGGATATTGACCCTAGTCAGCTGATTTTATGGTTTATTTATTTTAAATTCCATTGCTGCTTTAATGTTTAAGTATTTTCATGTTTTATTTTAATGAAATTAACGTTTTATTTAACACGATGATTTATACTAACACGATGGAGCGTGAATAAAGCTAATAAAACGTTGTGAAAAGATGATTTTTTTTTCATCAGGATCGATTTTATATTTCACCCATCATCTAAGATATAGTTAGTACTGTCGTCTGTCTTCGTTTTCGGGAGCGTTTCAAAAATACCCTGTATAGACCAAATAATAATTTAGCATACCCTAGCGAAAAGTTCCTTATCTTATACAGGGAAGGTACTCACTTAATTCATAACTATTTGAATTATAGCTGTTTTAAAATTAATATAAAAAGTAACTTGTAAAGTAAAATATTGAGCACTATGATTAAATATGATTCCTTTGGTTTGATTTCTTTAATTTGCTTTATTTAATGAACAATAAATATTACTCTGTTTTCATCAAATCGTTACCTATGTACAATGTTATATACATTTTTAATATAACCTAGTGTAATCCTAAGATTACGTGTGTATGTATATGATATTGGTGTGCTTGAATAAAAATAAATGTTTATGTACTACAATTGTTTCATTAAGTAATATTTTTGGTATAACTATATAACGTACCCTTACGTCGATATCGATAAAATAAGAACATCACTAGATATCGATATCGGTGATTTAAAGGATGTGTGCTTGCAATCACTAAGTTATACATAGCTATACTGAATTTGTATAGTCATTAGTCATCTGTCAAAATAGGCGACTGCAGCGCCAAAACGCGTAGTTGGGAAACTTGACTAAAAGCCACTGTCGTATCTGTAGCTTGCTCATTGAGTTACAATACCTATAGAGTCACAATCTAACTGACAATACTCAAAAATGTCCGAGCGCCGTTCCATATACCTATATATTTTGATATTATAGTTCAAAATGACATTTGCTCGAATTTAGACGTTAACCTGCTTGTATATGTTCAAAGTCGCTCGTATGCAATGTCATCATCATTCACTCAAGGGCTTGCGTACGAGCAGGAACAAGGCATCAGTGGAGACGCTATTTATACTAATATTATTAGGAGTTTATAATAATTGTGAAATATGAGTTTGTGAGTTTATATGTACCTAGGAGAACTAAACAACTGATTTCAAAATTATTACACAATTTCTTTTTAATTTACTTATCATATTAAAAAATCATAACACATTTTATAAGATTTTTATATGATAAGTAAATGAAAAAAAATTGTGTAATAATTAATAGTATTAATAGCACTAGTAAACCACTAAGGTTTGTGAATTAGGTACTAAAATGCTAAGTATTAATTACTACTTTAGAATGGACATTTAGAATTTAGGATGGACATAATTATATTATTCAACTGGGTGGAGTCGGGGCAGTCAGCTAGTCACACTAATATTATATGAAGGGTATGTACGTTTTAGTGTGTATGTTTGTATTTTGTTCGTGCTCTAACAGATCGACGGATTCGGATGAAAATGTAAATAGCTTATACCCTAAATTCAACATAAAACTAAAACAAAAAAAAACATATAAAAATAATAAAACTAAAACAAAAACATATTTTAATTATACTTAAAATAATAAAAAAACTCTTTCGACCTACATTTTGTACGGAAAACTAAAAATAAAACATTTAACAACATTGTAATATTAGTACATTAAGTTTAAAATCTGTAAAATATTGTATCAATCCACTCCATAGAACCGTTAGAACATAATTTGCGAGTCACTCTCGTACGCGTGACTATTTGTTTCTCTTTTACTCTTGCATATTTGTCTCGTGTGAAAGAGAAACGTTATCGCGGCGCCGCGCGGTCGGCGGTGAGTGTTTTAGTTGCTAATAAAATGAAAATTATTGAAATTTAAATGAAAACATGCACTGTGGATACATAAATACGTAAATTTGGTATGATACTTACCTAAAATATGAAACACCATCCTTTTTTCGCGTGTCTGCTGTTATTTGGGCAGGAAATCACCGAACACTTTGGCATCGCGGACGTTGTACGAGGATTGTGGTCGCCACAACTAAACAAAAACTCTGCGCTTGCAGCGTGCGCCGAGTTTTGGCGCGACATTTTATTTGTCTGTTTGTGACTCTACTACATATTTATTTATCTATGGTTGGTGGTGGTTAGATAATGTCGCGGCTTGAGTGGTTGACTGTCAACCGGTCAAAGTGTCAAAGTCAAAGCCACAGGAATCACAAATTATAAAGTTGTATGTACAGGAACAGGAATAAGCTAACCGATAAATTTTACTGTTCTTAGTTCTCACATTTTCTGAACATAAATATTTGTTACAAAATCGCGTTTTTATCTATATAAATAAATAAATATTGCTTGACGAATGAATACTTGAGTAATCAAATCAATTCGATTGCTTCAAAGCAATTATTTACTACTTTCCAAATGGAGTATACTCCACAAAATTTAGAATATGCAGTGTCAGTGTTTTATAATGGAGAGCAACAGGAAAGGGCAAAGGCACACGCCTGGCTTACAACGGCACAACGAGCTCCTGAAGCTTGGAACTTTGTCTGGGAGCTACTTCAACCTCACAAGGTACCCAGATGGTCAACTTATTTCTAATAATACTACTAACACCACCATTATCTCAATCCTGACACTAAAAATGTACCCAACTCACATCAATAGAAGTTACCTACAAGTGTTTGATGCAAACTAGGGTCTAACTCTCGTGACAGGGTGCTCGTAGCATAAACAAGGAAAGAAAATGAATTGTTTATATACCTTTTTAAGCGGACGGCACTATACAAAGATTTCCACCGTTTTAGAAGCTATCATATTTTTTTTTCGTATAGATCTCCGCTTTAAAACAAAAATCACATTGAGCAGCCTCATAGCTTTCGAGAAAGAAACTCCGTTTTTTTTAAACTTTAGGTTTTTTTAACAACTTTACGTTTCATGATCCATATGTTATGTTTTTTTACATAATCATATGTTATTTTACCACAGATAATGTACGAATTTCACTCAGATAAAGTGACAGCGGATTTTAATGATTTTTAGTTTATATATTTCAAGTTTCTAACTTTAATTCATTTTTAAATAGCTGCTAATATATTAAACTAAATTATGAAGTAAATAATATAATTTGTTTTTTCTTTTATGGTACCCTATTACATTATACACTACACAAACATAATATTAAAAATAACACAACTCAACATAGAAGCAAGGTGAAATTAGGATGCAAGCAAGCGAAGTAAGCTTGGATCGTGTGGGCACCCCGACTTGGACAGGTTAGGTTCGAAGGGGATAACGGGTCTGGTGAGCGAGCAAAGCGAGCAAACTAAGACCCCCATCCCCATTGTGTTAGGTGACTTAAAACCCTTCAGATAGAAATAGTACCCCTTCAGGTGTAATCGATTACACGTTTTTACAATATTTAGATTTTACTATGACGTGCACTTAAGATTAATTTAATATTTCATTTTATTTGACCTTAACCTTTGACATAAGCCTTGAAAATGTCCTTGTCTTCAGAGCTTGTTATAATTTGATCTTGACTATTTGACTTTCAGAGTGATTGATCTTGACTTCTGAGTTGTTGACCTTGACCTTAAAGATGTCATCGACCTCATTATTGCTTGAAAATAAGTTTAGGCCCATCACATGATTTTTACCACCCTTACTACTCCCACTATCCCACCAACCCGAAAGAAACTTTTGGCAATTTTTTTCTCAGCACCTGTGGTTTTGCTCAATTTGCTAATTTCAAAATTACATTGAAAAGGGTCTATACTACTAAAAAAAAAATTGCTGCTATAAAAAGCGGCAGAAACTATTGCACAGTGCTTCCAAGCGGACTGCTAAAGAAAAAGGAGGTTCTCAATTTGACTGTATTTTTTTTATATGTTTGGTATGCGATATCTTCATCAATTTTGAAACAATTTTCTCTCCCTCCATATAAATTTGGAGGAACAATTCCATCCCTAAGGGTAGAAAAATAGGAATGAAGGTTATAATGTAAACTGCTAGATGACATTCTGTTCGTTATCTTGAGTTTTTTTATGTTCTTTAGTCCACATATAAGAGTCAAAAAATTAAAACAATTCACAAAAGTACAAGCAAAGATTTCTTGAAGTCGTCCTGTACTTTTAATTAGTTTAGTTTACGATGAGCTGTTTTCTGCAACTCCACGTCTAAGCACATATTTTGCATGTAAAAATTTAATGTTTACAATAATTATAATCACTTATGTTTTAGGGGACTGAAATTCAGTTCTATGCTGCAACTACATTGCATACTAAGATCCTGCGTTGTTGGAATGAGGTTCCAGCAGAAAGATATGATGAGTTAAAACAGAAAATACTTCATGCTGTCACTTCATATTCCAAAGGTCCTAAAATTGTAACCAACAGATTGTGTATTAGTGTAAGTGGTTTATTATATATTAAATTGATCAAAATATACTTTTAAATTTATAAATAGAAACCTCATTAAAAATTAAGTTAGAAGGATTCTTATTTTTACTTTAATTTTCTAATATACAATTTATGTATAATTCTTTTATCTTTTATTATAAATTATACCTTTTTTAGTTAGCAGCAGTGATTTTGCAACTGGGAGCTTCAGACTTAGTCTCAACTTTAAGGCCCCTGTCAAATGCTGAAAATACATCTTTACTGCTTGAAGTGTTGACTGTGATACCTGAAGAAGTAAATAGCTTTAACTATTACATTTAGTTTTTAAATAAATAAACATTTACTTAATGATATACTCAATCATCTTGTAACATTACTTACCTAAATTTTCAAATGATTTTATTATCTTCTTTCCAACTATCAAAGCTTTTCCTTGATTAGAGATAAAATCTCTTGAAGTTATTCACTTTTATTGTTATTATTTTATAATTTCAGTACAACAGTATGACAATGGGGTCTTCCTTACGTTCTAAGAACCGAAATGCATTGCTCCAGGCTTGTCCAGCAGTATTGGATGATATGCATCATTATCTACAAACTGCATATAGGTATATTTTTCTTTTGTCAATATTTTTTTTATATAGAATAAGGGTGACAAATGAGCACACAGTCCACCTGATGGTAAGTGGATGCTGTGGCCCATAGACATTTACATTTATCCTCAATTAAGAATCAAAATGCAGATGCGTTGTCACGCCTGAGTACTGAGATGGAATGCCTTGTTTCCAGTAAAAAGGGTCTCCGATTCTCTACACTCACCATACGAAACAAAGCAGCATTAAGCTGCTATTATACACTGGTAATCTGTGAGAGTGTGGTCCTACCCCGGTCGAGCTGACCCATTCGTGCTGCAACCACAATATAGCTGCAGCATGGCTCTACCTCGTAAAAAAATGTCAAAAGATTTTTTTTGTATAATCTATCAAAAGTCCACTGTATTTGGCATGTTGCTACACTTCGAGGACGTGTGCTCCGGAGTTGGCACTGATTTTAACGCGTCTTTTCCGGTACTCCTACTCCCTAGGCTTAGTCCCGAAATCGGCTTTTGTACACCCGATCCATAAAAAAGGCGACCGCTCAGACCCGTCTAACTACAGACCTATCGCCATCACCTCCTTGTTCTCCAAAAAAGATGGAATCCTTTATAAACTGCCAGCTCATGCGGTACCTTGAGGATCACCAGCTGATTAGTGACCGCCAATACGGTTTTAGTCGGGGTCGATCAGCTGGTGATCTTCTGGTCTACATGACTCATAGATGGGCGGAGGCAGTAGAGTCCAAGGGGGAGGCATTGGCCGTTAATTTGGACATTGCGAAGGCCTTCGATCGGGTTTGGCACAAAGCGCTTCTTTCGAAGCTCCCTTCCTATGGGATTCCCGAGAAATTGTGCAATTTGAT
This sequence comes from Parnassius orleans, assembly GCA_029286625.1. Classification (NCBI taxonomy): domain Eukaryota; kingdom Metazoa; phylum Arthropoda; class Insecta; order Lepidoptera; family Papilionidae; genus Parnassius; species Parnassius orleans. Next base: position 2,289,187 of record JAGSMP010000165.1, on the reverse strand, counting down.
CACCAGCTTTCTTGCAGATCGGAGCATCAAGGTCGTTGTAGACGGTGCATGCTCCGACTACAAGCCTATTAACGCTGGTGTTCCACAAGGCTGCGTGCTATCACCGACGCTGTTTCTTCTGCATATCAATGATATGTTGCAAACCGGTAACATTCATTGCTATGCAGACGACTTTATACACCGGCCGTGCCAATATTTCTCGAGAAAACGTCGCCGAGTACCGGAACAAACTTGTGTCTGAAGTCGAGACTTTGTTGAACAAAGTCTCAGACTGGGGGCAACTAAGTCTAGTCCAGTTTAATCCCCAGAAGACACAAGTTTGCACGTTTACCGCTAAAAAGAACCCCTTTGTCGTATCTCCTCAGTTTCAAGGCATTCCCCTTGTTGCCTCAACCAGTATCGGAATCCTCGGCGTCGACATATCGAGTGACGTGCAGTTTCGTGGTCACTTAGAAGAGAAGGCCAAATTGGCCTCTAAAAAGCTTGGCGTGCCCAGCAGAGCGAGACAGTATTTCATGCCGGCACACCGTCTGCAACTTTACAAGGCGCAGGTTCGGCCTCACATCCATCCCAGAAGCCCAGAGATGGGAACAGTATTCCAATACTGTTCCCATCTTTGGGCTGGGGCTCCCCAGTACCAGCTCCTTCCACTTGACCGCATCCAGCGCAGAGCGGCTCGAATCGTCGGCGACCGAGTTCTTTCCGATCGGCTCGATTCACTGGCGCTGTGAAGAGATGTTGCATCTCTTGCGTATTTTATCGCATCTATCATGGGGTGCTCTGAGGAATTGTTCGGACCAATTCCAGCCGCTCAATTTCACCATCGCACATCGCGACAAAACTCGCGATACCATCCATAGCATCTGGATGATTGGCGGTCCACCACTGTGCGATTTAGAAGAAGTTTTCTTCTCGCACAACTTCCTTGTGGAATCGATTACCACCAGCGATTTTGCCGGACCGATACGACTTAGGAACCTTCAAGAAAAGAGCTTACTCCTTTTTAAAAGGCCGGCAACGTACCTGCAATTTACTTGGTTTTGCAGTTGTTCATGGGCGGCGGTAGTCACTTACCATCAGGTGAGCCGTATGCTCGTTCGCCCCCTCTCCTATAAAAAATAAACACATTGTAACATTTGTACATTGTATATATTTTTTCTAACTAATGTATAAGTACAAAATATAAATAGCATAAGCAATAATCGCAACAAACATTGTTTTTTTCTAGCGATTACAGTAAGGGGCCACCTTCTGAGGAAACTGTTCTTTCTTGGCTGAGTGCAGCAACATGTGCAGGGAGCTGGCTAACATTGGCTTTTGATGATACTGTTGAATATACTCCTACTAGTGTACCGGATTATGCTCCGTTATGTCGAGCTTTGCAGACTGTTGTTCATGTTCTTTACACGTAAGTGAAATGGAATAATTAATTGGAACTAGAATTTACATTTAAAAATCCTAAAATATAACCCTAATATTATGATAGGCACTATCAAAAATCCTACCATATTATCTAAACCAGGGTTGGAAAAAATCATGATTTTTTTAAAAAATCGAATAAAGCACGATTTTTAAAAAAAATCCTAATTAATCACGATTTTTTTGATTTTATTATTTAATTTAACTATATTTTTTTCGCAAAACGGAATTTTTTATAGGATAGGGTAACAAACGAGCACACAGTTCACCTGATAGTAAGTGATTGCTGTGACCCATAGACATTTACATTTATCCTCGATTAAGAATCAAAATGCAATTCTTAATCCAGGATAGATGTAGATGTCTATGACCACTCTCACCATCAGGTGGGCCGGCTCGTTTGTCCCCTATTCTATATAAAAAATAGGGTAAAACGAGTACACAGTACACCCAATGGTAAGTAGATGCTGTAGTCCATAGACATTTATATGTGTATATCCTCAATAAAGAATCAAAATGCAGATGCGTTGTCACCCGTGAGGACTAAGATGGAATGCCTCATTTCCAGTAAAAGGGGTCTCCGGTTCTCTACACTCAACATACGAAACACAGCAGCGTTAAGCTGCTACTTTATGCTGGTATTCTGTGAGAGAGTGGTCCTTCCCCGGTCGAGTCGACCCATTCGTGCTACAACTATACTACTAATATAGCTGCAGCATGGCTCTACCACATAAAAAATTATATATACTTTCTAAATCTGTTTTTAATGTTGATTTCTGTGAAAGAAAGGAAATTAAACATTTTTGATTAAATCATTGATTTTTATTGAAAATATCATTTGATTTTAATCGTGATTTAAATCATGATTCAAATCAAAATGATTTATTCATGCCAACCCTGATCTAAACCAGTGTTATTCAACGTTTTTGCATTCGCGATCCCTTTAGAAGTAAATTGATTGGCGATTGTCTTTACAAAATAATGTGTATGAGTCTTTCCCTTGCCATCAGAAGATTGTCGAAGAAATTGCAACAGACCAATCGTTGGTAGTAAGGTCCCACATTCCTTGCATGATATGGAGCTTGCATAATTTGGAAATAAAACTATTCAGTTACTTTACAGAACAGGGATTTGAAGCTGATAGTGGATGTCCGCCCATTATCAGCTTCAAGACCACATGGATACTTATTCCTTTTTTGGATATGACAGTACGGACTGGCTGATCTGACCATCAAGATGAAAGAAAATCTTATAGATTTAGCTGTGGACGGCATGCTTAAAATGGATTTTATTTCGCATACAATTGACATCTTCTGGGTTAAGAGAAAAGAAGAATATCCAGAGCTGGCAAGGGAAACCGTAAAATTATTAGTTCCGTTAGCCACTACCTATGTGAATTAACATTCTCTTCAATGGTAAACATAGAAACTAAGAGAAATCGTCTCCAATTAGAAAATTATTTTATTATTTAAGTCTCAAATATACAACCACGATTTCTCAGTTTATTAAAAAATAAACAGGCACAGCCTTCTCACTAAATATGTTGTCAAATAATAATTTATATTTTTATTGTTGTGTAAGACCTACAACCCTTACTTTTTACTTTTACCTGGCTTGCGACGACGACCCACCAAGTATAACTTGGCGACCCCACAGGGGGTCGCGACCCACAGGTTGAAAAACATTGATCTAAACAATATTATTGATTTGCAAACTCTTGCTGAAACTACAAATTCATAAGAGCACTATGCCATCTGCAAATCTTCGATGATTGATTGGCACCCATATTTAAACCAAACTTCCCAACCGCAACCCAGCCCAGTCAAGATGTTTTAAAATATTTTCCAAAACTGCTGAAAAAAGGTTTGGTGACAAAGGGTTTTCATCTCCTTTTTCGAGTCTATGTATTTTTGCATCACTTCAAACGGGAGGAGGTACTCAATTCGACTGTATATTTTTTATGTGTGTTACCTCATAACTTTTCTGGGTGAACCGATTTCGATGATTCTTTTTTTATTTGAAAGCTGGTGCTTTTCATGTGGTCCCTTATAAATTTGATCAAGTTCTAACCAATAGTTTTTAAGTTATTCTTAATAATTTATATTGGTCGGTTGTACAAAATTTTAAATTATTATCTTTATACAGGGTTATTTTTCAAAGAATAGCCAAATTTTAAACTTAAGTTCAAATTGATAAATAAATGATATACCGTTATTGCAGTTTTCGAAAATAAGAGTAAATAAGGCTTCCATTTTTATTTGAAATTATCCCAAATTGAATGTGATTTATGGGCAACAACGTTTTTGCCTACCGATCGACCCTTACGAATGTGTGCGTGCGCAGTAAAATCAGTAAAAATAATGCATTACCATACATTTTGAAGTTAAAAGATAAAAAGGACAAAATGTTTGAGATTTTTTAATTAATTTTTCTTCACCAATTTCCTATATTACTTATTCTGAACCTCTGTGTAAATTTGGCCGGTTATTGCAAAATAACCCTGTACATAAAAATTACGTATCACATTCTTTGTCCATGATGAACTCTGAAATCACTCAACCGATTTTAATGAAATTTTGTAAATGCTCATTGCTTGCTCCAACTTAAGAGATAGGATAGTTTTTATCCCGATAAGTGACACTCGATATTTTTTTATTGCGTATTTAAAGATTTTTAAGGGACCCCTATCAAAAGACCCTAGCCAGCTAGTTCAATATAGAATATTACAAAATACTTATGTATTGAAAGTAATTTTTTATTTACCACTGCTTTGGAAAATACCTGTCTTCTTTCTATATCACTTTACTATAATTTTGTACAATTTTTTAAATTATTTTAGTGGAAATGCTGGTGGAGATCACCTCATTCCCAGTATTCCAATATACTCCTTGATATTATAATGGCCTTTTTGTACAATTTTTCTTTAATAAAACATTTAAAGTGAAAGTTTTGTTGGCAGTTGGAACGAGGCGGTGAGCGACGCTGCGCTGGAGACGTGCGAGGCGGCGCTGGGCGCGGTGCGCGCGGCGGGCGGCGGCACGGGCGCGCTGCGGCGGCCGGCCGCCGCGCACCAGCTGCTCACGGACCTCGCGGACCTGACTGCGCGCCTTCTCGCCAGGGATAACGTGCCCAACTCTATCAACGAGGTCGGTGCTGCGTCGGTGACGAGAAACGCCGACATTTTTTTTTATATAACTGGGGGCAAATGAGCATGCGGCTCACATGATGGTAAGCGACTCCCGCCGCCCATGAACAACTGCAACACCAGAGGAATCACCTTAAAATTATACTATAAAATTACTTATTAGACTTCTTTTTTCAAATAGGTTTCTTAAGGATGCTTTAAATAATTATATCTTATTTTTATTTAGCCGTTTATAATCAATTATGAAAAATATGTAGTTGTTTCAGGGGGGAGGGGGAGTTTATCCCAGACCATTATGCAATTGAACACTTTCCCAGCTCACGCCATTTAGCGCGACGCACGACGTATTTAATCACGATGCGGCGTGAACAATAGGTACTCTACGCGGTAATACTCTGTGCTCCGTGCGGTAAATACACGCCACAGTATAAATATTTGCAGTAGAGCAACTGAATTGAATACTATAATAATTAATTGTTACTTTTCTTCTTTGGAAGAATTTCTATATTTCGTCAGATTTACATTTTATTATTTATTAGTTTACTTTTATTATTGCATAAAATGTACATATAATATCACTTTATGGAAGTTTTAACTATCAACTAATTTTATTAATGAAACAAAGGTAGGTTACCGTTTCAGCCCATTAAAGTCCACTGCTGAATATAGGCCTCCCGCATAGATTGCCTCATATGAGCGATATTTGCCATAGTTGCCACGCTTGGCAAGCGGGTTGCCAACCGCAGTTTTTTTATTTTTAGTCGTTATTAGGAAGACGCCCATCTCCTGACTTTTTTCTCTCTGTCGCCTCTTACGACACCCACGGGATGATATAGGGTAACGGATAATAAAACAGAAAAAATAAACTGTTCAGAATAAAAGTAAAATAATTGAACATAAAAAAATAACATTTGGCAAATTGAAATAAATAAAAACTACGCTTGGTTCCTTGAGGAAAGCAAATCAAAATACCACAAAGTCAAGTGGACGTGTGCTAAGGCCCGGTTGAGAATCATTAATCGATTTTTGCTGCGAGAGTGATGAAAGCTGCACATTTTCTTTATCTTGTAATGAAAGATGTCTAATCGGCATACCGCGTGAATGCCTAGGGCTTACTATTTCTGGCAACTAAACTTTCTAAATAAAATTGTTCTATTATTCTTTTCATTTTAGTTTTCCAATAATTGTCACCTTTTCAAATGCGTTCAATAAGTATAGGTTCATTTTCATTCGCCCGAATTCCAAAGGAGACATATTTGCCGTTCGGTCACGTGTAGTTGCCCCTGTAACTGGTAGTAAAAATCACTTTGTTATGGTGTATATAAAAATATATTTATCATATTTCAATAATTTTATTTTATTTGCCTCAATTGCATTCATTAGACCTTTTTTGGATTCTGTAATAAGACACTTCACCTCTACTAGCATGTCATCACCAATTAGTCCGTCAGTCGTAGCTCCAATTAAAGGATAGGTTTTATCAATGAACAATCTACAAGGCTCTATACTAAGGTTCTTTTACTGCTGTGTCTGTTATCTGTTGGAGAATATGGTGGGTGCTGCATCAACTGAAACCAAGCATTATCATGATGAAAAAGCACTCCAGCACGAAATTTTGCTTGACGTTTATTCTTTAGTTTTTCGCATAGTTTTTTGATTATTGATGCTTAATAATCTCCGGTTATTGTCTCTCCTTTACTTAAATAGTCGATCACTATTATACCGTCCGCATCCCAGAAGACATAGGCCATTAGTTTTCCAGCGGACGCAGACACCTTGAATATCTTGGCTGGCGAGGAAGATGGTCTTTTCAACACCTTGCTTTGGTTTTTCGTCTCCGGGTCAAAATGATGTACCCACGTTTCATCTACGGTTACGAAACGAGAGCTAAAAGAATCTGGATATTCTTCTATTATTGCTAAATTTAGCTCTCTCTTCTGTTAACATTCCAGAAACCCAGCGCGCGGCCACCTTTTTAAATTTTAAGGTATGAGTTAAAATAAACTGAATTTTCTGAAGGTTCTGCCACGTTTAAATTCAGCGCACCAGTTGAAGTTTCTCCATATTGCTACGAATCGAATTCCGTCAATTATATTTCTTTATAGGAGGGTGGGCAAACGAGCATGCGGCTCACCTGATGGTAAGTGACTACCGCCGCCCATGAACAACTGCAACACCGGGGGAATTGCAGATGCGTTGCCGGTCTTTTAAAAAGGAGTAGGCTCTTTTCTTGAAGGTCTCTAAGTCGTATCGGTCCGGAAAAATCGCTGGTGGTAATCGATTCCACAAGGAAGTTGTGCGAGGAAAACTCCTTCTAAATCGCGTGGGTGGACCGCCAATCATCCATATGGTATGGATGGTATCGCGAGTTTTGACGCGATGTGCGATGGTGAAATTGAGCGGCTGGAATCAGTCCCAACAATTCCTCAGAGCACTCCCCATGATAGATGCGATAAAATACGCAAAGAGATGCAACATCTCTACGCAGTGCCAGTGAGTCCAGCTGATCGGAAAGAACTCGTTCGTCCACGATTCGAACTGCTCTGCGCTGGATGCGGTCAAGTGAAAGGAGCTGGCACTGGGGACCCCAGCCCAGAGATGGTAATAGTATTCCATGTGGGGCCGAACCTGCGCCTTGTAAAGTTGCAAGCGGTGTGCCGGCATGAAATACTGTCCCGCTCTGCTGAGCACGACAAGCAAGCAGTTTAGAGGCCAATTTGGCCTTCTCTTCCAAGTGACCACGAAACTGCACATTACTCGATATGTCGACACTGAGGATTCCGATACTGGCTGAGGCAACAAGGGGAGTGCCTTGAAACTGAGGAGATACGACAAAGGGTTTCTTTTTAGCGGTAAACAGGCAAACTTGTGTCTTCTGGGGATTGAACTGGACTAGATTTAATCTGAGACTTTGTTCAACAAAGTCTCGACTTCAGACACAAGTTTGTTCCGGTACTCGGCGACGTTTTCCCGAGAAATATTGGCACGGCCGGTGTGTGTATAAAGCATCACCAGTGTTGTCGTCTGCATAGCAATGAATGTTACCGGTTTGCAACATATCATTGATATGCAGAAGAAACAACGTTGGTGATAGTACGCAGCCCTTGGAACACCAGCGTTAATGGGCTTGTAATCGGAGCATGCACCGTCTACTACGACCTTGATGATCCGATCTGCAAGAAAACTGGTGATCTAATTGCACAATCTCGGGAAGCCCAGGAAGAAGCTTCGAAAGAAGCTTTGTGCCAGACCCGATCGAAGGCCTTCGCTATGTCCAAACTAACGGCCAACGCCTCCCTTGACCCACTGCCTCCGCCCATCTATGAGTTAGGTAACCTAGAAGATCACCAGCTGAGCGACCTCGACGGAAACCATACTGGCGGTCACTAATCAGCTGGTGATCCTAAATTGGGTATAGTTTTTAATTTAGTTATTTCTGGCCTTCGCTACTAACGAGTAAATAGAACGCATTTCTGTAACTCATTGATAAATGTCCTATTCTGAAAACTTTGATCAACCTAGTAAATTATACATACCGGGTGTTTGTGAAACACTCCCGAAAACGAAGACAGACGATAGTACTAACGATACCTTTGATGATGGGTCAGAAAGAAAGTCGATCCCGAGGAAAAAAAATCATCTTTTCACAACGTTTTATTAGCTTTATTCACGCTCCATCATGTTATTACAGCTAAATGAAACGATAATTTCATAAAAAAAATCATGAAAATACTTAAACATAAAACCAGCAGTGGAATTACAATCAGCTGAGGAGGTCAATGAACGTGCGGACGCCGAATTCGCGGGGCCCGCAGCTAGCGATGGTACCACAATACCTAATAATTTACAACACTTGTCTAAATACCTAACTTATCTATTTAACCTACTATTTTGCCACTGTGCTTGTCTCCACCTAGCCACTTTAATTCGAATTCACATGTTAAATAAACCAAATATCTGGTTCGATTCCCCGCTAATGAAAAAAAAACTTAAATAAAATGTTAACAAGGTTAGAGTCATGCTTTTTTATCCATCGTGTAGGTATGTTTATTATTCTTATGTACTCAGGTATGTACCTATTCAGATCAGTCCAGTACTAAGTTATTTAAAAAATTAGGTATGAAACAGCTTACCGATCTAAATCCTCCGTGGTCTTAACAGATGCGGCTCAAATTGTGACCCATTCATTTCGAGGCAGATTTGGGCTCGGCGTTGCGTCTCCTCATGCAGGCGGGCGTCATCGTGGGTCTTCGACACCGTCCGCACGTAGTTTGTTGAAAACATCCACGATCCTTTGGCGCATTTCGTCAGCACTATCACACTCACTATTAAAACTCTTTCACATACCCCACAGAAAGAAGTCTAACGGGGTCAGATCTGGTGAGCGAGGTGACCAAGCGTGGTCTTAGTCTGCCGATCCAGCGATCATCAAATCTCGGTGAGGCGCTCACGGGCGAACCTCACGACATGTGAAGGGCACCATCATGCTGGAACCATGTGCGGCGATATTCAGCCAACGATAAGTCGTCTAAAATGTCAACCAACTGTTCATTTATGAAGTTCAGGTATCGCTGTCCGTTAAGTCGCTGTGGCAGAAACACTGGTCCTAGTATGCGATCCTTAAATAAACCTGCCCATACGTTAACCGACCATCGGGTTTGGTGCCCGGTTTGTCGAACAGCGTGCGGGTTAACCTCTGAATACACGTGTATTTCTTCGGTTCCACAAGCCGTTTCTGGTAAATGTCGACTCGTCCGACCAGATGACGTGCCCAATGAAACCAGGCACACGTTGTTGCTGGTCTAATAACCAACGGCAGAAAACTCACCGGCGGTCGTGATCGCCGGGAACCAAAGCTTGCACATTGTACACTTTGTATGGGCGCATTTGGTTACGCACACTTGTTCCATCCCGACGCCTTAACAATTTAGCGATACTTTGTGTACCTAGGTTCGCATTCCGGCGAACGACATCTAAAATGCGCTCCTCTGAGTGAACAGTCACTTGACTTCCATCCCGCCGCTACCAGAGCAATAGGTCGATTTTCCAACACTGCTGAATTGTTGCTGTTATCAGACGAGAGTCAGCTGGATGTCGAGCGTTCGGGAATTTCTCTCGGTAGATTCGTAATGCACGCGAAGCATTCCCGCGAGCTTCTCCAAGGCACATTAACATGTTGAACTGTCGCTCGTGATACGGAACTGTCTCAAAACTAAAATTATTAATCAATCCCGCCAAAATAAATGCGCACGAGGTAACGTCCTTGAAGTACTGAGCACTTCCACAGACCGTTAAACCGTTACGACATCGCCAATGTTTATTTTATTTATAAGTTTAGTAAATCGGTAGCGAAGCCTCCATAGAAGCCGAGAAGCCGGGCTTGCCCTATCAAACTGCTCAATCAATAATATCAACTAATAAAATAACTCGTAAACTGTTTCAAACTATTTCAAATTTCCCGCGCGCTTCTCTGTCGCTGTCGCTGACCTGTTCTACACAGGCCATAGATATTTACACAAGTCTTATAACGTCAACACGCGGCAAAACTGCGCGATTAGGTTGTCATAAAATTAGTCGTCTCTCTCGCACGCGTGGGCTTTTACCGCTTTCGAGAAGACGATCGCCCTTTCTAACCTGTGGTAAAATGTTCTATAACGAAATATAACTTCGATTGTTTATATAGCATTTGTACGTAGCGAAAAGCCCGGCTTTTAGTGTGAAGTTAGTCATTAGTCAAGCGCGGGCGATACCTTTGCAAGTCCACATTTCAATGTTTACTCTGTGTGTTTACTTGAGCGAATAAATATTGCGAGTTGAAAATGTATGCTATTTTATAGATTTTTAGTGAAAATGGAGGATAATAGTGTTCCTTGTGATAAATTGAAGTGTTAAAGTTATAATCGGCGAGGAAAAGGTAAAATCGAAAAGAGAAAAGGTAAATTTTATAAAACTGCTAAAAACAACAAACCATATCTTGGGCTTGCCCTAGTTTGGAGCCTAGCTTCGCCACTGGTTTAGTTATCCCTACGACTAGTCATCATATGTAATTTAGAAGTTATGGTTGTCATTTTAATACAATTACACAATCAATTGTACCCTGACGCAACAAGCAGTTCTTTACTACAAAAATTATTGAAATTAATAAACGTACCTAATTGGGTACTCAGTACTACACAATTATAAACACTATTTCGTCGTTATCTTTGATTTTGTATAAGAAAATAGAAATTAAATGGTATTGAATAATTTAATAGTTAAAATTAATTGCAATTATGATCGACAGTTAATTAATCTATCAGAATTAATGTAAGAATACTTTTACTTTATTTTAATTGACTTTCCGTATTTAATCCGACCAATAATTAGAATTTAAAAGAGGTACGTCAAAATAATTAAAAATTACTTGCGAGTTTTATAGTGATTGTCGCCTCTAATTTTACGTCGCCGGCAAACTAAATTTCGGTGCAACATGGCAACGTTGCAACACCAATTTGTCAAATTCTGAAAATTCATGTCAATTTCCTAATTTAAGGACAATACTTCAACAGATTCCCCATAAATTCTCAATTTTATTTTAAGAAATGAATCAATTTTCAACTTATTTTATAAAATTTACTTTTTAAATGGCATTTTTTTTCTTTAAAATTAAAAATAAAGAAATGAAAACATTAAATTATACGATACAAAAGTTGCCGAAATAAATGCGAAAATTGAATGTGGTGCAATGAAGATAATTAAAAAGGGAGTCATTAGATATTCATAAGTAACCTAACAAAATGTTAAGATAAGTATTTAGATTTCTTGAAAAAGGTCCTGACTTGGCCCTGGCTATCGATTTTAAAAATCCTTGCATTTTCCCGCATAATACCAATCCCCATAAAATCCACACCAACTTAAAATTCCCTGTAATTTGGGAAATTCTACATGTTGGCAACGCTGTCATGTAAATTCCACAGCGCGAGGCGACACGAGTCGGCCCGGCGGCGGCAGCGCGTGTGAAAGGAAGGTAGAGTGAGTAGTATACCTAATGCATTGTTTCGTATCGAGCTAGATAAGAGTTCGGATATTGACCCTATTGTCAGCCGATTTTCTTTTAAGTTTCAGTGCTGGTTTTATGTTTAAGTATTTTCATGATTTTTAATGAAATTATCGTTTCATTTAGCTGTACTAACATGATGGAGCGTGAATAAAGTTAATAAAACGTAGTGAAAAGATGATTTTTTCCTCGGGATTGAATTTATTTGTGACCCATCATCAAAGGTATCCTTAGTACTATGGTCTGTCTTCGTTTTCGGAGCGTTTCACAAACACCGGTATAGTTCTCGGCCATGAAGATCACATCATATCGAGACTTAGAAAATTACTATCAACCATAATCGATAGGTTGTCTTTCAATACTAGAGCATCTAGTGTTAGAAAGGAGTATTCAGGCACATCGGCTGCAAAGTTTTGTTGAATTTGTTCCATACCTCTGAAAAGAAATCGCAAAGTCAAACTGACATTTTACACCTTTGTCAACTGACGAAATTATCGATATTAGCAAAACAAAGTTTGTATGTCTATGACTTGCGTGGAAATAAAATCAGTTTGCATATGCTCAATCAATGCCCGTTGGGTACTTACTGTTGTGCATTTTATGTGCCAATGTACCTTTCTCAGAGCGGGGTATTGATGCACTGTAATAAATCAATAAAGTCTGTTTTATTTGTTTACATAGACTGACTAAAATAACTTTGGGCTACAATAATAGTCGTACTGTACGCTAATACCGTTACAAAATCTTCATAAAAATATATTTTCGGAAACAATAATGGTCGTACTGATTTACTTAGAATATGTTACTGTGGTCACCAGATGTTTTTGTTTTTCAAATTTGATATCTTTTAAGTCATTTTCAAGCGAGTGCATCTAAAGAAACTTGACATGAACCTGTTGTCCAACCCTAACGACGTCCGGTTGGACATAAGCGAGGCGCGCATTTTAATTTTAATTTGTTAACAAAACTATTGATTTTGAAAAAATTATCCATTAAAATCCCTTTATAATACGAATACCTTTAAGTACATACAATTTTAATATAATTCCGTGCTGTTATTACGATGTAAAACGAAAAAAAATTTTTTAAAATCGACACTGTATCGGATTTTTTTTCGATCGAGCAAAATACAATGTATCGTATTTTAAATCATCATCACTCAATAAAGAACGTATCTATGACATATTTTTTCTGGACTTAAATATATTAATTTGACTATTTAAAATTAATTTTACAAGAGCCAATATTAGGATAACCCGCCGTTAACAACTTCTAATAGATACCGGACTGTTAGCACTTCGTACGACACAGGTGACGTTCTAAAAATGCGAACCTAGCCGATTAGCTCTTTCTAAAGCTTTATGTGTAATATTTTACCGAGTACTATAATGTTTTGCTAATATAAAAAAAATTGGTGAAAATAAATTATTATCTGTATAGGATAGTGAAGTTTCTTATAACAGTTTTTGCTCTGACTTATTGTAAATGAAACTTACATATTTAAATTACTTAAATAGTTTAAATTTTTGTTGAATTACAGGAACTCCTGTCAGCCATCATAACATGCCTCGTATCAGTTTCTGACTGCCACTCGCGCGCAATTGTGCAAGGAATGGAAACTGACCCGCCGCTACAGACTGCCCAGCGTATCCTTGAGCTATTATTGGCCGCACAAGAAGCGCCTGGACACTACCCGCTGCATGAGACTCGTTCAAACCTTGTATTTGGCTTCTGGTATACACTGCAGGTAAACATAATGTTAAGTGCGGGAGAAGTGAAAACGCCGTTTAGGATAAGAAATCAAAATATGTATTGTATTTTCCACGCACATGGCAAGCCTTACAAAAACATTGTTGAAATGGATATGTTTCTTCCCAGAGGTCATTTATACTCACTGAAGCCGCAGGTTGTTCTAAAATTGCGTTTGTCAACAGGTTTCCGACATCGAAAACCTACCTACAACTAACATAACTAATACTATAACTTACTACATCGAGATGCCACTGGTTGTGCAAACTGGATGTCTAATGCTACCAAAGAAAAAACCGGAATAGTTAATTATCAACAGTTTCAAAATGGACGTCAAAAAATTAGCACTTACGCAGTGGTTTAACGCTAAGCGGTGCTGAGAGTCGCGGGTTCTAATCCCGCCCGGATCAAGTATTTCTATGGTTTCGCCGCCATGGCGTTCTGACGTAATAGGGGCCTAAAACTCTACTAACTTCGACAACATGTAACTGTTCTAACTTAACAATTATGTGATTTATTTAACAAATCCTTTCTGTTATATGCTGCATCGTCAATATCGGCTGTGTACTGTATTTTTAGGGTTAGATATATTCCTATTTACATGGGGATCTCGTGACATTGCAACTAGCCTTAAAAAACAAATCTTTAATATGAATATGTTAGATTACAACCAATTATGTATTGCACAGATATTAGCCTCCGCCGTCCGCCGCTCGATAAGCAAATATACTTTAAACACTTAGATTTCGAAAAGTAATAATTACATTTAGTATAATTATTTTTCTTCTTAATTTCTTTGCTTAGGATGAAATAACAAACATGGCGGATGGCTCGCGGAAAATGAACCCCGTATGGCGAGAAGTGTTCTCTCGTCTGCTGATGGCACTAGTGGTCAAATCTGAAGCTCCTGCTGATGCCGCCCTCTCAAGAGACGATCTAGAGCTATTACGATGCTACAGACAAGACATATCGGATACTGTGGTATGTTTTTCATTATAAAGTAAGCAATCTTAGCATAATATGTTATTTCTCATAAGAAGCAGCTGTCTCGATTTAATTTGTGGCATTGAAAAGTTGTCAATGCAGTTGCGGTTAGCATTTGGGCCATGCATTGATAATGCTCTTTAAGTGTTATGTGCGGTTCCAATTTTGCGTGTTTAGTTTAGTTATTGGAACAAAGTTCCTTATCGGACGGTACGAATTTGACGGATGGGGGCTAGGCGAGAAAAAGCGTAAGATTTTTCTATCACGACCCCTTCTGACGTAGTGTAGACGGCCTTGGCGGCTATAAGGAAGCGAGATGGAATAATATCCATCTCCTCGCACTTTTCTTATCTTGTCATGAAAGAAATATTATTTTATTTTAATAGACGCTAGTAATTCATTTATTTGTATTTGTTAATCACAAATATAATACGTTTATCAATAATTATATACTACGAAAGGAACTTCGTTCCAACCGAGTGTTCCACGACACTCACGCATGTTTTTTATTTTGTTTGTATTTCTGATTCTGAGTATAAAATGTTCTCAGTGACGTTGGTGTTAGTTTAAATGACCAACTGCTGGTTCGAATTTACGTTTACTTTTGAAGACCTCGAGAACAGCACTTGCTGTTTCCCTTGATGTCTCGGCCTTTGACAGGGTTCGGCACGCTAGCCTTTTGAGCTCGTCCAATCCTATCGCGACAAACGCCGGAGTTCCTCAGGGGTCCTTTATATTTCGCAACTCTTTTCCTGCTGCATATTAATGATCTGCTTTTTTCCGGTATCTATGGATATATAGACAGCAGCACAGTTGTGGAGAGGTACCAGCTGAATGCTCGAGCCAGTCGGGATCAAATCCAGTCCGAAAGAAAACCTATGGTTGAGCATGCGAATTTCTCACTGCAGGCAGTATCCTAATGGGGCGATTCAACGCCTCCAAAACATAAGCGTGTCTTTTCACCGCTAATAGGAGCCCGCACATCCTGGCTCCTACTTTCCGGAATGTATCTTTGGAGTACACTGACAGCCTTGAGTTGTTAGTGGTTGAATTTTCTCCAAACCTCAACTATGGGCGGTTAATTGAGTCCAGGGCCAAAGCAGTCGCAAGGAAACTAGGTGTCCTTGCAAGGGTGCAAGGATGCGGCGGTACTTCACGCCGGGGCAGCTTCTTACCTTATTTAAAGCACAAGTTCGGTCGTGCATGAAGTAATGCTGTCACATATGGGCTGGTGCTGCAAAATGCCACCTAGCAGCGTTGAACTCAGTGGAGAGACGTGCTAAGAGGCACAATGGTAACCTTGATTTGGTTGAAACCAATCTTGCCAGCCTCGAGTGCACAGGGCGCAGAGGCGAGTGCGCAGGAATTACATGCTTTAATTCCTCCTCTCCTTTCTACCATCGGACAACCAGGCGGTCGGCGGGACTTCACCCCGTTGTTGTCGATATTCCACACATTAGAACCAATCGGTTTGCTTCATCTTTTGTAATGCGTAAAGCAAAGGAGTGGAATAATTTGCCGGCGTCTGTGTTTCCGTCCAAATACAATCTGGGCGTCTTCTAGGCAAGAGTCAATAGGCTTTTGTTACGCTAAGGCAGTGTGAATTACCATTTAGGGCTTCATCACCAGGTGTGATTATGGTCAAGCACTGGCTTATAATATGAAAAAAGGCGGGTGCGATGGATGGCGCGAGATAGAAGCTGTTGCTTGTTGTCTTATGCGAGCTCTGATTTACACAAAGGTGCAAGCTATAAAAGCATAAGGGGTAGATTGAAACCCGGAAATAGACTATTTGCAGTACTTTTATTACTATTGGATAAAAATAAACGAATTAAATAATCTTAGGAGGTAGCATCCATGGATGCAGGTGGCTCAGGACCGTGCTTTGTGGCATTCCTTGGGGGAGGCCTATGTTCAGCAGTGGACTTGTGAAGGGCTGTAATGATAGGAAGTAGCACACAAGTGGCTCGAACAGGCGTATTTAAAAATCCAAACAAGATTGTTTATTATGAAATCATCCTTTACAATAATTCGTTTAAAAACTTCTTCAAAATATTTTGATGCGTCACATTATGAAGTTTTTGGCAGGTTTTGACAGTGGCTTAGGCCAGCAAACAGTCGAAGAAGATAGTAAAGCGTCCAAGCAAACAATAACTTGAGGTTTCACATCACCATCGGAGCACGTTTTTCATCGTTTTTACTAATGGTTCGCATGATGTGTTGACGTTTAAAACACAAAACATTTAATATACAAATCAAATCGTATTGAATTCCACTTCAAACCACTATTTAAACATTATACAGGAGCAGAAATCTGTCGGCGGACAAGTTCCCGCCAAAAAACCTAAATAAAATCGTTATAATCCCCTGCAAGTCTGTTAACGTTTTTCGTATTTCTCGTTGGCTTTGCTATAAGTTGTAAAATGTGTGTGCAGATGTACTGCTACAGCATCCTGGGCGAGTGGTGTTGGGACACAGTGGAAGAGGCGTGCAGCTCGAGCGATTCTGAAGAACGCGTGGAGGCGGCGCTGCACGTGTTCGCGGCGCTGGCGGACGCGGCGCCGCCGCAGCGCGCGCCCCGAGCGCTCGCCGCGCTGCTGCGCCGCGCCGTGCGCGCCACCGCCGCGCGCTCCAAGCGCCTGCTGTCCACCGCGCTCGACTGCCTCGGTCAGTGACCCGTGCACTGCTCCAGTAGAGTAAATCGCCGTGCGCGCCACCGCCGCGCGCTCCAAGCGCCTGCTGTCCACCGCGCTCGACTGCCTCGGTCAGTGACCCGTGCACTGCTCCAGTAGAGTAACTCGCCGTGCGCGCCACCGCCGCGCGCTCCAAGCGCCTGCTGTCCACCGCGCTCGACTGCCCGGTCAGTGACCGTGCACTGCTCCAGAGTAACTCGCCGTGCGCGCCACCGCCGCGCGCTCCAAGCGCCTGCTGTCCACCGCGCTCGACTGCCTCGGTCAGTGACCCGTGCACTGCTCCAGTAGAGTAACTCGCCGTGCGCGCTCCAAGCGCCTGCTGTCCAACGCGCTCGACTGCCTCGGTCAGTGACCCGTGCACTGCTCCAGTAGAGTAACTCGCCGTGCGCGCTACCGCCGCGCGATCCAAGCGCCTGCTGTCCACCGCGCTCCACTGCCTCGGTCAGTGACCCGTGCACTGCTCCAGTAGAGTAACTCGCCGTGCGCGCCACCGCCGCGCGCTCCAAGCGCCTGCTGTCTAACGCGCTCGACTGCCTCGGTCAGTGACCCGTGCACTGCTCCAGTAGAGTAACTCGCCGTGCTCGCTACCACCGCGCGATCCAAGCGCCTGCTGTCCACCGCGCTCCACTGCCTCGGTCAGTGACCCGTGCACTGCTCCAGTAGAGTAACTCGCCGTGCGCGCCACCGCCGCGCGCTCCAAGCGCCTGCTGTCCACCGCGCTCGACTGCCTCGGTCAGTGACCCGCACTGCTCCAGAGTAACTCGCCGTGCGCGCCACCGCCGCGCGCTCCAAGCGCCTGCTGTCCACCGCGCTCGACTGCCTCGGTCAGTGACCCGTGCACTGCTCCAGTAGAGTAACCGCCGTGCGCGCCACCGCCGCGCGCCCGCGCCTGCTGTCCACCGCGCTCGACTGCCTCGGTCAGTGACCCGTGCACTGCTCCAGTAGAGTAACTCGCCGTGCGCGCCACCGCCGCGCGCTCCAAGCGCCTGCTGTCCACCGCGCTCGACTGCCTCGGTCAGTGACCCGTGCACTGCTCCAGTAGAGTAACTCGCCGTGCGCGCCACCGCGCGCGCCCAAGCGCCTGCTGTCCACCGCGCTCGACTGCCTCGGTCAGTGACCCGCACTGCTCCAGAGTAACTCGCCGTGCGCGCCCAAGCGCCTGCTGTCCAACGCGCTCGACTGCCCGGTCAGTGACCCGTGCACTGCTCCAGTAGAGTAACTTGCCGTGCGCGCTACCGTCGCGCGCTCCAAGCGCCTGCTGTCCACCGCGCTCGACTGCCTCGGTCAGTGACCCGTGCACTGCTCCAGTAGAGTAACTCGCCGTGCGCGCCACCGCCGCGCGCTCCAAGCGCCTGCTGTCTAACGCGCTCGACTGCCTCGGTCAGTGACCCGTGCACTGCTCCAGTAGAGTAACTCGCCGCGCGCCACCGCCGCGCGCTCCAAGCGCCTGCTGTCTAACGCGCTCGACTGCCTCGGTCAGTGACCCGTGCACTGCTCCAGTAGAGTAACTCGCCGTGCTCGCTACCACCGCGCGATCCAAGCGCCTGCTGTCCACCGCGCTCCACTGCCTCGGTCAGTGACCCGTGCACTGCTCCAGTAGAGTAACTCGCCGTACGCGCCACCGCCGCGCGCTCCAAGCGCCTGCTGTCCACCGCGCTCGACTGCCTCGGTCAGTGACCCGCACTGCTCCAGTAGAGTAACTCGCCGTACGCGCCACCGCCGCGCGCGCCCAAGCGCCTGCTGTCCACCGCGCTCGACTGCCTCGGTCAGTGACCCGTGCACTGCTCCAGTAGAGTAACTCGCCGTGCGCGCCACCGCCGCGCGCCCAAGCGCCTGCTGTCCACCGCGCTCGACTGCCCGGTCAGTGACCCGTGCACTGCTCCAGTAGAGTCACCAGCCGCGCGCCCAAGCGCCTGCTGTCCACCGCGCTCGACTGCCTCGGTCAGTGACCCGTGCACTGCTCCAGTAGAGTAACTCGCCGTGCGCGCCACCGCCGCGCGCTTCAAGCGCCTGCTGTCCACCGCGCTCGACTGCCTCGGTCAGTGACCCGTGCACTGCTCCAGTAGAGTAACTCGCCGTGCGCGCTACCGCGCGCGCTCCAAGCGCCTGCTGTCCACCGCGCTCGACTGCCTCGGTCAGTGACCCGTGCACTGCTCCAGTAGAGTAACTCGCCGTGCGCGCTCCAAGCGCCTGCTGTCCACCGCGCTCGACTGCCTCGGTCAGTGACCCGTCCACTGCTCCAGTAGAGTAACTCGCCGTGCGCGCCACCGCCGCGCGCTTCAAGCGCCTGCTGTCCACCGCGCTCGACTGCCTCGGTCAGTGACCCGTGCACTGCTCCAGTAGAGTAACTCGCCGTGCGCGCCACCGCCGCGCGCTCCAAGCGCCTGCTGTCCACCGCGCTCGACTGCCTCGGTCAGTGACCCGTGCTGCTCCAGTAGAGTAACCGCCGCGCGCTACCGTCGCGCGCTCCAAGCGCCTGCTGTCCACCGCGCTCGACTGCCTCGGTCAGTGACCGTGCACTGCTCCAGTAGAGTAACGCCGTGCGCCACCGCCGCGCGCTCCAAGCGCCTGCTGTCCACCGCGCTCGACTGCCTCGGTCAGTGACCCGCACTGCTCCAGTAGAGTAACCGCCGTGCGCGCCACCGCCGCGCGCCCGCGCCTGCTGTCCACCGCGCTCGACTGCCTCGGTCAGTGACCCGCACTGCCCAGAGTAACTCGCCGCGCGCCACCGCCGCGCGCTTCAAGCGCCTGTCCACCGCGCTCGACTGCCTCGGTCAGTGACCCGCACTGCTCCAGTAGAGTAACTCGCCGTGCGCGCCACCGCCGCGCGCTCCAAGCGCCTGCTGTCCACCGCGCTCGACTGCCCGGTCAGTGACCCGTGCACTGCTCCAGTAGAGTAACTCGCCGTGCGCGCCACCGCGCGCTCCAAGCGCCTGCTGTCCACCGCGCTCGACTGCCTCGGTCAGTGACCCGTGCACTGCTCCAGTAGAGTAACTCGCCGCGCGCTACCGTCGCGCGCCCAAGCGCCTGCTGTCCACCGCGCTCGACTGCCTCGGTCAGTGACCCGTGCACTGCTCCAGATTAACTCGCCGTGCGCGCTCCAAGCGCCTGCGTCCACCGCGCTCGACTGCCCGGTCAGTGACCCGTCCACTGCTCCAGTAGAGTAACTCGCCGTGCGCGCCACCGCCGCGCGCCCAAGCGCCTGCTGTCCACCGCGATCGACTGCCTCGGTCAGTGACCCGCACTGCTCCAGTAGAGTAACTCGCCGTGCGCGCCACCGCCGCGCGCTCCAAGCGCCTGCTGTCCACCGCGCTCGACTGCCTCGGTCAGTGACCCGTCCACTGCTCCAGTAGAGTAACTCGCCGCGCGCCACCGCCGCGCGCTCCAAGCGCCTGCTGTCCACCGCGCTCGACTGCCTCGGTCAGTGACCCGTGCACTGCTCCAGAGTAACTCGCCGTGCGCGCCACCGCCGCGCGCTCCAAGCGCCTGCTGTCCACCGCGCTCGACTGCCTCGGTCAGTGACCCGTGCACTGCTCCAGTAGAGTAACTCGCCGTGCGCCACCGCCGCGCGCCCAAGCGCCTGCTGTCCACCGCGCTCGACTGCCTCGGTCAGTGACCCGCACTGCTCCAGTAGAGTAACTCGCCGCGCGCGCCCAAGCGCCTGCTGTCCACCGCGCTCGACTGCCCGGTCAGTGACCCGTGCACTGCTCCAGTAGAGTGCTCCAGTAGAGTAACTCGCCGTGCGCGCCACCGCCGCGCGCTCCAAGCGCCTGCTGTCCACCGCGCTCGACTGCCTCGGTCAGTGACCCGTGCACTACCCAGTAGAGTAACTCGCCGTGCGCGCTACCGTCGCGCGCTCCAAGCGCCTGCTGTCCACCGCGCTCGACTGCCTCGGTCAGTGACCCGTGCACTGCTCCAGTAGATTAACTCGCCGCGCGCTCCAAGCGCCTGCTGTCCACCGCGCTCGACTGCCTCGGTCAGTGACCCGTCCACTGCTCCAGAGTAACTCGCCGCGCGCCACCGCCGCGCGCTCCAAGCGCCTGCTGTCCACCGCGATCGACTGCCTCGGTCAGTGACCCGTGCACTGCTCCAGTAGAGTATCTCGCCGCGCGCCACCGCCGCGCTCCAAGCGCCTGCTGTCCACAGCGCTCGACTGCCTCGGTCAGTGACCCGTGCACTGCTCCAGAGTAATCGCCGTGCGCGCCACCGCCGCGCGCTCCAAGCGCCTGCTGTCCACCGCGCTCGACTGCCTCGGTCAGTGACCCGTGCACTGCTCCAGTAGAGTAACTCGCCGTGCGCGCCACCGCCGCGCGCTCCAAGCGCCTGCTGTCCACCGCGCTCGACTGCCTCGGTCAGTGACCCGTGCACTGCTCCAGTAGAGTAACTCGCCGTGCGCGCCACCGCCGCGCGCTCCAAGCGCCTGCTGTCCACCGCGCTCGACTGCCTCGGTCAGTGACCCGTGCACTGCTCCAGAGTAACTCGCCGTGCGCGCCACCGCCGAGCGCTCCAAGCGCCTGCTGTCCACCGCGCTCGATTGCCTCGGTCAGTGACCCGCACTGCTCCAGTAGAGTAACTCGCCGTGCGCGCCACCGCCGCGCGCTCCAAGCGCCTGCTGTCCACCGCGCTCGACTGCCTCGGTCAGTGACCCGTGCACTGCTCCAGTAGAGTAACTCGCCGTGCGCGCCACCGCCGCGCGCTCCAAGCGCCTGCTGTCCACCGCGCTCGACTGCCTCGGTCAGTGACCCGTGCACTGCTCCAGTAGAGTAACTCGCCGTGCGCGCCACCGCCGCGCGCCCGCGCCTGCTGTCCACCGCGCTCGACTGCCTCGGTCAGTGACCCGTGCACTGCTCCAGTAGAGTAACTCGCCGCGCGCCACCGCCGCGCGCTCCAAGCGCCTGCTGTCCACCGCGCTCGACTGCCTCGGTCAGTGACCCGTGCACTGCTCCAGTAGAGTAACGCCGTGCGCGCCACCGCCGCGCGCTCCAAGCGCCTGCTGTCCACCGCGCTCGACTGCCTCGGTCAGTGACCCGTGCACTGCTCCAGAGTAACTCGCCGTGCGCGCCACCGCCGCGCGCTCCAAGCGCCTGCTGTCCACCGCGCTCGACTGCCTCGGTCAGTGACCCGTGCACTGCTCCAGTAGAGTAACTCGCCGTGCGCGCCACCGCCGCGCGCTCCAAGCGCCTGCTGTCCACCGCGCTCGACTGCCTCGGTCAGTGACCCGTGCACTGCTCCAGTAGAGTAACTCGCCGTGCGCGCCACCGCCGCGCGCTCCAAGCGCCTGCTGTCCACCGCGCTCGACTGCCTCGGTCAGTGACCCGTGCACTGCTCCAGTAGAGTAACTCGCCGTGCGCGCCACCGCCGCGCGCTCCAAGCGCCTGCTGTCCACCGCGCTCGACT
The DNA here is from genome assembly GCA_029286625.1 of Parnassius orleans. Classification (NCBI taxonomy): domain Eukaryota; kingdom Metazoa; phylum Arthropoda; class Insecta; order Lepidoptera; family Papilionidae; genus Parnassius; species Parnassius orleans. The sequence goes on along the minus strand of JAGSMP010000165.1, from coordinate 2,266,764 downwards.
GCCTCGGTTAGTGACTCGTGCACTGCTCCAGTAGAGTAACTCGCCGTGCGCGCCATTGCCGTCTTAATAGCATGCAAATAACTCCCTAAACTTAATAGAAGGCAGTTACTTCGATATTACAGATGGACACTTGCTTGGACAAATGCTGACGAATGTTTACATATTGTAGTGTATGTGTCTCTACCCTACTAGTAGTGTAAGAAATACATGTACTCTTAGGTTTAGTGATCAGTATAATTAAAGTTCTAGTAGCAACAACACGTCTCCTATTTATTAAAAACCTTCAACATTACATGGCGACCCTGCCAGGCGGTGCGCTGCGACAATGCAAGCGCACCGCCGGGCCTATTTAAAATTAAAAGGTGGGAATAAATATTGCTAAATTAAATAATGAAAACATGAGTAAAATGATTGACAATAAAGTAATATTATAACGGAATCGACGTAATACCGGACGTGACGGAAAATAAATAAATATGAATTCAAGAAGAGGCCACAATAACACAATAAGAATTTTATAGAAGCTGACTGAAAATTTAAAATATATCTATGAAGACAACTAACAAAGAATGAGGAAAATAAAATGTGGATTTTTTTATATAATGACAGAAGAACAAAATTCAAGAAACAACAGATTAATTTTTTTAAAAAAACGGTTGTACTTCAGCGAGCTTTATCCAGTAAAATATGAAAATTGAACCGAAAAGAAAAAAGAAGATATATAAGAGGTAACATCGCATCAGCGTTATTTTTATGCATTATATTTAATTATTTTATTATGTTTTAGACTATATTAAATAAAAAAGTAATGCATTAAATATTAAATGTACGGTATTTACAAGTAACTAGAAAATATTTGTCAGATTTTAACAATTTATAGTATTTTAGAAGATATTGTTTTATAGTATTTATTTAAATGTATACAATTTTGAAAAGGGTTTTATAAAAAAAATCGCAATTATTATAAGTTATAATCATTTCTCTTCTCTAAATGCATGGAAACCTTAAAGTAACTTTATTATTATATATAAATGTATGTTATATAACCTTTAATAAATAATCTTATAGTTAATATTACGTACTTAAAAATCTAAATTGTTCTTTTCAATGTTTAAATAAATTAATGTTTTGTTTATACAAACGTGATAGCTGTAATAGTGATAACCGATTTTTTTTTAAGTATACGATTTCTTAAATATCATAATTATAGCAATCCTCCATTTTTATATGTAAATTACGAGTAAATGTATTATTAAAGCTAATACATTTTTCGATATAAGTAAAAGTAATATAATTATAAGCGATGTAACTTCTGTGTCAGTTAGAAAATATTTAAAACTATCATTTTTATGTAATAAGGAATATAATAATTAAAATAGGTCTTAGTAGTAATGTTTCTTAACAAAATTAAACAAGGACATAAAAAATTGACTGACAAATATATTACCTTCAATATTAAAAAGTATATATTTAAAAGGTGTGAAAAGTGAGAGAAGGGATGTTCAAAAGTGTGAATACGAATTATTGAATTGCTAAGTTTCGTCAATATTGGATTGATCACCCAAATATTTGATGTTGCTTAAACTACTGGTATTGAATCCATTATGAGCGAGAATTATGCAAGTTAGTATATGGAAGTGGAGCATGAAAGTATATAAAAGTTACCGATACAGTCAAGTAGATAACAACAGGTACTATAAAGATAAAGAAGGAAATAAGATTTATGAAGAGAATAGAAATAAAACAAAAGTTGACCTTGATAAATAAATATTGGAGAGATACGGGAACGTCCATCACTGGTGTAGCATATAGTCCTCGAGCAGGGTATGTTTCCATTATTGGATGATAAAATCGGAAGTAACGGGTACTAGGGAACAATACCTTCAGTACAAGTGATGTGAACGAGTTTACTCATATTAGTACTGTTGGGGACCAGAGAAGTCTTAAATTTGTTACCCTTGGTAATGGTACATAGAGGTCACATCCTTCATTGGATCATAGTGTGAACTTAGTTTTCCTCAGTGACAATTGTTGGAGTCCTTTTATAATGACTTAAACGAAGACCTCAAGGTTGTGCGCACAACCCAAGGTACACTATAACCTTGATATAGTATAAAAAAGTTTATGTACCAATAAAATGAAAGTAATGTAATGAAAATGTAATATAATACCCAAGTAAATAAATATATGTATAAAGTACCGCGTGATATATATCATGAAGTTAAATATAAATAAAGTGAATTAAAACCCGATTCCGATATCAAATTAATAAAGCTAGCTAACATAAATAATTTTAAAAAAGTACGTACAACAATTATAAAAAAAGGCCTGACAATCGAAATCAAAGGAAATGAGAGTAGTATTAGTATGAAAATAATTAACGTGCAGGGCATGTCAACAATTAAAATGAGGTAATAAGGGATCCCGCCCAAATCTAACAACCACACGTAAAAAAAAAATCTAATAAATATACATTTTCGCTAAGATATATTTTATATCAATTTACATAATTGTTTCATAATTTCAATAACTCTACCCTAAATTTCTTTATTAGTAAACAAAGAAAACATAAAATTATTTGTTTATGTAAAATTTGTAAAATTTTGAACTAAATTTGGTTTATATATTGCTTATTAAAATCACGTCGAAACAGTATCGGATCGCTATTATTATAAGTTTCATAGTGTAATAGTTTTTTCTTTTATTCCAAAATTATGTTATTATATATACTTAAAATACTTATAACAACAAATACAACATATATTTTGCTATACAAACTTATATTTGTGTAATAGCCTATTTTTTATTTATGTTTCAAATAAGATAAACATACTACACTTAGAAGACATGAAATCTTAAAAAAGGTAATAATGCGTTTCGACTATTAATGACAAATAGCATATACCTATTATAAATACTTGATAATGTATGTAATAGTATTATAACAATGCAATGTAATAATCTTAACTACATTAATAAAAAAGTGTTTAATACTATAATTTTCAGATACATGTTAAGTATATTCATAATAAAATATTTTGTAAGTTTTGTTGAAATTAGGTGCCTATGTCATACGATGAAATCGCAAACGTTCCATAAACGTACTTTTGAATTTAAAACAATAGTGTCACAAATCGCTTACGCGGCTGGGAATTGTATGTATTTTGATCTGTCTCTTGTTATGTGATTATGTTATTGTTACTGAAAATGATTACGTTGCTTTGACTTCTTGTTCTGTTAGTCTTAATATGAAATGTAATTTTTTTTCGCTTTTATATTGATTGTACTTTAAAATTAAGCTTTTAATTTTATAATCCATTATTTTCCAGGAAAATAGTTTTAATATTTAACTTATTTATGTAGTACATGAAAATAATTTCTTTATAACGATTTTGAAACCCTAAGTTTACAATTAATTAATTCATTGTGAGCCTCATTCTCTCTGACAGCAAATGATGTACCCAAATGATATAAGAGACTACTTATATACTTATATGATATAAATTTGTAAAAGACGTGAAAAAAATATATAGCTAAGTTACAGAATACGTAATTATAAATGAAACTATTGAAAGAAATAATACATGGGTAAAAGTTATGAAATAGGTAAAGAAAATTGTCGGTGGTTAGCATATCCACATAAAAGAAGCCTAATCAGCTGAGAATTTGGAAAATCTAATAACCGATTAATTTTTTAAGGTTCGGATGCGATTAAATGCGGATTGAGTTTATGTATCGTTAATCACCAACTTAACATATTACTTAGTGGAAAACTTCAAATAAAATAAAGTTTTAAGCAAACATTTCACTTATAAATAAAATATCATATTATCATATAATTCTATGCATATTATATTATACTCAAATAAAGTATATCGGTACATTAAGTAGACGCTTATACAGTTATTTAAAACATAATACAAGTATTTGCCATAAAGACAGTGTAAAAAAAAATAATAATATCGTGAATCATTCTATTAAAAATATTTTGAAATAGTTCTTAATAACAGATTGTTTTGTTAAACTTAATACTGAATCTCATATAGCAAAAGATTCCAAAAACGTATATGGAAACGGCATTCATAATAAACATGAATCGCTCGCGCTGTAAGAACACAAGCGATCTAATTATTGACCACAAGTTTTATGTTTTTAATTCGTTACCAATTATGGCGAATGTTATCATCGGTCGAGATCTTTTAAGAAAATTTAGATCCGTTTTGCATTTTGATTCGAATATTTTAATATTAAATAATCACCTAGGTAGATTATATAGCCTATTTCAAACACTTGTAACAATTCCTTGGCAAGTTTTTTCTTTATGCATCGGTAATGTAATAAGGGGTTAAGAAACTTATAGTTTGTGTTGAATGGCAAGGATTGTATAATTTATTCAGAGATTTGACCGATAAAAATAAATTCAGTGACTGTTTTATACACATTGGTTAGAGTAAATTGAAATAAATTGTAAAATTAACTTATTTCAGCAATGAAAAATTTTAGAATGTTAATAGGTAAAGCACAAGATCTGGAAGATAATTAGCTATTTCAGTGATAGTCGGGTGCGCAACTGAGTATTATGTAAATTCTAAAAGTCAATGAGAACTTTTCGTAAACATCAAGGTTTTGGATAAAAAGTACATAATATAATATGATGTCAAGTTAAATGCAAAACGATATATACGAGTATACTTGATCATACTGTACGCGAGATGTCTGCGTGAAGTTGTAGTGTAACGCTAATAAATAAATATAAGAAATAATAATTATGGGTAAAAGTTAACCAAGAATTAAAGAAAATTTTTTAAATGTGGGAGTGATCCGAGCGCTCCATATATAAAATGAATAAACAATAAAATAATTACACGGCTGTAGACCCGTGAAAATATAAAACTGGGATTCAAAAAGAGAAGTATAGATTAAACGAGGAACTATAGTTTATGTAATAAATCTGGAGAGAAAATATTTTTTTTAATATATATGGTATGATATGATATGTGATAAGTTCGTGCTAACGTGTTGTTGTAACGTTGGTTAGTACCAAAATACGACAGGTTAATGACGTACAAAACAAAAAGGTAAACGAAATAAAATCGCATGCGTATCCTGGACTGACTTAATAATATGTATAATCTGATCATGATCATGAGGTTATAATCTCTTTTATATAAAATTAATTATATTTTGTTTAACTACTTTATTTTACTCAATTTAGAAATTATATAAATTTAATGCCTAAGTAACATTGTATTTTATTTCAAACTTATTATTATGATATAATAAGATTCAGGGTTCATATGATATATAAATCTATCTTTTTATTATATGTATCAAGAAACTGAAATGTAAAAAAAGTAAATGGAGAACATTTCTTTTTTAAGTATCGGGGAGGTGTAGTGTATGTGTCTCTACCCTACTAGTAGTGTAAGAAATACATGTACTCTTAGTTTTAGTGATCAGTATAATTAAAGTTCAACAACACGTCTCCTATTTATTAAAACCCTTCAACATTACAATATTAATGTTTTAGCTATTCACCACCTAAAGTTATATGAATATTATTCTAATTACAGGAGGCTACGCTTCATGGCTCGGCTCGATAGAAACTCTCGAAGGCAGCGAGCTGGCGCGCGAATGTATAACCGCGGCAGGCTCGGCGCTACAGCGCTGTCCAGCACCCGCCGCGCTAGCTTTACGTAAACTTTGTATAGAATGCAGCTCTCAAGCCGCTTTGTTGGTTGGTGACATAGTGAGCGCCGCACAGGTGAGTAAATTTTTTTCATGAGTTTGAGATATTTAAATAAATGCTTATTAATTATAGTAGCGCACGGTGTATTGTGCATTCCTTGGAAGAGACCTATAAGTTTATTGCTGAACTCTCATATGAGAGTTCGAGCTAATTACTATGATTCGTGTTTCTGTCTTCATACAATCCTTGTCCGTATATTCAATTTATCCTACCTGTCACCCAGAGGGGTAGGCAGAGACTACGGACTTCCATTTGGCGCGATCCTAACAAACCTCTCGCTTCTTTCGATCGATTTTCTTATCGTCAATTTGATCAATAAACTACCGTCTAGCGCATCCATTGTCGACTTTGCCACTTACTTCTGCAGCATTAATTTGCTTTGTCAATATATTTTTTTATAGAATAAGGGTGACAAACGAGCACACACTCCACCTGATGGTAAGTGGATACTGTGGCCCATAGACATCTACATTTATCCTCAATTAAGAATCAAAATGCAGATGCGTTGTCACCCCTGAGTCTGAGTCTGAGTCTGAGCCTCGTTTCCAGTAAAAAGGGTCTCTAGTTCTCTACACTTACCATACGAAACACAGCAACATTAAGCTGCTATTTTACGCTAGTATTCTGTGAGAGCGTGGTCCTACCCCGGTCGACCCGACCCATTCGTGCTGCAACTACAATATAGCTGCAGCATGGCTCTACCACGTACAAAAAAAAATGACTTAACGTTGCCGTTAACGGCTAACCCGCATTCGATGTCTTTCAAAGTTTCCAAACAACTGTCCATAAACAGATTGCTCAACCACGAGTAAGCCGCACAACTTTTTTCACACCTTTATAGATGCCAAACCAGTCCGTGAAGGCCTCATTGATCCTAGTGCGATTAGTGGAGGCCCTATAAAGAGATTTTAATACCTGTATCAGCCTAGCGCTCAACCCAAACGTGGCCAGCGTTTGCTATAAAGCAACCCTATCCATTCAATCATAGACCTTTTCCAAGTCTATCAATGCACAGAAAACTTTCTGGTTTTTGGCTAAAAAATTATCTGTGATCGCGTGCATAAGAGCTGATCCGCACACCCCACCTTTCTAAATCCAGCTTGTACACTACGCACTACAAGCCACTACTTCCTCTCCAGCCCTCAGCATTTCTAATGATACCTTATCATACTCAGCTGCCTTACCCGCTTTCGTGATTTTCAATGCTTTCATTATTTCATCCGTTCTTATCTCGCTACCACCTTCCTTTTCTTTCGGTGTTTCTAGTTCATTTACTTCAGATGTCTTCTCACACTTAAACACGCTTTCGAATATTGCTACCATATTATATTTAAACTGTAGATTTCATCATTTAAAATACAGCCATCCCCGTCTCACACAACATTCATTTTAGTCTGTTCTTACTTCGCTGGCAGGTCTGACGAGTTTCTAGAACATTTTGATATTTGTCTGGAAATTATCAGATATTTTTCTATCATTCTTTCCGTTTTTCTTGCTTTTTCCTTTCTACTACGTCTTTTACTGTCTTATTAAAACGACTAAAAACTGCCTTTCTTCTTTCAATATCATTACCTATACAGCAAGAATTACCAGCTTTAGTCGATAGTAGGTACATTTAGCCATGCTCCCTGTGCTTTGACTTTCATTCGTACTCTATTATCCGACCATAACGTATTAATATATTGTCATTATTTATCTTACTTATGCCACAAAGTTTAGTTGCTGAATTTTGCCACAATGTTGCCGAATTTTGACTGAAAAATTTTGACAGCTCCTTAGAGGCAAAGCCTCTATGGAGCTGTCAAAATTTTTACCTATTTTGGTAGGGTTGGCACAGGAGGATAAAATTAAATAAACAAAACGTTTATCCGCTTTTTATTATATACTTAAGATAGATTTTTTTTTACAAACTACTTATTCAAAATATTTTACTTTTATAATTTTTGTTCTTTAACAATTTGTTATGCCATTTAATTAAATTGAAAATTCTAAAACTAATGGAAACTTATCACTTAATTTTAAAAAGTCTTTAGTTACACTATCTAAATCATATTTTTATGTTTTTTTTTTGCTTCTCGAAGTTCAAGTGATAGTTTCCTCTTTCTTGAAGTGTCCGCTAAAAGCTGAAGTGCCATTTGCGCTGATCTATTTTCACAAGTTTGCTTATCATCCGTCTGAATGCTGCGAGATGTTTGATCTTCCAAGATATCTTTTTTAGGATTATTTGAACTTTAAGATAATATGTAAAGAATCGAAGTTATAAAAATAACTATTCAATCACTTATAGGTAGGTAGGTACTACGTTTTCTTTCAATGTTGAGGTATATGTATGAGGTATCTATCTACCACAATAAAATAATAAATTATAGTCAAGTTACTACTTACCTAGTGGAGTCTTTTGATAATTCAAAAATGATATATTTTTATTTGTTCTATTATTGTTCATACACACAGTGGAGTAACCCATATTTACACTTTTTATATTTCATTAGATACGAATTATTATTTAAAAAATAAAATTTGACACTTATTATGTTTTACATCACCCGGAGTTTGAGCACTGGCCGAGCCGGTTTAAAGCAGTTTCTCTCTATACGTGACGAGCCGCCAGTGCTTACGCAAACATGGGCCTCAAGCTTGTAGTAGTGCACCTATCATAGCGCGTTTTTTTTTTGTTTTTTTTTTTTCTGAAAGTGTACGCTGTTGGCCCTGTGGCCTTGACAGTCATCGAAACGGGACTGCAGTCCCGAGGCACATCGACCCCTTCTTTCGGAGTGAGGCTCCTCAGCTAGGAGGGGGCCGATGATCTGCGGCCCTCCAATGGAGGTACGAACTCGGCTTGAACCACTATCACATTGTCGGTTACGGGTCGCAAAGCTAAAAACGCCCCGTATCACGGGTGTTTAACCTCGTGTACGGGGTGTGTTTGTGACCTCGCGTTCGCCGGCGAACGTGGTGTGCCCTAGTGTTCTGTATTAGAGTAGTGTCTGAGTGTGTGTGTGTGTGTGTTATTAGCAGAAGTGATCTCGTCGTCGGGATCAAGAAGAACGGTCTTAGGACGTCTCCTATGGGGGGCAGCATCCCTCACTGGGGAGTGCGAGCCCGTCTCATTTACCAACGGACTGATGTGCTCTTTTATCGAATCGAAGTAGCGCGTTTGTATGAAGCTTGCCTCTGTATGGTACGATTTCTTTACTCATGTGACCGTGTTCAATTTTTATAAAATTATTTTTATCAATAATTGCAATTAAGTAGATTTACAGAGGTCCAAAAAGTTAGAAAGTACAACAACGTCGCCTTAAGCTCTAGATAATATGTAGAATGTAGCAAATTTTCTATAGCATAACATTGTACAGCATTATTTTTTTACGGACACGTCCACACTATGTTATACTATAATAGTATTGGATTGCTTGCTTATTAAGTAATACATATTAGCAAGTATTTATTGTTATATAATATTTTAACCATGTAATAGTGGTGTTAGAATATCCATTAACTCATATCGTCCCTTGGGTGTCGTAGGAGGCGACAGCATCTTCCTGACAACAACCTAAAATAATAACAAAATTGCGGTCGCCAATCCGCTACCAAGCGTGACAACTATGTCAAAATCTCCACTATGAAGCAACCTATGGGGGAGGCCTATGTTCAGCAGTGGACTTTTGTAGGTGAAATAGATAATAGATATAATATTTGGTATGTTGTAGCAAAGCGCGGAGGGTAGGTCGGAGAATTCGTGCGGCGGCAGCTGGCGGGCGCGGCAGGCGCGGCGCTGGGCGCGGCCGAGCCGGTCGCCGCCGCGCCGCTGCTGCACGCGCTCGCGCACTCGCTGCTGGCGGAGCTGCACGCACAGGTACCTGCAGCCGCAACAAGCTCGCCGGCCGCTGCTGCACGCGCTCGCGCACTCGCTGCTGGCGGAGCTGCACGCACAGGTACCTGCAGCCGCAACAAGCTCGCCGGCCGCTGCTGCACGCGCTCGCGCACTCGCTGCTGGCGGAGCTGCACGCACAGGTACCTGCAGCCGCAACAAGCTCGCCGGCCGCTGCTGCACGCGCTCGCGCACTGCTGCTGGCGGAGCTGCACGCACAGGTACCTGCAGCCGCAACAAGCTCGCCGGCCGCTGCTGCACGCGCTCGCGCACTCGCTGCTGGCGGAGCTGCACGCACAGGTACCTGCAGCCGCAACAAGCTCGCCGGCCGCTGCTGCACGCGCTCGCGCACTCGCTGCTGGCGGAGCTGCACGCACAGGTACCTGCAGCCGCAACAAGCTCGCCGGCCGCTGCTGCACGCGCTCGCGCACTCGCTGCTGGCGGAGCTGCGCGCACAGGTACCTGCAGCCGCAACAAGCTCGCCGGCGCTGCTGCACGCGCTCGCGCACTCGCTGCTGGCGGAGCTGCACGCACAGGTACCTGCAGCCGCAACAAGCTCGCCGGCCGCTGCTGCACGCGCTCGCGCACTCGCTGCTGGCGGAGCTGCACGCACAGGTACCTGCAGCCGCAACAAGCTCGCCGGCCGCTGCTGCACGCGCTCGCGCACTCGCTGCTGGCGGAGCTGCACGCACAGGTACCTGCAGCCGCAACAAGCTCGCCGGCCGCTGCTGCACGCGCTCGCGCGCACTCGCTGCTGGCGGAGCTGCACGCACAGGTACCTGCAGCCGCAACAAGCTCGCCGGCCGCTGCTGCACGCGCTCGCGCACTCGCTGCTGGCGGAGCTGCACGCACAGGTACCTGCAGCCGCAACAAGCTCGCCGGCCGCTGCTGCACGCGCTCGCGCACTCGCTGCTGGCGGAGCTGCACGCACAGGTACCTGCAGCCGCAACAAGCTCGCCGGCCGCTGCTGCACGCGCTCGCGCACTCGCTGCTGGCGGAGCTGCACGCACAGGTACCTGCAGCCGCAACAAGCTCGCCGCCGCTGCTGCACGCGCTCGCGCACTCGCTGCTGGCGGAGCTGCACGCACAGGTACCTGCAGCCGCAACAAGCTCGCCGGCCGCTGCTGCACGCGCTCGCGCACTCGCTGCTGGCGGAGCTGCACGCACAGGTACCTGCAGCCGCAACAAGCTCGCCGGCCGCTGCTGCACGCGCTCGCGCACTGCTGCTGGCGGAGCTGCACGCACAGGTACCTGCAGCCGCAACAAGCTCGCCGGCCGCTGCTGCACGCGCTCGCGCACTCGCTGCTGGCGGAGCTGCACGCACAGGCCTGCAGCCGCAACAAGCTCGCCGGCCGCTGCTGCACGCGCTCGCGCACTCGCTGCTGGCGGAGCTGCACGCACAGGTACCGCAGCCGCAACAAGCTCGCCGGCCGCTGCTGCACGCGCTCGCGCACTCGCTGCTGGCGGAGCTGCACGCACAGGTACCTGCAGCCGCAAAGCTCGCCGGCCGCTGCACGCGCGCCGCGCACCGCTGCTGGCGGAGCTGCACGCACAGGTACCTGCAGCCGCAACAAGCTCGCCGGCCGCTGCTGCACGCGCTCGCGCACTCGCTGCTGGCGGAGCTGCACGCACAGGTACCTGCAGCCGCAACAAGCTCGCCGGGCCGCGCTGCACGCGCTCGCGCACTGCTGCTGGCGGAGCTGCACGCACAGGTACCGCAGCCGCAACAAGCTCGCCGCCGGCCGCTGCTGCACGCGCTCGCGCACTGCTGCTGGCGGAGCTGCACGCACAGGTACCTGCAGCCGCAACAAGCTCGCCGGCCGCTGCTGCACGCGCTCGCGCACTCGCTGCTGGCGGAGCTGCACGCACAGGTACCTGCAGCCGCAACAAGCTCGCCGGCCGCTGCTGCACGCGCTCGCGCACTCGCTGCTGGCGGAGCTGCACGCACAGGTACCTGCAGCCGCAATAAGCTTGCCGGCCGCTATAAGGAAGACTGATAAGAGTGACTACATTTTGGTAAAAAGTTTGGAAACCCTGAAAAAACTTTTTTTAATTAATCTGTTTTTGAAGACTGATAAGAGTGACTACATTTTGGTAAAAAGTTTGGAAACCCTGAAAAAACTTTTTTTAATTAATCTGTTTGTTCATTTCTTATCTTATTGTCTTTTATGTGGTACGGTTTTTTTATAAGATACGATACGTTAAAATGGTATTATCAAAACTGTAGTGCCCTTAAGACGAAAACACACGGTTTTTATAATCAAATATTATGTAACAACTATGAATTAATAATACTCACTCAGACTTGGCTAAATGATTCTGTTTCGAGTAGTGAACTTTTTGATCCTAGATATGTAGTTATTTACTACTACAGAAGAGATTTTGTTTTGCCAGTAGTACCAAGAAAGAGGGAATGAGGGGGGGGGGGATTTAATAACAGTATCTAGGAAATTAAAATCAAAGCGTATGAACGCTTGGAAGTCGGATGGAAGATCTATGGGTTTTAGTCGATGCGCCAGCATCACACTCTATTGATCAAATTGCCTTTTGTGTCATTTATTTACCATCTCCTGTAAAAAGTGTTACTTATGATAAATTTTATGACACTTGTACTAGCGTCCTGGAAGAACAGTGTCTACATTGTATAGTAGATGATTTTAATCTATTTGTTAGATGGGGATACTGCAAATTATGAGCTTTCCACTGTTAGTCAGTCATATATTGATTTTTTAAACGTTAATGATTTGAAACAATACAGTCCAATAAAAAATAAGAGTTTAAATAGAACACTTGATTTGGTTATTTCAAATTTCCCTAACTGTACGGTGGAACAGGTACTTTGCCCATACATTACAATATTGAAAACGTACAATTAAATTTCTACAGGGCTGACTATGATAGTATTTGTAAAGAATTAGCGAGTTGTGAGTTGTAATTGGGCTTGACGAGTTGACAGATATAAATGATATACTACAAATTTTCTACCAGAAAATTCGAGATGTTATCATAAAATTTGTCCCCAATAAATCGTCAAAGAAAGACAACTACCCACCTTGGTTTGATCGGAATCTAATTAGAACACTAAAAGAAAAGTATAAAATTAGATGTCCGCACAAGGAATATAAAAATCTTAGAGATGAGCTTGAACTGCAATTGCTAGTCTATGCGTTATAACGCTAAACTGTAAGCTGTCACCCGCAAATGCTTATAGCATGGTGCGGGTGACAGCTTACAGTTTAGCGTGTCTAGAGATGGAACAATGTTAAATCGATTTAAAAAGGCGATTAACGATACACGAAACAAAGCAAGAATTATCGATTAGTTATCGATAAAAAAATTAAAACCGGAACATATATTTCTTTATAAATAAATTACAACGTATGTAAATTTTAGTAACAGTTTAATACAAATTATGAAATTATAGTTACCCATATATTATACTATGTCTTAATTTAAAAATAAATTATCTTTTATTTTATGTTTATGTTAGTGTTGCCAGGAGCAGTGGGTCAAATATCGTGACAGAAGGTAAAAATAATTGAGAATTTTGTTTACAAATCTAATAAAATAAAAAACAGGTTCTTGTAGCCATTTTGGCCGCCATGAGTTATGCTAAAGTCTTTTTGACACAATGCGCAATGTGCTTTATATTTATTTTTTGGGAATTTATCGTCCAAATATCGGCAAAACTGCATATTCGTCCATGTGCCTTTTTCTTTTTCGGCAAATCAGAACTTGTTAAACGATTAGTTTTCGTTGCAGACTCTGAATTTTCTGAATGACTATTTTGGTAATAATGGCTTAAACATAAAAGATAGATATATACTGTCGCGGACTTTTTTGTAGAACTATTTAGGAGAAACAATTCCACCATACATTGTATTTGTGTCTTACAGTTTTTGCACCGCACGCCAAAATAGCTCGCAGATGACAGATTTTTTTCCGACTTATTTAACATATTATGATCAATTATATATTTTGATCAATTTACACAATATCTTTATTAATTATAGCCTATGTGTTGGTCTGATGTATGAGCTATATTATTGTAGTTTCATTAAAATACATTCAGTATTTTTGCGTGGAATAGTAACAAACATCCATACATGCTCACAAACTTTCTATATTATAGTAGGATAGGATTAGTAGGATGTCACTTTATTTATTGTAAAACAACAGTACCTACAACCGCTTCAAGAAATTGACTAGTGGAAGAACTAACCCACAAGACTATTGCATTTTACTAAATGTACTTATATCTAAACCGCAGCATGTAAGTTAGGTACTGTACTAATTACTAGTAAAATAATTAAATAATAAATAATGGTCGAATTGTCGACGTCGATGCATAGCGTGACTGAGCGGGCGGCATCACTCGGCGAGAGAAAAAACGAAACAGCATGAATGATATCTGTATCTCGTCGACACAATACGCGTAAAGTTTAAAACTTTGATGTTGACTGATGACAAACCCTGACTAAATGTCAGAGTTTGGTGAGAAAATATGAAATGTCAAAGATAAAATATTTAAATGTAGTATTAACATATTTACATTTTATGATATATGTATAGAATACGTTTTATATATATATATATATATATATATATATATATATATATATATATATATATATATATTCTGGTTTATTCAAACTTCGTTACCTTTTTTCTCATTATTAGTTTACTTTTGTTGTATTTCTTCCATATGTTTATCTCTGCTTAGCCTAATGGTTACAGAGATAAACATATGGGAGAATGGGAGAGAATGCCTTAAGGCATTAAGTCCGCCATATGTACGATTTTTCTTTTGTACAATAAAGTTTAAATAAATAAATGTATTCATTTTTGTTGTCATAATTATCGATCAAAGTACAGACTAAGGAGCTTAGTAAATAATCAGGACATTTGGCGTCCCGATCAAGGGTGAATCGGGACGTGTTACCAGACCCCTGAAAATTGGGACGTCCCGCGCAAATCACATCTGGCAACACTAATGTGTTTAAACTATGCTAGTGCGTAGCACTTTGTAAGAAGCACAGTGTACCTATTGACAGTTTTGTAATTTCCAGTTGAGTTTAAATTGCTTTTACTTTCGATGATTGAGTTTTTTGTTGTGTTTTGTTAAGTTAATTTTTGCTATTTGTTGAGTTTGTTTATTAAAAATGACAAAACGAACAATAAAAATGTTAAGGCGAGTGAAGCGGAGGGGTTAGTCATTTGCCTTCGAGATTACTTTAAGCGAGAACAACAAAATGGCGGAATAAATATAAAATTATTAAATCTTTTTTTAATTTTACCACTTTCTCTATTTATTTATTTATTTGATTTTGTACATGATTCGTAAGCAACTTAAATTTAGTATACATGATGAATATGACGGTATTGCACCACACATACTAAAATATAATTATCTTACTTATTTTTTGCAATCGTATTCGCTTGACAGTTTTTACATCCGATTATGAGGCACATCTCCAGTAATTAAAAAAAAATTAAAGTTAGTAAGCATAGTACGTAACTTCGTACGCAAGTGAAATAGATAAAAATTTTATAATTTTATAAGTAAGAGAAACTACATTAGGTACAACTGATAGTCTTAACAGAATAGACAAAATTAATAAAAACAAATTCAGTGTTATTAAGTTACGTTTTAGTGACCTGTCAACCTGTCATCCGCACCATGCTACAACGCAAAGACTAAGTAAAAGATGTGCGCATATGGCCACAAATTGCTACAATAATTATATAAAGGTAACAGAGAGTGATATAGCAAAAAAAAAAACTATTTTGGTCCTTTGTCATCAATGACTGACGGAACGACAGTAACTTCTGATGGAGTGGTTTGCGAACTTTTTTCTTCACACATTTCATCCGTGTACTCTGAGAATACTGAATGTACTAAGCAAAATTATGTTTATGGCCATTCGGAGTCCTTGACATCTATAGAAATTAATAGCCTTCACCTAGCACAGCTGATAATAGATCATGATACCCTATTAAATAAATTAAAAGACGTCAATTGTAATAAAGGGGCAGGTCCTGATGTAAACCCTCCAGTGTTTGTAGTCAGATGTGTTGAACACCACTTTTAATTATATTCAATCTTCCTCTTTGTACTGGGCAATTTCCTACAGAATGGAAAATAGCTAAAATTTTCCGATTCATTAAACGAGTTGTAAGGATTATGTAAAAAATTTCAGGCCGATCTCTATACTATCAATCTTTGCTAAATTATTTGAGTCATCTTAGTTGAGACATCTTTACTTAACCACTAACCAACATGGTTTCGTTAAATCTAGGTCCATGAGCACTAATTTGGTACATAGTTAACGTAATATATACCGCTTTTAGCAAAGCATTTGATCGGGTCCCACATGATATATTGGTTCGGAAGTTAGCTGCCTATGGTATTACTGGTAGTTTCTTAAATTGGCTAAAATCATATTTATATGACCGAGCGTTTTTTGTACTAGTGAATGGATATCAGTCAGACTTAAAAAAGTATAAATTCTGGTGTGCCCCAAGGGTCACATCTCGGACCGATTCTGTTTAGAGTGTTTGTTAATGAAATACCAGAATTGATGAAAAATTCATTCAAAGATCACCTCATTTCCAGGGATTATTTCCATATATTTCTGATGATAAGTGGATGCTGTGGCATATATGCAACTACATCTATCCTCAAGAATCAAAATCCAGATGCGTTGTCATGCCTGAGGACCAAGATGGAATGCCTTGTTTTCAGTTAAAAGAGTCTCCTCCGGTTCTCTACACACACAGCATCATTGAGCGTTGTTTTACGCTGGTATTCTGTGAGAGCGTGGTGCTTCCCCAGTTGAGTCGACCCATTCGTGCTACAACCATAATATAGCTGCAGCGTGGCACTAGCACGTCAAAAATGTTGTAGATTCTCTGCAACTAATGCCGAGCCCTTTTATTCTCCCTCTTACATTATTATTTTGTATTCGTTTTACTTTTTTTACGCTTTGCTACGATTGGTTACCTAATGAATAAATATTTTATAATATTTTTTTATTAATTAGCTTCATATATGCTACAATCAAAACTGATATCCGGTCAAAACCACTTTAGACTGTAAAAAATCAGGCAAAAGTAGTTTTGACTAAGGCCGTTGGTCAAATCCACTTTTAACTGCAAAAATACTGAGTAATAGTGATTTTGACCAAATTACATCGGTCAAAAGTGGTTTTGACCATCAATGTTAGTTAAAACTTCTTTCGACTTATACTTTTTAAATTTCTGAAATTAAAAGGCTACCCCAGCCGCACCTTAACCTACTGTTACTGATATTGCGAGTTCTGGCCGATGGTCTGAAGTTTAAATCGGACAATACGACTTTTGACTCAGAACGTTGGTTAAAACCATTTTTGACTGAGGGCATCGGTCAAAACCATTTTTGCCTGATTTTTGCAGTCAAAATTGGTTTTGATCGGTTATGAGTTTTGACTGTGACATATGCACTGAAATGTATATATGTAGGCGGTCTTAATGCCTGTAGCATTATCTACCAGTCTACAGTGAATTTAAACTGTTCTCGAATCTACTTAATCACACACAAACAATTTTACCAAAATCTGTCCAGCCGTTCAGTCACATACATATGGACAGAAGAATTATATATGTATATAAAGATTACTACTAAACATTAGGCATTTAAGCTGCTATTTTAAGCTAGCTAGTATTACGTGACAGCGTGGTCCTTCTCCGATGGAGTTGTATCTGTACTGTGCCTATGATATATGTGCGGCGTGCACCATGTTGATGTTGAGACATGTTATGTGCTAGGCTGCGGAGCCTGAGAACGCGAGCTGCGGCGCGGAGTGCTGCGGCGCGCTGCTGAGCGCACTCGCGGCGGCGCCGGCGCTCGCCCTAGAATTGTTCCAAGCGCTGCTGCCTGTGCTTAAACTGTTCCCGCAACACGCGCCCTTACTACAGGTAACGTTCTCACTTCGAACGCTCCAAACGAACCTCTCGAAACACGAGATCGGTCCCGTGTTAATCATTTTATTTTTTAATTATTTATCTATAAAAATTGCGGTAGTACTTCAGCTGCTTACTCTATATAAATCACAAGTCCGGTCGTGCATGGAGTACTGCTGTCACAGCTGGTGGCTGGTGTTCCAAAATGCCACCTGGCAGCGTTGGACTCAGTGGAGAGACGTGCTAAGAGGCTTATTGGTGTTCCCAAAATTAATTCCTCCCTCTCCCCCTTCCACCATCGGACAACCAGATGCTCGGCCAGTCTCCACCATTTCGTTGTCGACTCACCACGCATTCGAACCAAACGGTTTGCTTCAACGTTTGTTATGCGTTCAGCGAAGGAGTGGAATAAGTTGCCAGCATCTGTCTTTCTATCCCATTACAATTTGGGCGTCTTCAAGGCAAGAGTGATTAGGCTTTTGTTAAGTCAGTGCGCTTTACCATCTTCGACTGCATCACCACTTACCATCAGGTGAGATAGCAGTCGAAGGCTGGCTTAGAATAGTAAAAAAATTACAAGTAATAAATTTCTATCTAAATGCCCTTTAAAATATATATCTGCCGCTAAACTCGCCCAACTGGTACAAATGATAAAACATTATCAATTTTGTATAAGATGATTCTGCTTGTTCCAGCCTCTGTACCACATTCTAAAGCAGGCGTTGTTTACGCTGCTGACCAACTACATGCCAATTATTGAAGAAATCGCTGAACTCGTCGTAGCCGGCTTCGAGACTCAACCCTGCGCCTCAGGATTGGACGTCCTTAAACTAGTCAGTGTTTGGTACCTTCGATGTATAATTAGCGGTAACTACCGGATGCTGTCATATTACGTAAACAATACTTTTAGCAAATATTTTCTGATGATGTAAATTTAAAAACCGTCCCACTCCCTGATACATGCTCTTAAGGACGCGTTTGCAAATTTGATAGGTATAGAATTGAACTATTACATTGACACGGGTCACACACACAAGTGTACGCACGGTTAGCTGCGGGAATCGTAATCAAGTAAAAACATTTTGATAATTTGAAAGATAGATTTTTTTTCTCATTTCTTATACCTACAAAAATATACTTAGATACGAAATACGAATAGCTACTCCAGAGACTGCTAGGCACTAGAAGCCCTCTACCAGCAGTGAGATGTTGGCTGTGGACTTTGGGCTGGTTTTGTTAGTTATGATAAGACCTTACCTCCGGACTTGATTGAGTGATCTGAAGGTGTACTTCGGTGACTACTACTGGAACTCCTGGACGAGTAGAACTAGGTGTGCCGAGCTTGGGCTCGTTTTGTTAGTTATGATGATACTTACCCCGGACTTGGTGGAGTGACCTGATGTTGTACTTCGGTGACAACTACTGGAACTCCTGGACGAGTACAACTAGGTGTGCATAGTTTGGGCTCGTTTTGTTAGTTATGATTAGACCTAACCTCCGGCTTGATGGAGAGACCTGATGGTCTACTTGGTGACTACTACTAGACCTCCTCGGTCTCCAACGAAAAAATTTTGAGAATTTATTTAAAAGTTTGGTAAAGTTATCTTATACTAGCTAGTCAGTTATAAATGATTACACATAAATAACAAAGTTTTTTTGCTTACTAGTTTATGGTTTAATCAAGGAAAGTAAGAAATTCCCAAGTGCTGACGAGATAAGAACGGAAAAGTTAAAAGTAATGAGATTTTGTTTTATTATTTTACTTTCGATACTAATGTTGACTTTTTAACTACAGGAGCTAAAATGCAGTTAAAGAATGTAAAGCAAAAGATAGGAAAATGATTGAAATTTCTTGAGCAGCAGTAATAATAAAAAGGGCACAAGTGTGCCGGCCTCGCCCTAGAATTGTTCAAGCGCTGCTGCTGTGCAAACTGTTCCGCAACACGCGCCCCTACAGGTAACGTTCTCACTTCGAACGCTCCAAACGAACCTCTCGAAACACGAGATCGGTCCCGTGTTAATCATTTTATTTTTTAATTATTTATCTATAAAATTGCGGTAGTACTTCAGCTGCCTCTATATAAATCACAAGTCCGGTCGTGCGGGTACTGCTGTCACAGTTGGTGGCTGGTGTTGCAAAATGCCACCTGGCAGCGTTGGACTCAGTGGAGACGATGCTAAGAGGCTTATTGGTGTTCCCAAAATTAATTCCTCCCTCCCCCTTCCACCATCGGACAACCAGATGCTCGGCCAGTCTCCACCATTTCGTTGTCGACTCACCACGCATTCGAACCAAACGGTTTGCTTCAACGTTTGTTATGCGTTCAGCGAAGGAGTGGAATAAGTTGCCAGCATCTGTCTTTCTATCCCATTACAATTTGGGCGTCTTCAAGGCAAGAGTGATTAGGCTTTTGTTAAGTCAGTGCGCTTTACCATCTTCGACTGCATCACCACTTACCATCAGGTGAGATAGCAGTCGAAGGCTGGCTTAGAATAGTAAAAAAATTACAAGTAATAAATTTCTATCTAAATGCCCTTTAAAATATATATCTGCCGCTAAACTCGCCCAACTGGTACAAATGATAAAACATTATCAATTTTGTATAAGATGATTCTGCTTGTTCCAGCCTCTGTACCACATTCTAAAGCAGGCGTTGTTTACGCTGCTGACCAACTACATGCCAATTATTGAAGAAATCGCTGAACTCGTCGTAGCCGGCTTCGAGACTCAACCCTGCGCATCAGGATTGGACGTCCTTAAACTAGTCAGTGTTTGGTACCTTCGATGTATAATTAGCGGTAACTACCGGATGCTGTCATATTACGTAAACAATACTTTTAGCAAATATTTTCTGATGATGTAAATTTAAAAACCGTCCCACTCACCCGACCCCTGAATCGAAAAGATGTTGTTCCACATCCCCAGTGTTTTTAAAAGACCTATCCAACGATACCCCACATGATGGAATAGACTGGTAAAAAAATCATCCTCCATTTACTCGTATGGGAAGTACCTGAAATAAAAATGTTTTTTAAGATTTTATTTCACAGTTTTCTAGGCGTAATTAATATCTTTAACTATGCCAAATTACAGATTTGTAGCACCTACGGTATCTGAGCAAAACCGCGCACGGACGGACGGACATGGCACATAGACAACGGACATATAAGGGTTCCTTGTTGTGTAGCTACGGGACCCTAAAAAAGGCAGGCCTTCATTAAAATGATAAACTTCTTTGCAAAATGTGTGTTGAATATTTAAAGTTTAAAAAGTACTCTAAGACGATAATAAAATGGGCATAAAGCAGGAAGTTATAACATGAATTATACCTACTAATGCTGGATATATGCAGCTTCATATTGTTCTTGCCTATGGAGACCTACTACCTCTGCGGTTGTATGAAGCAACGCGTAATTAAGTTTGTCACGTACGGTTGAGGCTAGGAAAGAAGAGGTGGAGCATGTAAAACTCATCGGAAATATTAGAGTGCGCTTGGATTCAAAAAGATTAAAAACTTTTCAATTTTGAAAATAATACAATTTACATCAAATCATTCACATGCCAAGGTACAAAGATGATCATAGTTGACTATCTATCTATATATTCCCGGCAGTGCAACCCTAAGATATACATATATGACCGTAACGAACCTTCACGTAAACCACCACTGCCCTAAATTATCCTGAGGTCGCCCGCGTAAACCAAGAGTGTGACGAATGAAACTGTATGAGGCTATATGATTGTATGAATACTTTAAAATTTTAAATGAGGCCTACAATAACTACCAATTAAAAAATAAGTGCAAGTAGTAAGTAAGTAAGAAAGATCCTCCTGCATATCCCGCAAATGAAAAATATAGCCATAGTAGTAATGCATATAAGTCGTTTTCTCCATAAAATGTTTATTTTTACCAGTTTACAATAACATTACAAAGTTATAGTTGCAGCTAATTTTAGGTAATTTTCTATCGAATTGTAACGAAATTTTTACTATGTATGCATTATATAAGTTGGTCGATTATTACTCGTTAACTTCTTAATTCTACTTAGCTGTGATAGTTTTCCTTATACTACTATCATGTATACTTTTCGCATTTCCAAAAACAGCGGTTTAGTTGGTACAGGGGAGGGGACACATAACTCTAAGAAAAAATACCACTTGAAAGCTAAATATTTCGCAAACGGACCCCTGAATCGAAAAGATGTTGTTCCACATCCCCAGTGTTTTTAAAAGACCTATCCAACGATACCCCACATGATGGAATAGACTGGTAAAAAAAATCATCCTCCATTTACTCGTATGGGAAGTACCTGAAATAAAAATGTTTTTTAAGATTTTATTTCAGTTTTCTGGGCGTGATTAATATCTTTAACTATGCCAAATTACAGATTTGTAGCACCTAGGGTATCTGAGCAAAACCGCGGACGGACTGACGGACATGGCGAAACTATAAGGGTTCCTTGTTGTGTAACTACGGGACCCTAAAAAAGGCAGGCCTTCATTAAAATTATAAACTTCTTTGCAAAATGTGTGTTGAATATTTAAAGTTCAAAAAAGTGTTCTAAGGCGATAATAAAATGGGCATAAATCAGGAAGTTATAACATGAATTATACCTACTAATGCTGGATATATCCAGCTTCATATTCTTTTTGCCTATGGAGACCTACTACCTCTGCGGTTGTATGAAGCGACGCGTAATTAAGTTTGCCACTGTGGGAACAAACGGCGGAGCATCGTACGGTTGAGGCTAGGAAAGAAGAGGTGGAGCATGTAAAACTCATCTGAAATATTAGAGTGCGCTTGGACTCAAAAAGGGAAACGATTCATAAAATAAACATATTTTATTTTAGACATAATACAGAGAGGTACATACTCTATAGACACGCGAGAGCTAACCACAGACAAGACTATATAAAATATCGATATGTGGAATTGATACATAATAACAGGAAATATGTCGTCTCAAAGAATACCAATGATAGCCGTAATTTGCAGACACATGTTGAGTAAACGTTCATACGGCACGAGCTACGATGCTTCCTCTAACGCTGCGACAATTGGTGACCAGCACAGTAAAGAAGTCCTGTACTGTTGATTGAAAAATTAGTATTATGTCACATGTTCCCGATTTAGAAAACCAGATCATTTGTCATTCAAGAAATTTTGTGGGTTCAGGAGGTAAAAGGTGTTTGTCAGGCCACGGACCTATACGTATAAATACTTGACCCTATATTACAGTTGGTGAAGTCCCCAGAACAGAAAAACTTTATTGAAAGGAGCCCTGTTTTACAGAGTGCAAACTCGCTCTTGAAAACCAGAAGAAAAGTTGACAGCTTCATGGTTTTCCAGACTTTGCAAGCGGCTTGAAAATACCATCTGTGCTCTCCTTGTTAAGCAATTACTGTGTGGCTGAGATTTAAGCAATGTGCCATCTATAATAAATGAGAACGCAAAGCGTCTCATGAATTAGAAAGGGCTTTAAATGTTAACATACATGACTGTAGTTTACAAATATACCACATATATTCATTTCTGGGTGCTAGTCCAGACGGCAAATATGAACCTGGTTCTTTAGAAGTGAAATGCCCATAATCCGATTATAATATGGAAACCGAAGAAGCAATCAAACAAAAGAAAATTGATGTTTGGTTGTATAAATCTGACGTTTTCACAGTCAACACAAAAAGCAAATGGCACTACCCAGTTCAGGGCCAATCACTTCCTATGTCTTGTTGGTTTCCAAAGATTGTAACTCTTCATTTATTACTGATCTCCAACCTTCATCAGTGACAGCCTCAGAGAAAGAGTTTGGAACATGACTATCAGCTGAAGCTAATAAAGCAAATAGGTCAAAGGCAAAATTTGTCATAAAATCATCCAAATATTTTGGTTTTCTTCTAGCTCTTGCAGATGATCTAGGCACCAACTGTTCACAAACACGTTCATCAGGAGCGGAAGTTCTCATCATCCGATAAATTGCACTTGTGTCAGAAACAATAGCAGGTTCCTTTGTCTCTTCCTGAGAAGATTCATGGTTCACATCATTATTTTCAGGAGACATGATTATATTAAACGAATCCTGTTTTTCAGACGAATCTGTTGTAGCATGCTCATCAAAAACAACGTTTCTGGCACATTCTATTTTCCTTGTTTCAGGGTTCCAGAGGCGATAACCGTTATCACAATATCCCACTAGGAATAATCTTTTTGAACGTTCACTCAGCTTACCTCTTCTATCTTCCTTGTGAATCAAAGAATATGCAGGACAGCCAAAAACTTTTATCTTATCCAGATCAGGCTTCCAGCCATACCAACGTTCAGCAGGTGTTATTCCCTTTGGTAAAGTTGACGTGGTTAATCTATTGACTAGATAAGTTGCAGTCATTAGTGCTTCACCCCACATGTCCTTTTCCAAATTACTATCAAGTAATAGACATCTCACTTTCTCCATAAGCGTACGATTCATTCGCTCAGATTTGCCGTTCTGTGATGGATTTCTAGGCATTGAATAACTTATAGAAATCCCTCTGGCTTGGCAAAAACGTCTGAACTCTTCAGAAATGTATTCGCCACCTCTGTCACAGCGTAAGTTCTCAATACGTGATCTAAATTTAGTTTCAGCCATGGTAACATACACTTTAAATTTTTCGAATACTTCAGACTTTTTATGTAACAGATAAGTAGCACAAAAATTTGAAAAATTGTCAATAAATGTTACAAAATAATTATATCCATCATGTGTAGGAGGTGAAATCTTACCACATACATCTGTAGATATCCGTTGAAGAATCCTGGTTGCTTGCCACTCTTCAGGTATAGATCTGCGAAAAGGTAATTTTGATTGTTTACCTCTTAAGCAAATGTCACACAGACCAACAGGAAATACAGACGAGTGCCCCATTCTTCTATGCATCAACTGATTAGTCACCACACCGGTGTTGTCTTGATCACGAACAAGATGAAAGTGCACAATATATTTTCCGTAGAGCTGACCTTTCAACACTTTGTTCCCAGGTGTAATTTTGACACTTGAGTCCTCAAAAATTACCTTACATCCCTTTTCTTTTGATTTGAGAACTGACAAGAGATTAAATGTTAAATTCTCACAGACTAGTACATCAGAAATGTTAACTGTGTCTCCATTATGATTTCTTATATTTACGCGAACGTTTTATTTAAATGTGTACTACATTTAAATAAAACTAGTACCAGCAACTGATTAAAAATTATTTTTTTTAAATTTTGTTCCGATCTAGATCGGAACAAAAATTAATAATTTTTAATCTGGAGGCAACCGTTGTTAACTATGACATTGGGACGTCAAATACCTCAGTCCCCCCCCTCCCGTGACCATGGGTGCTGTAAAGTACTCGAAACGTCGGGAATATAAAATAAGTTAATATTCGCGATAAAATCCGTAAAACTAGTTTTATTTAAATGTGTCTCCATTATCAGATAAAAATCACCCTTCGTAGATGCACTTACAGTCTCAGCAACACTGATTTCCAAATTCACTGTAGATTTATTCATAAGATAGTCTTTATAATCACTTCTTAACAGATGACAACTGGCCCCTGAGTCAATAACAAAAAAGTTTTGTCCGATTGTTGACTAACGAATGCACTGTTATCAGGGTCTGGCTCATCCACCAAAGCAGTTGTAAACGAAAACTCTGTCTCATCACTGGTCTTATCATTTGAAGAGGCAGATAAACTTTTATTCTTCATCTTTGGGCAAAAATTCTTAATATGTCCACGACGTTTGCAATAGTAACAAATCACATTAGAATGTTTTTCAGTAGTTACACTTTCACTCGTATTCTTTGAATTGGAAAATTTATTAAATTTATCTTTTCTCCTGTAGGACGAAAATGCGTTATTAGACTCTTCCTTTTTCACGTTTCTCTCATAATCAGCCAACAGAGTGTTCTTGACATAGTCTAAGCTCAAAGCTGATCGATCTTTATTAAATAAAATGTCTATAGCCGAAACGACTGAATCAAAATCAGAGGGCATGGCCACAAGAAGTTGATTAACAATCTCATCTTCTTCCAGCTTTCCACCAGCCACTCTCAATTTCATTGCCATAGTTTCGAAGTCTTGTAGAAAATCTTGAAGAGGCCTGTCATTTTTATAATCCATTATTCTCCAAGTTTTTTGAGCGGTAACAAGAGACTTCATTCCTTTCTTCTCATACGTTGTAGCTAGAGCATTCATAATGAGTTTAGCTCTCCCTTTATCCTTGATCATTGGCAGAATGTTGTCGGCAAGACCCTGGACAATAATATTTCGAGCTTTTACATCTTCTATATTAAACACCTTGAGTTGAGCGTCGTCAGATGGGGGTTCTTTGTTCAAAACTTCAAGCACTCCATTCTGCTCCAAAAGCAATTTAATCCGGAAGCTCCAATTACCAAAATTGGTTCCATCAAATGGCTTGATTCCAAAAGGAGTATTTTCAGGATTTGCCATAACGAATCACTTAACAGCCGAACGCGTGACGCCTAACCTCGTATAAGTCAAACTTTTTGAAAATCCGATTTAACTATAAAAATCAACTTCCACTAAAGGCACTCTGGGCCCATAACCTATTAGAGTGCGCTTGGGTTCAAAAAGGGAAACGATTCATAAGATAAACACGGATTTTATTTTAGACATAATACAGAGAGGTACATACTCCATAGACACGCGAGAGCTAACCACAGACAAGACTTCTAACACACTCTGACACACTCAATACAATCGAAAAATAAGATATCGATATGTGGAATTGATACATAATTACAGGAAATATGTCGTCTCAAAGAATACCAATGATAGCCGTAATTTGCAGACACATGTTGAGTAAACGTTCATACGGCACGAGCTACGATGCTTCCTCTAACGCTGCGACAATTGGTGACCAGCACAGTAAAGAAGTCCTGTACTGTTGATTGAAAAATTAATATTATGTCACATGTTCCCGATTTAGAAAACCTTATGATCATATGTCATTCAAGAAATTTTGTAAGTTCAGGAGGTAAAAGGTGTTTGTCAGACCACGGACCTATACGTATAAATACTTGACCCTATATTACAGTTGGTGAAGTCCCCAGAACGGAAAAACTTTATTGAAAGGAGCCCTGTTTTACAGAGTGCAAACTCGCTCTTGAAAACAAGAAGAAAAGTTGACAGCTTCATGGTTTTCCAGACTTTGCGAGCGGCTTGAAAATACCATCTGTGCTCTCATTGTTAAACAATTACTGTGTGGCTAAGATTTAAGCAATGTGCCATCTATAATAAATAGCAACAACAACGAGCGCAAAGCGTCTCGCGAATTAGAAAGGGCTTTAAATGTTAACATACATGACTGTAGTTTACAAATATACCACATATATTCATTTCTGGGTGCTAGTCCAGACGGCAAATATAAACCTGTTTCTTTAGAAGTGAAATGCCCATAATCCGATTATAATATGGAAAACGAAGAAGCAATCAAACAAAAGAAAATTGACGTTTGGTTGTATAAATCTGACGTTTTCACAGTCAACATAAAAAGCAAAAGCCACTACCCAGTTCAGGGCAAATCACTAACGGGTCAAAATATGTGTACAGCCTGTGGATAGGCGACGGTAAAATTAAATTTGAATACTTGTAAAATTAATAATACGAGAGTGGATTGAAAAGTACTCGGCCTAACACAGATCCATTCAATTCTAAAAATCAAATCTACCCACATTATTTAGTTCAGTTGAGACTAGTTCATTGTGTGAAGTTCGAAACGTGTGCGATAATTAGTTGTGATTTTATAAATTTATTAACAAAGTAATCGGACATAATTTCCGCGAATGGAGCAAATCGAGCAGCGTGCCGTCATTAAGTACCTCCATAAGAAGGGGCTATCATCAAAAGCCATCCATGATGACATGGTCAGTACATTAGGCGATTGTGCTCTGTCATATTCATCCGTCAAAAATGGATAGCAGAATTTAAGCGTGGTAGAGAGAGTGTGAAAGATGAACCCGCTCTGAAGGCCTCGACGTCAACTACTGACGAAAATATTAAAAAGTACTGATTTAATAATGGGAGACCGCAGATTAAAATTAGAGAGATAGCCGAGATTATAGGCATCTCTTATGAACGAACTCAAAACATCATTGTCAACGAGTTGGTTTCCACAAGGTGTCTGCGAGGTGGGTTCCGCGACTGCTTTCAGTTGAACAAAAAGGACGCGATTGACTATTTCACGCGACTGTTTGGAGTTATTTAGCCGATGCAGATGATTTTTGAATCGTTTTGTTACTATGGACGAAACATGGTTCATTACTGTACACCGGAAACAAAACAACAATCAAAACAGTGGAGAAGACCTGGTTCACCACCCTAAAAAGGCTAAGTCGATTTTGTCGGCAAATAAGGTGATGGCTTCAGTATTCTGGGACTCGAAAGGTGTGATTATGATTGATTATCTTGAAAGGGTCAGACTATAAACTCTGATTACTACTGCACCTTACTACGTCGTTTACGAGAGGAAATAAAAGAAAACGTCGAGGAATGCTCAGAAGAAAAGTCCTGTTTCATCAAGATAACGCCCGTGTTCACGTCAGTACAGTCAATGGCTGAAATTACAACTGTGGCTTTGAACTGTTACCGCATCCGCCGTATTCACCTGATCTGGCACCATCAGACTTCTTTCTGTTCCCTAACCTAAAAAGCACTTGGGAGGTCAAAGATTGACAAACGACGAGGTCAAAGCAGCTGTAGACGCATATTTTGACTCTAAGGAAGAATCATTTTTTTCAACGGTCTAAATGCTTGGAAGGGGAGGTGGCAAAAGTGTATTGAACTTGATGGTGATTATGTAGAAAAATAAAAATATTACTGATTTAGTATGTGTTTATTTTCTTGGTTAGGCCGAGTACTTTTCAATCCACCCTCGTACTTCAAGTATCCTCATACCAACAAAGAAAGAAAAACGGAGCGCTGCGTACATTTCAAGACAACGATGCAAAAACCAAGCCAAAATCATGCTCACCTTATTGTAAGAACACGCACTCACGTACATGTATGCATCTAAAATCCTTTGCAACCATTAACATGGTTTTAGGTCCATTTATGTGTGCATCCATCAGTATATTTTTACGGGCTGATAAAGAAAAAAAAAACAGATGTATGCGACAGTGCGTGTCAAAACATTGAGCATCAGCTTCAGTTAAAATGTACGCAGCGCTCCGTCTTTCTTCCTTTTTTGGTCTGAGCAATTATCAAGTTTAGTTAGGTATGATATATAAAATATAGCGGAAAACTGTTTCAATGTGAGCATGTGTAAGTCAGCTTGCAATTCGAATATCTAAATGTAACTTCGTCCTTAATTACTCGCGCGGGCCGGACGTTAGAGTGGTTAGTAACAAGAGGGTAAAGAAAGTTATAATAAAGTTCATTTCATTAAAAAAAAAGATAATTATAAAGAAAAAATACAGCTCACCAATTTTGAATTATCTTTTATAAGTGATTTCAAATATAGTTTAAATATGTATTCATATTTCAATGCTTTAGTAAACATCACGTAGATCATATAGAAAATCAGTGTTCAAAAAGTAGAAATTAAATGTAAGTTAGCTGTATTTTACAAAGCTATTTTCATTAGGACATATTAGGCGACAGGTCCTTTTCTACCTGGAAGTCTCTCTGTGTTGGTAACACCCTCTCATCTGTTTCTCAGCCACCACTGTTGCTTAGTTCCCGAGCTTTGTTCCGATTTGAAAGGCCGGTATAATTAGAGGCTTTTTAGTGTTGACTACTACTGAGACTGCATCTGTAGCTATCTTTTCTACCGACTTCAAAAAGGAGGAGGTACTCAATTCAAATTGTTTTTTTATGTTTCTTTTTTTTATTTGAAATCTGGTGCTTCTCATGTGTTCCCATATAAATTTGATCAAGGTCCGACGAATAGTTTTTTTGAGTTATTTTTATAACTTACATATTGAAGTCGGTTGTCCAAAAATTTTAATTTTTAATTAGTGTGGATTAGTTGGAACTCTTCTTCTTGTACTTCAGCCCTTAAAAACCAACTGCTAGACATATGAGCTTCTCTCGCTGTAGAGGATGGATAGGAGGATTTGCCTTAAGCGTCACGCTTGTCAGGCCGATTGACAATTATCATGCCAGACGTCTCGAACCTTTGACGCTGCTGCTCTTTGGATATTAAATTTTTAGGCATTTATATTACACCTTAAGGTTTAATCGGCCCACGCCTGGGCAAAGGCATCCTTTCACATCTGAGAGGGTTTATGTGTAAGGAAATATTTTCCGCGCTGTCTATATTTTTGTTGGCGGACATTACATGTCTTCAACATGCAGGTTTCCACATGATGTTTTCCTTCATCGCCGAGCACGTGGTAAATCGGAATAAAAAATTGCAATTATCAATTTCATTGATTTTGACTGGGATCAAACCTCGGGTGTTCACGTACTGTGTCATTTTCAGCGTTTAGAGCGATCAGTTCCTAAGCTACTGCGGCTTTCGGTTCGATAAGCGATATCATAGTATTTTTGTCTCACGATGGCGAGTTGGCACTTGCTTCTTTTTTTAGTGTACTTAAGTTTGAGATTCAAAAATTATTATCGAGTATCGTTAAAACGGAAAGCGAACAGAGAAAAGTTGTTCTCAGTATTATAAGAAAATAATTAAGGTGTCTTTAGATAAGCAGCAGAATAAGTGCTTGTTCACGAAAAACACGCGGGCGCGAGGGCGGCAGTCGGCGCGGTGGTTTGGGTGAGCTCGTGTTCACGTTGGCCGCCAGGCGTTTGCGCGAGTGTGTTGTGTTGTCAGAGTTTGTGAACATGGACGACGAACTTTATTCGAAAATTCTTACCTAAAGTGGGAGATGACAAAAAGTAGGATTGGTATGCACGAAATTAATAAAGAAAGAGAACTGGCAGAGGGGAATAATCATGCTAGGCGAGTCCATTGGGTTCAATGGTCGATCGTTTGGAGCGACAAGTTCAAAATTGTTGTTCTTACCTGAAGTCGCGAGTCAATCACGCGCTCCGCCGCTAGTTCGACGTGAACATACACAAACAACTTCATACGTTTGATATTGCCGCAAGCGCGCCGCGCGCGATAGTTGCCAGCTTACCCGCTACTTCCACCGCATCTGCATTTTGTACGTGAACACTTGCATATAATGCTATGTGTTAGATATTTCGTAACCGCGTTCGCGAGCGTGGTGCTCGCGAGTTAATGTGAACAAGCACTTAGGTTCTTTATGAGATTAAACATTTGTATTCAGACCAACAAAGTGAAATAGGCAGAGTCTAGTTCTTGACACATATTGACGGACTCATCTTTCTTTCTTCTTTTATCAGCTCGAAAAGTTTATTACTACTAGACACACACATATGTATATAAAATAATTATATTGTTGGTGCAGATGATTTTAGTAAAATAAAAAACTCTCACATACACGTATACAATGTGTGTGTGAGTGCGTATTCTTATATTGGATATGGCTTAAACTTTTTTGCGTTACTTGAAATGTACGCAGTGCTCTGTGTTTCTTTGTTGGTGTGAGCATGTATGGTATTATAGTAAATCGCGTAGATAAAGAGATTATAAATGGCGTCGTCTCCATTCACCTCTTACCTGTCACCGACGGGTGTAAGTATAGACACTGTCGCTGTCTAAACTTACACCCGTCGGTAACGACAGCAAAAAAACCAGTAAAAATGTAATAAACGTTATTTGTGCTTCTAATTTTAGGTCCAAGCAACAATATATAAAAATTGCTGTTCAATATATTTTAAAGTATTGAATTGTTTTATGTAGTCTCAATGATTAAATTATAAAAAATATATACATATTATTTGCAAGTAGATTTCATCCTTTTTATAATATTCAGTCAATCATTAATTTAGATAATTCAATTGATTTTAATAAACTAAATATATTTCTTGTTTAAGAAATATAATATAATAATATAATATTATGTTAAATAACCTTATATCGTTATTTAACATAACGATATAAGGTTATTAGCGCTGTTGTCGCTTTAGGTGTCGTGTATGGCAGTATGGCAGTACAGCCTCGACGATTATCTGCACGGGTAGTATATACAATATACATGTAAGGAACGGTCGCAGCTGATGGTGGTGTGGGGCGGCTCGGGCTCGGGCGAGGGAGCGGGCGCGGGCGCGGGCGTGCTGCGCGCGTGCGTGGCGGCGAGCGCGCGCGCGGTGGCGGCCGACGTGCGCGCGCAGCCCGACCTCACCGCCGCGCTCTTCGCGCTGCTGCTCGCGCTCACCAAGAAGACGCCGCACTGCCTCGACTGGATCGACGAACTGCTCCCGCACCTCATTGAACTGGGTAACTTGCCACTCCTATCTTCAGCTCACATAAAATTTTAAGTTTTAATAAAAATAAAAACAGAATTAAACACCTAAAAATAATAAAGTTAATCCATTTAATATTTATAATAAGTAGAAATTTGCTTTTTTTGTATAAAATGAAGATTTTTCTGAAGTCAAGACTTTATTAATGCATCAATACACTATTTTAGCACCGACTTTAAAAGTTATTCAATTATGTAAAAATTATATTGTTCTTTTTAGTTTTTATTAAGTAGATTATACATTTTTAAATAAAAGCCATTAGTGAGTTCAACGCCAACTTTTAATGAAAACTGCACTTGATCTCTTTCTGAATTTTCTATCGTTTTGATTTATATATAGTTTTACTCTGCAATTATATTATGCAGAGAGCAATTTCATTGCTAATCTCCGCAAACAAATCATATAAGAAGCAGTTAAAGACCATTCGTGCTTCCTAGACATATCGCTAACGCCACACTCTGAAATGTCGGATACGAGATACATTCTTTTATCTTTTTCAATCTTTTAAACCCACTAGATAGCCCTTTTTAAAGATGCAAAATTTAAATAAAAAATAATATTTCATTTTTATTGCAGCGTGTTCGTGTGTACGTCTTTGGGAAGCGTCATCGGCGCGAGCGGCCTGTGCGTGGCTCGCTGCACTGGCGACGCGCCGGGCTACAGCGCTGCAGCCGCACGCCGCAGCGCTTACAACCGATACACTGCGCTGCATCGGTGAGTAGTTTGCTGGGCACATACCAGCGCTGCAGTCGCACACCGCAGCCGCTACGGTGTTATGTGCTGCACATCTCCTATTTCAGTTTCCTCTGTCGCCTCTTACACGGATCGATATTTTATTTATTTTATTTTATTCGGAAAACTTACAACAATTGCTTATTTTTAAATAAAAAAGTATAATAATGTATTAGTCATTTACAAGTTTCCAAGGTAAATCAACTAGTTAACAATACCTTAAAGTTAAAAACTATATGTATTATGAATATTTTAAGAATGAAGATAAAGATTTTTAAGCAAAATATTCACCGGTTAAGGTACTCTTGTTCACTCTGGAAAGTATTAAATGGATCAATATCAAAGTTAAGCGAGGTTATAAAGTTAGCAGTTTTAATCATGAAAGAATTACGTCTATAGTTCGTATGAGCTCTGTTTATGTAAAAAAGTTTACGTTTCCTCATATTTGCCATTGGAACATTTAAAGTAACATCAGATAATAAATCCGGGGAGGAAATTGAACCTTACAAATTATTAGATAAAAACATACGTCATTAATATTACGTCGGACAGATAAAGGGATAAAATGATATCGTTTGCACCTCTCTTCGTAGTCCCGAGAATCCGTATGCGCTTTATAATCAAGATACTTTAAAAACCTTTTCTGGATACCCTCAGTGAATACGAGACTTATAAATCTCATATTGCGGATTCCAGACCTGTGATGCATATTCAAGAATATGTCGTACAAATGAACAGTAGAGAATTTTCATCGTTTTTAGGCTGTTGAAGGCACAAGAACATTGGATGACAAATACCATGGCGTTATATGACCTGGTTATAATGCTAGATATATGCTTGTCATAGATAAGTTGAGTGTCTTGAATTATTCCAAGATCACAGGCCTCATATACTCTGGCAATAGACGTACCCTTCAAGTGATAGCCGCCATTGATTGTATCGCTTTTCCTTGTGAACGACACAAAAAAAACATTTAGAGACATTTAAATCTAGTTTATTTATATTGCAGTATGTTTCAAACCTTTCCAAGTCTGATTTCAATAACATAGTATCCTCTGTACTAGCGATGAATTGAAGTAGATTCCTATCATTAGCATATAAGATTTGCAATAATAAAACACTTATCTATGTCGTTCACAAAGATAATAAAAGTAGTGGGCCCAACAGAGAGCAGGGTACTCATGAAGGAACCAGTAGCCAGGTAGACATAAAGCCATTAAGTACTACTGCTTGTGACCTATTTTCAATATAGGAGGATAACTATAGAAAATGTACCTGACATTGCCAATTTGTTTAAAAGGATTTGATGATCTGTGTAGTCAGAATAAATAATAGTACTACGTACAGAAGTTGCACTCTTTTGATTTTGACCGCTTGCCGACGTTTTAATAGCCTACATAGTTATTATTAATTACATAAATCACGCACGCAATCTAAATAAAACTTTATCGCTGCGCGCGAGTGTCCGTATTACTTTGCATTTTTTCTCCTTACTACGTCACAACGGACTTTCCGTGGTTGCAAAGGGCTGTTAATACATTGTGAAATGGTAAGTTACTTAGGTAAAGTACCTGTGCTGACTATAATCGAACATATTATCTACTATGTGAGTTCTGTGATGCCCAACGCATGCAACTTGCAAGGCCATTCGTCGGGGATCGCAATGCTTGGTTCGTATAGGTAGATAGCGTAAACAATAAATAAACCCGAAATACGATTCCTAACAGAAATATGATCGTAATCTACTTAGTTGAAAATCTTGTAAACAAAGTTTTAATTTCAGTATTTAGTGCTATTATAACTTAAAATATTTTAATTACAAAGACGAGTATAGGTATATAAGTAGGTACTTGGGTAGTGAAGTAAATTTAAACTAAGTTTTGTTATAAAGTACTTAGGTATTACTTCTGTAATTAAATTATTACTTAATTATTTTTTCGCTATAAGTACCTATCTAATAAAAAAATGAAATAAATTTACCTTTCATTATCCTTCGGTAACTTAAAAAATGATATATCTGAATCCTTTTAATTGGTCATTAAGCATCCATCCCCGCAACAATTATAGTACGAACTACGTTTTGCCATTATAATTTATCAAATAGATAGGTAATATACATACATTATTCTTAAATTACATTAAAACTTTTTCAACTATTTTATGCTACAATTAAATATACTAAACACTAAACAAAATTATTTCGATGTGATATGCGACTTCATCTACTAACCAAGAAATCGAGTACTTCCATAAATAATGAGTTAGTAACAATCAGACAAAACGGTACTTCGATAGGAGATTTCGGCAATCGAATTGAAGAACTGTTTGTTAGTTTGACGATATCGCAAGCTGACCGCAATGAAGCGGCGTATGAAATTTTGTGTTCAATAAATGAAAAAATTGCTATGGCAAAAAGCGAATGGGTCCAGCCCTATTTTGTTGGTGCCTAAAAATCAAATGACGAATCTAAAAAGTGGAGGTTTTAGTTGTAGATTTTCGAAAGCTTAATGACCGAATATTCGATGAGAAATTCCCATTGCCGAATATATCCGATATTTTGGATTCATTATCAGGGGCCATGTATTTTTCCCAATTAGATTTATCACAGACGTACTACCAGGCAAATTTAAGTCCCGAGTGTAGGAAGTATACGCGGCTTCCGATGGGATTGAAAATAAGTCCAAGTTGTCCAAGATGATAGCGTATGCAGATGACGTAATGCTTTTGATTGAGACGAACTTTAGGGCTGACATAGAGGGAACGGCCAAGTCTGCACTGGAGCTGGTTGAGTCATGGCGGGAAAGGAATCGTCTATCCTTTTCCTCCGCCAAGTCCTCAAAGGCAGGTTCTTGCGACCACCTGTGATAAGGATGGGAAGCAACTCAATAAATAGCATAGAGGCGACTAAGGTATTGGGCGTTACGCTAGACAATAGTTAGTCTTTTATTAAGCATGCGAAGGACATACGTATCGGTCATGGGAGATAGGGCCGGGAGGTGCTTCGGCAAAATGTCGCGGATGTCGGCGTTCTCCTGGGGCATTCGTTATCCAGCCCTTCGCGTTCTATACAACGGAACATATGTTCCTATAATAACCTATGCAGCGGCTGTCTGGGTTAATAGGGTGGGGAATTATACGGTGCGTACGTCACTGCTCAGATCACAGAGGTCCTCACTCGTATTATTGACTAAGAGTTACAGGACAATCAGCATTGCGGCACTTCCGGTATTAGCCGGCGTCCTTCCGGCCGACCTGGAGGTGACACGTGCTGGTAGGATTGATCTTGCTCGTGCAGAAGTGAGAAATGGGGAGTTGAGCAGGCGTAAGTGCGAGATTTGGGTGGATGTCATGAATGTATGGCAAGAAAGATGGAAGAATGAGATGAATGGAAGAGAGTTATTCTGTTTCTTCCCGGACGTGTCGGCGCGACTCAATGCGAATTGGGTCGTGCCGGATTATCAAGTCTCTCAGATACTCAGTGGGCATGGATGTTCATGGATGTTTTCCAAAGAGACTGTATGACATGAAATTGGTTGAATCTGGTATGTGTGTTTGCGGTGTTGCCTATTAGGATAGGCATCACGTGCTATGGGAGTGCGCGTTGTATGAAGACCTGTGATGTAAGATGATGGACGGAATAGTACGCAGAACGATGAGTCCGGTTTACTACCCGGACCTCGTGGACGATAAGGACAGCTTTGGCCGGCTGTGGGAGTTTGCGCATGGATGGCATGCGTGAAGAACGGCGATGGAGAAGCTAGAGAGGATATAAGACCTTGTAGTGTATGTGTCTCTACCCTACTAGCAGTGTAAGAAATACATGTACTCTTAGGTTTAGGATCAGTATAATTAAAGTTCTAGTAGCAACAACACGTCTCCTATTTATTAAAAACCTTCAACATTACATGGCGACCCTGCCAGGCGGTGCGCTGCGACAATGCAAGCGCACCGCCGAATATTAAAATTAAAGGTGGGAATAAATATTGCTAAATTAAATAATGAAAACATGAGTAAAATGATTGACAATAAAGTAATATTATAACGGAATCGACGTAATACCGGACGTGACGGAAAATAAATAAATATGAATTCAAGAAGAGGCCACAATAACACAATAAGAATTTTATAGAAGCTGACTGAAAATTTAAAATATATCTATGAAGACAACTAACGAAGAATGAGGAAAATAAAATGTGGATTTTTTTTAAATATAATGACCGAAGAACAAAATTCAAGAAACAACAGATTAATTTAAAAAAAAAAAACGGTTGTATTTCAGCGAGCTTTGTCCAGTAAAATATGAAAATTGAACCGAAAAGAAAAAAGAAGATATATAAGAGGTAACATCGCATCAGCGTTATTTTTATACATTATATTTAATTATTTTATTATGTTTTAGACTATATTAAATAAAAAAGTAACGCATTAAATATTAAATGTACGGTATTTACAAGTAACTAGAAAATATTTGTCAGATTTTAACAATTTATAATATTTTTAGTAGATATTGTTTTCTAAAAACATACATTTTACGATGAACAGGTTCGTGTTAAAGCAAATATATTTTAAATTTAACCCAATTTTTTATAGTATTTTTATTTAAATGTATACAATTTTGAAAAGGGTTTTATAAAAAAAATCGTAATTATTATAAGTTATAATCATTTTCTTCTTTTCTAAAGGTATGGAAAGCAAAAGTAACTTTATTATTATATATAAATATATATTATATAACCTTTAATAAATAATCTTATAGTTAATATTACTTACAATAATTACTTAAAAATATTAATATTACCTACTTAAAAATCTAAATTGTTCTTTTCAATATTTAAATATATTAATGTTTTGTTTATACAAACTTGTTAGCTGTAATGAAATAGTGATTACCGGTTTTTCTGTAGATATACGATTTCTTAAATATCATAGTTCTAGCAATCCTACTTTTTATATGTAAATTAAATGTATTATTAAAGCTAATACATTTTTCGATATAAGTAAAAGTAATATAACTATAAGCGATGTAACTTCTGTGTCAGTTAGAAAATACTTAAAACTATCATTTTTATGTAATAAGGAATATAATAATTAAAATAGGTCTTAATAATAATGTTTCTTAACAAAGTTAAACAAGGACATAAAAAATTGACTGGCAAATATATTACCTTATATTTGTACAATATTAAAAAGTATATATTTAAAAGGTGTGAGGAGTGAGAAGGGATGTTCAAAAGTGTGAATACGAATGATTGAATTGCTAAGTTTCGTCAATATTGGACTGATCACCCAAATATTTGATGATGCTTAAACTACTGGTATTGAATCCATTATGAGCGAGATTATGCAAGTTATTATATGGAAGTGGAGCATGAAAGTATATAAAAGTTACCGATACAGTCAAGTAGATAACAACATGTACTAAAAAGATAAAGAAGGAAATAAAGATTTAAGAAGAGAATAAAAGATAAAAGAAAAGATGACTTTGATAAACAAATAATTGAGAGATACGGGAACGCCTATCACTGGTATAGATTATAGTCCTCGAGCAGGGTATGTTTCCATGATTAGATGATAAAATCGGAAGTAACGGGTACTAGGAACAATACCTTCAGTACAAGTGATGTGAACGAGTTTACTCATATTTGTACTGTTGGGGACCAGAAGTCTTAAATTTGTTACCTTGATAATGGTACATAGAGGTCACATCCTTCATTGGATCATAGTGTGAACTTAGTTTTCCTCAGTGACAATTGTTGGAGTCCTTAAAATGACTTAAACGTAGACCTCAAGGTTGTGCACAACCCAAGGTACACTATAACCTTGATATAGTATAAAAAGTTTATGTACCAATAAAATGAAAGTAATGTAATGAAAATGTAATATAATACCCAAGTAAATGGGGGGCCCATATGTATAAAGTACCCGCGTGATATATATCATGAAGTAAAATATAAATGAAGTGAATTAAAACTCCGATTCCCGATATCTAATTAATAAAGCTAGCTAAGGTCATAAATAATAAAAAAGAAATAAAGTACGTACAACAATTATGAAAAAAAGGCCTGACAATCGAAATCAAAGGAAATGAGAGTAGTATTAGTATGAAAATAATTAATGCAGCGGCATGTCAACAATTAAAATGAGGTAATAAGGGATCCCCGCCTAAATCTAAAACAACCACACGTAAAAAAAAATCTAATAAATATACATTTTCGCTAAGATATATTTTATATCAATTTACAAGATTTTTCATAATTTCAATAACTCTACCCTAAATTTCTCTTTTAATAAGCAAAAAAAAGATAGAAATTTTTGTTTATGTAAAATTTGTAAAATTTTGAACTAAATTTGGTTTATATATTGCTTATTAAAATCACGTCGAAACAGTATCGGATCGCTATTATTATAAGTTTCATAGTGTAATAGTTTTCTTTTATTCCAAAATTATGTTAATATATATACTTAAAATACTTATAACAACAAATACAACATATATTTTGCTATACAAACTTATATTTGTGTAATAGCCTATTTTTTTATTTATGTTTCAAATAAGATAAACATACTACACTTAGAAGTCATGAAATCTTAAGAAGGGTAATAATGCGTTTCGACTATTAATGACAAATTACATATACCTATAATAAATACTTGATAATGTATGTAAAAGTATTATAACAATGCAATGTAATGATCTTAACTACATAAATAAAAAAGTGTTTAATACTATAATTTTCAGATACATGTTAAGTATATTCATAATAAAACATTTTGTAAGTTTTGTTGAAATTAGGTGCCTATGTCATACGATGTAATCGCAAACGTTCCCATAAACGTACTTTGAATTTAAAACAAAGTGTCACAAATCGCTTACGCGGCTGGGATTTGCAACTTG
Source organism: Parnassius orleans (assembly GCA_029286625.1). NCBI lineage: Eukaryota > Metazoa > Arthropoda > Insecta > Lepidoptera > Papilionidae > Parnassius > Parnassius orleans. The sequence goes on along the minus strand of JAGSMP010000165.1, from coordinate 2,227,205 downwards.
TATTTTGATCTGGCTGTTGCAATATTAATGATAATGATAACGTTACTAATATTGTCTTCTTTTTCTGTTCGTCTTAATATGAAATAAAATTTTTTTTCGCTTTTATATTGATTGTACTATAAAATCATAGCTTTTAATTTTATAATCCATTATTTTCCAGGAAAATAGTTTTAATATCTAACTTATTTATGTAGTATGCATGAAAATAATTTCTTTATAATTTATTGAAAGAAACTCCTATTAGGTATACAATTAATTAATTAATTGTGAGCCTCATTCTCTGACAACAAATGATGTACCTAAATGATATAAGAAACTACTTATATGATATAAATTTGTAAAAGGCGTTAAAAAAAATAAGGCTAAGTTACAGAATAAGTAATTATAAATGAAACTATTGAAAGAAATAATACATGGGTAAAAGTTGTGAAATAGGTAAAGAAAATTATCGGAGGTTAGCATATCCACATAAAAAAGCCTAATCAGCTGAGAATTTGGAAAACCTAATAACCGATTAATTTTTAAGGTTATTCGGATGCGATTAAATGCGGATTGAGTTTATGTATCGTTAATCACCAACAACATATTCATTAGTGGAAAACTTCAAATAAAATAAAGTTTTAAGCAAACATTTCTTATAAATAAAATATCATATTATATTATACTCAAATAAAGTATATCGGTACATTAAGTAGACGTTTACACAGTTATTTATAAAATAATACAAAGTGTAAAAAAATAGTATCTTGAATCATTGTATTAAAATATTTTCAAATAGTTTTTAATAACAGATTGTTTTGTTAAACTTAATACTGAATCTCATACAGCAAAAGATTCCAGAAGCGTATATGGAAACAGCATTCATAATAAACATGAATCGCTCGCGCTGTAAGAACACAAGCGATCTAATTATTGACCACAAGTTTTATGTTTTAATTCGTTACCAATTATGGCGAATGTTATCATCGGTCGAGATCTTTTAAGAAAATTTAGATCCGTTTTGCATTTTGATTCGAATATTTTAATATTATATGATCATCTAGGTAGATCATATAGCCTATTTCAAACACTTGTAACAATTCCTTGGCAAGTTTTTCTTTTATGCATTCGGTAATGTAATAAGACGGGTTGAGAAACTTATAGTTTTGTGTTGAATGGCAAGGATTGTATAATTTATTCAGAGATTTGACCGATAAAATAAATTCAGTGACTGTTTTATACACATTGGTTAGAGTAAATTGAAATAAATTGTAAAATTAACTTATTTCAGCAATGAAAAATTTTAGAATGTTAATAGGTAAAGCACAAGATCTGGAAGATAATTAGCTATTTCAGTGATAGTCGGGTGCGCAACCGAGTATTATAAATGCTAAAAGTCAATGAGAACTTTTCGTAGACATCAAGGTTTCGGAAGGGATAAAAGTACATATAATGTCAAGTTAAATGCAAAACGCATTATTATTGTCGCCCACCTATATACTTGATTGTGAAGGTTATATAGTGTGAAAAGCTAATAAATAATTATAAAATAATGATAATAATAAAAGGGTAGACCAAGAATTAAAGAAAATTTTTAAAATGTGGGAGTGATCCTAGCGCTCCTATATAAAAATAAATAAATATAAAATAAAGACACGGCCGTGAACCCGTGAAAATATAGAACTGGGGATTTAAAAAAAAGAGAAGTATGTACTTATACATTAAAGAGGAACTATAGTTGAAATAATAAATCTCGAGAGAAAATAAATATTAAAAATATTAATTTATCGTATTATATGGTATGATATTATGTGATAAGTTCATGTTAACATGTTGTTGTAACGTTGGTTATTACCAAAAATACGACAGGTTAATGACGTACAAAATAAAATGTAAACGAAATAAAATCGCATTAAAATTAGACTTAATAATATGTATAACCTGGTCATGATCATGAGGTTATAATCTCTTTTATATAAAATTAATTTAATATTTTGTTTAACTACTTTATTTTACTCAATTTAGAAATTATATAAATTTAATGCCTAAGTAACATTGTATTTTATTTTAAACTTATTATTATTATATAATAAGATTCAGGGTTCATATGATATATAAATCAATCTTTTATCATATGTATCAAGAAACTAAAATGTAAAAAAAAGTAAATGGAGAACATTTTTTTTTTTTTTAAGTATCGGGGAGGTGTAGTGTATGTGTCTCTAC